>KN832872.1:0-555086 GCA_000827325.1 Oidiodendron maius Zn | reverse complement strand
GTTGGACATAGAATTGCGGAAACAAGGGACGGACAATGGATATCGAGAGCGAGAAGAGATACCACAAGCCGATCAGGGACACATTGACCAAGATGCTCTTGACGACGCTCTTATTAGCCTCCTCCTTCTCCTCTGTCGTGACACGGCCATCGCTAGCAATTCTCTGATCAAGTAGGGTATTTCTTCGGCGTCTCTTCTTCCGCCTCTGCTTGTCCTTGCCTGTCAAGCCGGTCTCCTCGTCATCTTCTAGGTCTTCATCGTCAGAGATGGCATCCAGCTCCACGTTGTCGCTCGTGCTCTGTTCTTCGTCGCCTCCACCTCCATGCTTTGCCTCTTCTGGGATCCGGTCCCCCCCGCCGGGGCTCCTGTGAGGCCGCTTGGACTTCGCGTGCGCCGAGGCATCGAGACTGTTCATCAAGCTGCTCCGCCGCCGCCGATGTCCTGAGCTCGAAGGCTCCATGTCGAGATCGGAACCCTGGACGCCTGCGAACGCGGCCACCGCATCAGGAGCTTCGAGGTGGTAGTCGGCAGTCGAGGAGGTCAAGGGCACGAGAGGGATCGAAGGTTGCGGAAGGAGAGTCGTCGGACGCGAACGGGCGGACGCGGGTGCCACGGCGACGGTGGAAGAGGAATTAGGAGGTGCAAGATCGGCCATTCTTCACTTCAGCCATGGGGGTGGTTTCAATACAGACAGCCCTAGTGGCACTAGGACCACTTGGTGCAATATGGGGTCTGGTTGCTTTGGGCAATCTGCCACGCGCAGGGAAGATCAAATACTGTACTGTAACAACAGGGAGCGATCGGCCACCAATGTTTCCCAGCGCGGCCGCCGAGTCAGCCGCCGCTAGGAAGCCGTCGCGGGCAATTGGCGTCCTAGGGAGGTGCTGTGGAGAAGCCTTGACGTTGCTAGCAGGGCGGCAGTGAAGTCTGGAATTGTCTACGTACAGCTTTGGTGCCAAGGGGACGGCGACGCTGGGTAATCCGATCGATGGAGTGCGTGTGCAGCGAATGTGCGCTTCTCTGCGCCGGCCGTCGCGCCGCCGATCGAGATGTGTTGAGAGTTTTCGCTCTGCCGCAGAGTATCGACGGACATGCAGGTCTATTCTTAACTCTCAAACGTTACGTCTCAGTTCCTGGTGCTGATATTCCGTTTTGTCCAAGCCTGCTCACTTCACAGCCGAGACTGCGCAAAGGGGCCACGAGAGTAAGCCGCAACCCAGGACTTAGGGCACGCAGGGCACATAGGGCGGGTTCCCTTATCCGGCGATGCCCATCCCGGACAAATCTCGTTCTTCTAGCTAGGGGCAACAGATCTGGAATCGAGATGGAAGATGGGACAGAGCCAGGCCAGGGTACCGAGATACCAGGGCAGGTAATACCAGGTCACGTGTGATTTCTCTGGGCTCTCACGTGCCCATCTGCAGGAACGGCGGGCCAATGACGCAGTGTCAGCAACTGACGGGATCGTGAACGTCAACAGCTGTTTGGAAAGAGGAGAAGCAGCCTCGTCGGCCACAGCCAATCCCAGGCCCTCGTGTAAGTAGCATAAAGTCCGAGACTCCTTCGGAAACCACGTTGTAGGTAACAGATCGACCACAACATCGAATCTCTCTTATTTTGTTCACCCCATCTTCCCTTACTCTCTTCAACCACCAACTTTCTACCTTGTCTCTCAAGAGTAGAGCTGAATCCCGCAAGTCCCGCAAGTCCCGCATGCCCCGCTGGACATGCCATCCCACACATCTATGCAGTCTACTCACCGCCATGCTACTGGCTATCTGCCGATAGAGAACTATGGGTTGATTGGGAACATGCACACTTGTGCCATGGTGGGTATCGATGGGAGCATTGATTTCATGTGCTGGTAAGCTTCGGTACCCCGCTCGGGGATCTAATCCTGGGCTCACTTAACACCCTATCCAGGCCAGACTTTGATTCTCCCTCCATCTTTTGCCGAATGCTTGACAAGGACAAGGGCGGACACTTCAGCATTGCTCCCCCGCAGCATATTTCTTGCACCACAAAACAGCAATACCTTCCTTCCTCCAATATCCTTCAGACTAGGTATATTCATGAAGATGGTGTTGTGGATCTGATCGACTTCTTTCCCCGTCCCAAGAGCCAGCATGTCATTGACAGAAGAGACAAGCAGCTGTCTTTCCGGGAGGCTGTTATGGTACCCGACGAGCTGAAGAAGTGGCTGGTTCGACGGGTAGAGTGTATCCGTGGAAGCTTCGACCTGGGTGAGCATGTTTTATAGGTGCAAAGCGTATAGCTGACAGTATTTGTTGTAGATGTCGAGATCTTCCCTTCCTTTGATTATGGTCGTGCGGGTCATACGGTGAAGATCGTGATGCCCAACCACCCGCCTGGGACCGTTGAATCTAAGACGGTAGAGTTCACCAGCAAAGATGTCAGGCTTCAGCTAGATGTGACAATCGACCATGGCGAGGAGGATACCGAATCTTGCCCTGCTGTAATCTTCACCAAGGAGAAAAGGGATCATATGTTGGGTGAAGGAGTAAAGGCGCATATCCATCTTCAAGAGGGCCAAGCGGTCTCTTTTGTTCTCCGGAATAACCTGCCGAATCATATTACCAAAACCATAACTACTCAAATTCTTGATCAACAGCAGCATGACACGCAGTCGTACTGGTATAATTGGATCTCGAAGGCTAAGTATAAAGGTCGGTGGAGAGAAATTGTTTGCAGAAGCTTGCTTGTGTTGAAACTTTTAACGTTCGAACCAACTGGTGCAATCGTTGCCGCACCGACGTTCTCTATACCTGAAGATATCGGCGGCGTGAGGTAAGTCATCCTCTAATAGAACAACGTTTCTTACTAAAAATTTCAGAAACTGGGACTACCGGTATTGCTGGGTTCGCGACTCAAGTTTCACTATCTATATCCTTCTTCGAATGGGCTTCACCGAAGAAGCAGACGCCTACATGCATTTCATAAGCGAGCGACTTCGTCACTCAAGATCACCTGAAGGTGCTTTGCCAATAATGTTCACAATTCGTGGCGAAACCGATATTCCCGAGATTGAACTTGAGTAAGTAATCATGGCGGAAGTAGAAGATCCCACATGCTTATGCGACTTAGCCACCTAGCAGGCCACCGAGACAGTAAACCTGTCCGCATTGGAAATGGGGCAGCATTCCATCAGCAATTCGACATTTACGGGGAGCTAATGGACGCTATCTACCTCTACAACAAATACGGGAAGCCAGTCACGTGGGACCAATGGGTCGCAGTCCGGGAGGTTCTAGACTATGTTTTGACCATCTGGAAAGGTAAGAAATCTGTCAGATTCCAGCGAACTGTTCTAACTTTCTAGACCCGGATATGTCCATCTGGGAGGTGCGTAATAAAAAACAAAATTTCGTCTACTCGAAGATCATGCTCTGGGTAGCATTTGATCGCGGCCTTCGTCTGGCTGAAAAGCGGTGCTTGCCATGTCCGAATCGCAACGCCTGGCTTACAGCCAGAGACGAGATTCATGAGGAGATCATGACGAAGGGATACAGCGACAAATTTGACTGCTTTATTCAAAGTTATGAGAGCAACGACGTGCTCGACTCCAGCGTCCTCATCGCCCCCCTTGTCTTTTTTATTTCTCCTAACGATCCTCGCTTCATCCGTACAATCGACAAAATCCTTCTGTCTCCGGAAAAAGGCGGCCTTACATCCACAGGTCTAGTCTACCGTTACAATACAGCACGGTCTGAAGATGGCGTTGGTGGCCGAGAAGGCGCTTTTTCCATGTGCACATTCTGGTTAGTTGAGGCACTGACCAGGGCTGGCGTGTATGAACCAAAATACGTCGTCAAAGCGGTCAATATATTCGAGAACATGTTGAGTTTTGGGAACCACCTCGGAATGTTCTCGGAGGAGATCGCGAGGAGTGGCGAGCAGCTGGGCAACACCCCGCAGGCCTTTAGCCACCTTGCTCTTGTCTCTGCCGCATTCAACCTGGATAGGGCGACTGAATCTAGGCGTTAGTCTATTTCATACGGCTTGAAAGACGTCACTCGCAGATAGATAGTATCGAGGTGCCGTGATAAGCGATTATAACTAAAAAGCAGGAAAAAAATGAAACTGGCTTTAGGCTTACTATAGATACCTTCACTAGTATCTTACAATGAATGAGACGCTTGCCTCTCTTTACTCCAGAACGTCTTAAACGCTTTGACAGATCTATACGAATTAAGTGTGGATATGGGAACTAATATGCTCGCAAGGCTAGAATCCAAAAATGCTACATAGTTGGAATTCAACGAAGCATATCACCGCATAATTTGCCCACCTATTCAGGCCCCTCGTACTCGACAACCATGCATTAGCGAATGGTGCGAAGGCTACAAGTTCCCAATCTCTATCTTGACCTTCCACCCAAGATGCAGGCCCTTTCCTACTTTGTCGAATCCATTCCCCAGGTCATTAGCCCCAACTTCACTACTTGATATGGAATTCAGTGCGACATGCAGTTTAATATCAACCTTTTGCTTCTTCGAGTCCGACTCATGGGTTGAAGCTCTCAATCCTATTATTTTGTCTAATTGTTCCACCGCAGAAGGACAATTAGGCACCACTGTTGCCAGGAGGTTTAACACCTTGCCAATATAATCGCACCACCAGCTCAACTCAGGCCCTATGAGCAATCTAAGATTGTCAAATAGATTCTTGTCAATGGGACCAAGGTCATTACCCCAGCGTGCACAGAGAGTAAGTGAGAGAACAGCTCTCACTTGGTGGGTGAAGCCAAGGACACTTGCAAACGATATAGGATCATGAAGAGCTCTCGCGGAATTGACTTCTGGGGTATTCCCCATATCAGTCCAGAGGAGCTTACCAAAGCACAGGAGAAGATCGCGTGTGAATATCTCTGGGTAGTCTTTTGGCAGAGCAGAGATAAGTATATCCACAACTTTATCGGCAACGTTATCATTGGGAAATCCAGGTGCTTCTCCAAGATGCGCTAACGGCGATCGTGCTCGTATATCTGGGGGTAGTATCATGTATAGAACTCCCTCTCGGTTGCCTCCACTGCAGAATATCACCTGCTTGATATTTGGCACGGCATCAATGAGAGCCCTGACAACTGTGACAATGGCAGGAAACTGCTCTCGCCTCCTTTTAGACATGCCGAAGATCTTGCCATCTTCTTTGTTTGCCTCCAGCATCTTCTTCCACTGCTCAAATCGATGCCCGGGTACTGTATATCCGCCGATCGCAGGAATAGGGTAGGGTTGAATGGGATCAGAATGCATTAAGCAATTGCCGTATCCACGAAATCCGCCTCCGCAGAAATAAATCGTGATTCCATCTTTATTCTTGACATTATCCGCAAGATCAGGAAATTCCTTCACGAGCGCTTTAAATGAATCTTTCATTCCTTTAATCAACTCTGCCTTGGCGGCATCCGCAGTCTCCTGGGAGCTTAGAGCAGCCGTCAACTTCGCGGCTCCGAATGGCAGGCTTCTTCCGGCCCTTGCAGCCTCACCAGCAACGCCCGAACCGGAGGGCACATAAGTCATCTGTACACTCCCTCCCCCTAGATCCATAAACAATCCACTCACATCACCGAACGGGCTCCTTGCACCCATAGCACCAAACAGACTCTCCATTTGCGGGCTGAGGATATCTACCGTCAACCCACTGGCGTCTTTAATGGCTTTCATCATAGCATCTTTATTCAACGCCGTGCGCATTGCCTCCGTGGCAAATACGATAATGCGATCTTTCTGCACGCCGTAGCCGTCGCAGACGGCTTTAAAGCGAGCTAATTTGGCAGCGACTGCTTTGATGGTATCATCTGGGAAATGAAACGCCTTCGAGCCAGCATTCGATTCGTGCAACGCGTCATAGAGTGATATGCCCGCCCGTTCACGGAAAAGGCAAGGGAGGATTCGGCAATGATCAGGCTCGAGTTCAGATATGGAAAATCGGATCCCGTTGCTGCCCATATCTACGAGGCCGTATAAGGGTTTGCGGTCACCTGCACCTAACCTGGATAGCTTCGAGCCGAAGTTGTCGAGGGTTATTACGTCGCTCGTATCGTCTGCCATGTTGCCTTATGTATGTATAAACACACTTGATAAGATTGATAGTGTATTTGCCCGCCGTATATTTACAAGCGTTGCTAGATTTATTTTCATGGCGTCAGCGGACTTCTCAGCCTTAAATGCGGCTGTTCCTTATATACCCCACATGAGAGAGGGGCAAACAAGGCACAAGCGAGGTTGCAACGAATCTTCAGTTGAAAATCTCACGCGATCAGCTGAGCTGCGCCAAAATACCTATGGATGAACAAAATATACATTGCACTTATGACTGACGTGATTTTACTAATTGGTATGTGGTAAGAGAAATGTTGGTAATGTTACTAGATCTAACTATACGTTACACTGAAAGCATTGAAGTGCGAAACTTTATCAACACTTTGTACTCTTCCACACTCATCAATCGCGACATATGTTCCATTTTCTTGCTGCAGGGAATACCCGTTGCCTGCCTGGAAAGTCACAGTGAAAACCATGAGTCCATCTGACTCATTGGCTCCAGGTATATCAGAGCTGATATACTTGCCGTCCACAGCACTAGCGACAGTGAATGTATTACCGCCATCGACAGTGCTGTGCATTATCCAGCGCTGGCTGAGGCTACTATGGTCAGCAGTGGCTGGACTTGCTGAGAAGTCTGTGGCATTGCCACCGGTATTGGTCAGAGCATATCCGCTCATCTCGAAGACAACGTACCGTCCTTCCGTCAAGGCGCCCCGCATTGATTTAAACCCTTGCTCAGAGAGCGAGGCGACGTCGCTTGTCTGGCTGGTGTATGGTACAGTTGGCCTTGTGGTAGGATATAAACTCTCGCAGTATGCTGACCCATCATAAACTCCAAGGGAATTTTTGTGAGGTTCAGGTGCGTCCGGAATGGCAGGGAGGGAATAGTCAGGTTTGGTAAAATCGAAGGCATTAACCAGGTTGGACATATGCTGCCGTCTCCAGGGGTTCATTTGATCCGTTTTGACATTTTTGCCCTTCGCTGCAAGCCATTCCTCAACGAACAAGATTTGGGAATTGTGATCTGCATGCTCAGTAAAGACATTGCCGTTCCTAGTCCAGGGAGATACGATATAAAATGGGAGACGGAAGCCTGGTCCACTGTATGTATACCCAACCAAGTTGTACGGGTCTTCGAGCCATTCGCCGGCAGTGCCATTTGGAGAATGATAGGGAACGACGTGATCACCCCATCCTCCCGTCTCATCGTACGAGATCATGACTACAGAAGAGTTATATGCTTTACCTTGCGTTACAGCTTCGATAACCTGTTTCTGCAACCAAGCTCCGTCTCGGGGGCTGTACGGTGGATGCTCCGAAAGCTCCGTCGGGGCAACAACGTATGAGATGGCAGGAAGAGAGCCGTTAGCTGCCAAGGCGTAAAAATCATCAAGCGTGCTCCCTATTATTCCTCTATTTTTTAAATCGGACCCTGTTTCGGCATCTTGGAATTGGGCAAACCAGGCCAGAGGGTTGTCATCAAAGTTATCGGCATCTTGGAAGATAGACCAAGAGACCCCAGCCTCCTCGTAGAATTCTGGAGCCGTTTTCCAAGACAAAGGATAGCAATTGAAGCCGCCGGTCTCACATCCAGGAGTTTCATTGTTGTCAATATAAGGGTAGCCTCCTTCAGACTTGGTTTGCGGAGAGCCTGGAACGTTAATAGAGCCAGATACCCACGTTACACGGTTTGGGTTGGTAGAAGAAACAACAGACTCCTGTTTAAAGTTAGATAAATCGACCAATAGCAGAAGCCCTGCAAAACAAAGCAAAACTCCCGGGAAAGGCGACACGTAAATTAAGGTATACGCTCGGCACATGCTGCCGAGCACTTCTGAAGCCACCTACCTGATACATATCGCCAACAGTCCAACCCTCGGCAATGGCAAATTGAACCGGGATATCCTTTCGCTGGAAGTGTCCCCAGCTCCACGGGGTATTGTTGGTAGCCCAGTGGTTATTGAGCCCACCGTTCAGAGCAGCGTGGTTGTCCTGCCAGCCATTGTCACCAGCAACCCTGCACCGTAGTGAGTTTTCTGTCGGGAAGTAAAAGAAAAAGGGAACAAGAGGGGCCACAAGAGATATGGAGCTATCGTACATGCATTGAGTGGCATTCAAGAAGCTGCCCCCTTGGTAATTGAGATACCATGGGAGAAGGAAATTGGCGTCCTTTATAGAGGGATCAATGGCCTGCTCCCACACGGGAGTATCTCCCGAATTGACCTGGACATTGGGATCACTAAACCCTCTAACCCCTGCCATTGTTCCCAGATAATGATCGAAGGCTCTGTTTTCTGTCAATCATTAGAAAAAGCACCTGAAGATATCTAGATTGTGTACCTTGCATGAAGAGAATGACATGCTCGATATCGGCAATGGAGCCGGCCACGGCGGGGGCGGCAAGGAGCGGAAACATCACGGCAAACGCGGTGACGAGCTCGACGACGACTGCCATGATGACACGAGTATCAGCAATTGTTGGAAAATTGGGTAGTATCCAACCAGCTCCTGTGTATGGGGGGCAGGGAGGGGGAGGGAGTATTATATACTGGGTAGATGGGATTAGGGCCACCCCGGCGGCCCAGCAGCGCACAAGCGTCGCGGAAGGAGAGATGGGCGATCAGAGAATTTGCAATGGCAGGAACGTGCTCAAGGTGAGCAGGAGCAGCAGAGAGTCTCGGGCACAATGTCAGATCGACAGCGCGCCGGTGAACCCATCTCTGTTTCTCTTCTCGACACCTTCCAGAAGTTACCCGGCCTCTTGCTACTGTCCACATAGACTTTGGCGTGTCCAATAGAGGGGACTGTGTTTACCCCCGTGCCGCACAGGGGAAAATCCCCCGCTAGAAACATTCGGCAGGTAAAGGGGTGGGCTGTACGTACATGCAGAAGCTGTGCTGCCCAGCCACTATAATCACGGACTTCGCACCGTCTCCAGGGGTGGTATCTCGGCTGTAACGTTGTCCGATCGATTCGATACTGCAGGCAACCCGATCGCGAGGGGTGGGGCAGATGGACGACAGCAACAATAATGTTGAGCCCTTTCCAAGCATGTTCCTTCCAGAAAACGGTGTGATCCCTTTGCACGGTCACCCAAGATGGTCTGAAGTGCCGAGGCGGTCGAGGCGAACAGATGGGGGCATTTCCCGAACCGTCGACATGAACCTCCCGCAGAGCACCTTGCACAGGAGACAGAGCCGGGACAACGCCTCTGAGGTAGACAACGAAGCCATTTCCAATCCGAGAGAGGAAAGATCAAATCTTTTTAATCTAGCAACAGATTCTTTACAGGGGAGGCCAAATCGACTCGAGAGGCCGGAGACGTTCAGTGGATGGCTTCAACGCCTTGACAAGCGCCTCGCAAGTACTGTTCTTGTGCTTTTACTCTTAACATTATACTTCGCCTCCAACAACTTATCTGTGCTCTTTCTCGATCACTCACCATACGATTTAGACTCAGCAAGCCCGGATGGAACACTTGGTATTCTACTTCACCCGGAGGACCATTCCTACCGGCGCCCTAGACAGCTTACCGAGTATTGGAATGTCACTTCAGAATATCGCGCCCCGGACGGTGTCCTAAAGAAGATCTATTTGATCAATGGTCAGTTTCCTGGCCCTTTGATCGAGTGCCGTACTGGTGACCGACTTACCATTCATGTGACGAATCAACTGGAAAAGGCCGAAGAAAAAATATCCATCCATTGGCATGGACTTAATATGAGAGGCGCCAACGCTATGGATGGGGCTTCAGGTTTTACCCAATGCTCAATTCCACCCAACAGAACATTCACATATGACTTTCAAATCGACTCAGATTCGGTGGGTACGTTTTGGTACCATGCTCATTCGGATGTTCTTAGAGGTGATGGCATGTATGGGGGTCTAGTCGTTCATGGCGCAAAGGACAGAAGCAGGGATTTAGAAAGATACAGAGGCGAGAAAGAGGTGTTATTTTTAATTGGCGATTGGTACCACAGAAGTGCTCCAGAGGTGCTCGACTGGTATATGAGTATACGAGGATTCAGGAACGAGGTAACTTGAGCCATATTTTCTGAGCCGTTTGCCCTTCTATATATATTCTAATTGTATTATAGCCCGTTCCCGACTCAATGCTCATAAATGGAGCGGGCAAATTCACGTGCTCAAGGGCGGTGCCAGCGCGTCCTGTTGTATGCCATGAGAAATGGAGGGGCAAAACTCCTGGGCTGTTCGATGATAGTCTTCGCGGTATACCTACACGGCTCAGAATTGTCAATGTGGGGTATGCAAAGGACTCTTTGAATTTGCCATAGAAAAGCTGACCCCAAAATAGTCAACTTGCTGGTTTTACATTAGGGGTCTCCTCTGGAAGCCTCACACCTTTAACTGTCGATGGTGGCCAGCCTATCATCGGTACGCCGGCAGATTCTGTTGGCATACTTCATCCTGGGGAGCGAGTGGACATTCTTCTTCAATGGGATAAAAGCATAAAGTTGGCTGACTGGAGAATGCGCATCTCCTTTGATCAAGAGTATGACTGATACACAATACTGAAATTCAGCGTGCTAACCCAGATAGAAATTTCAAATATCCAAATCTGGCACTCCAATCACACCAGTCATTTCCATTTTTCACCAGCAGGACTATCGATACCGCAAGCCTCATGCACGACTGGGAAATGGGCTTGGAGACCCCACGTACACCATTTGCCCTTGACAAAGCTAGGGCAGATGTGACTCCGCCTCATAACTATGACAAAATTCCTCATACAGCAGATCATACCATTCTCCTATATGTCAAGACCGAACAGCGAAGTCAGTTTGGCAATCACCCCATGGGGTTCATTAATCGAACATCGTGGGCTCCTCAGGCTACTCCTCCACTCCCTCTTAATACGTTGCCCCGAGAGTCCTGGGATTCTCATCAATTCATCCCTTTCATTCCTATACCAAAGTCGAAGCCACTCTGGGTTGACATCATTCTTAATAACCTTGATGATGACTCTCATCCATTCCACATCCACGGCTATAACTTTTACGTTTTATCATCTCACCGCGCAGATCACGGATGGGGAAGCTACTCTCCATATGCTAAAGTTGGAGACACTGCTATAAAGCCCAATCTGAACTTGGTGGATCCTTTGAGGAAGGATACTTTTAACGTCCCAAGGAGGGGGTACGCCGTTTTGAGGTTTCGTGCAGACAACCCTGGAATTTGGATGTTCCATTGTCATGTATTATTTCATATGGCTAGTGGTATGACAATGGGCCTTCTTGTCGGTGGGGATGATGGTCATACCAATATCGATTCGGAGGCACTAGATTATTGTCGTAGTTTGTAAGTGGGTATGTTACTGCTCGCTCTCGTGGGAAACAGGGCAGTTGTCCTATAGTCGTACGAAGTACGTTAAATAAAAGAACATAGATATCAGCCATTACTCTAAATGTCCACGGGCTTTAATCCTTCTCGCTTGCACTCAACTGAAGTCACTGAGCTTCTAGGTGCTTCTGGATCATTGCCTTATATGTATCCGCTCTTGGGGTCACCTTTTCGATCCCTACAATCTTTGCTTGATCATCCCACTTTCTCAACTTCACCATCTCATCCTTCAAGGGGTCCTGCTCAAACGCGTCCAGCTCCTCGCCGGCAAATGGCCCCCCTTGGAATCTTAAGCTCTGTTTCGATGCCTCTGATAAGCCATCGTAATACGAAACATCAACTGCTGTTAAATACCTAAGGTATAATTTAGATCTGACCGAGCTACAAGCGCTCATTTTATGTTTCGGACTGGCGAAAAATCTTACCTCTTTGCAGCAACATGGCTTCCTACAAGCCGTGAAACGCGATCTCCAAATCCAAGACTTCTCAAATATTCCTCTCCTATTCTCTCATGACCGACACGCCCGACCGAGTAATCGCCCATGCCCATCTGGACATCCTTCGCTGCATCCAGCGGTAGGAATTGGCCGATGTCATGGAGCAGAGCAGCGATCACTGTTTCATCCTTGCTTCCTTTCTATCTGTTAAAAGGCTAGTTTTGGGTTGGGAAGATGTATTTACCTGCTTGTGCTGCGAATTTTGCGGCTTGTAGAGAGTGCTCGAGTTGACTAATTCTCTCGCCGATGTAGTCACCCGTACCTCTCTCTTCGAGGAGGGTAATTATGTCGTCCGCGATCTTTGCAGGCTGGGATGTAACGGCTGCCATTTCATTCCAATTGTTACAAGACAATTGTTTTCGAATTTACAAATAAATCTTCTGGCTGGGAGAGAAAAGTTTAGTTATGAAGAAGTGTCGAGAAACTTAACCAGGCACTCACATCAGCTTGCGGAAATTGCCCGCATGGGATTGCCCCGCCAAACACGTGGGTGATAAGCCTTGAGATGTTAGTAAAATGTACAGCTATATACAGTGCAAACTCAAATATATTTTATACAGTATTTATCGGGCTAACTTAAACTACATATTGCTTTCCAAGATCTACACTGAGCATTGGACTTCCAAACCCGTATCTCATTGCCCCTTCATCATAGTTCTCTCCCGCCAGTCTTTTGTGAGTTGGCGGCCACAACTTTGCTCTGTCTACGTAATATTCATCATGTAGATCTCCTTCACTCTTGCAATTATACGTAGCATATATCGCCTTTCTAGCTGAATTGCTGTTGTTAGATCCGCTACGATGAGCTAGATATGAGCCGAAAACGAGAAGTTGGCCTAGTTCCGCATCAGTAACCTTCGCGCTCAGACGGATTAATTCTATACCAGCTTCAAGTTCGACAGGAGCCCAGGCTTGCTCTTTCACCCAGTTGACATCGAGACAGTTGTCTTTCCGATCAATAGGTACATTCATGAGGTGGCTGCCTTCAACTACCTCGAGACCGCCGTTGGTCATGTTGGAGGGATTTACGGCGATGAGAATTGTAAGGTGCTTGATATTCTTCACGTGCGTATATGCAGTACTATCGATATGAGGGGCAAATCCTCCAGATCCGGCAAGCTTGTAGTTTACTATATGCCCCATCAGCTCAACCTCAAGAGTCCACTGAGCTGGCAGACTCACTCTTTTCCTTGAACAACAGCATGTCCTCCTTCGCCAATTGTCCCAGGATGCCTAGTAATTTAGTACCCCTTAGAAGACCATTGAACTGGGAATGGTAGTTGGCATAGTTCTCCGTTCTACACAGAACCCGCTGCCCCGAAGCGTTGATTTCCTCGTACGGCATCCATGGTGTCTCGGCGGTTCGAGGCAGATCGTGGACTTCCTGGGCCCAGCGCTGCAAATCAGTGACCTCCGATTCGGAAAGAACGTCGCGCAGAATGAGGTAGCCCTTCTTCTCGAAGAAATCCTGCTGCTCAGGAGAGATGTCATATGCCATCATGTTAAATTTATGTTCAAATCCTGTGAGCACGGAGACCAAATCTCAATTCTAAGAACTCAGTTCTGCCTGTTGGAGGGTTGCCCCTCCAAATTATCTGCCTTAGAAGCTCACATGCGGAGGCCTTCCGCTCTCTGGCGGTTGCAGTGGACAATCTCGGATCGGACTCTTCAAGTGAAGCTCGGCCGCCAACCGAAGATCCCAATTAAGGCACATGGTGATGGAGGTCTTTACGCCGCATCCCTACTGCACGCACGCGCGAGCCATACCAGGATGTTGTATTTAAAGCCACCCTTCTTGTCTAGTTTTACACCTGCAATCGAGTCAACTTCCCCAAATCTCAGGTTTTCGGTACTGCATGAGCCATGCCAGGCATGTTTATGCGCTCGCCTCCCACCTTTGGCAACTTTCGCCTCATGGGCCTTTTTCCGGCACGTGTGGATTTCATTGATCCTCAGCCTGATCTGCCACGGTGGTAGCTACTTGGGGGATGGTAGAACTCAACTTGTGACAATGGTGAACTGCCCATCTCTCACGGAACTAGACCACGCAGATCCTAATTAGAGACAAAAGTTCTGTACCTCCATACTTGGATCTGAGCTCCCCTGGATGACTAAGTTTATTCTCCGATCCTGGTGATCTGGTGGATGAGACGAAGATAAGATTAAACAGCGAACGGTTGCGCCACTCGATGCTTGGCACGCATCAGACGCCAATGCGACCTTTCTCTCTTCATCTTCCTTTGCTGCATTTCTGAGAGCATATAAGGCGTCTAGGTGTGTAGGCCGCTGGTAACGGAACGTAAATTCGATCCTGCATTTCGACGCTCCTCAACTCGAATCGTAATCAGATTTTGTTGTATAATTTAATCTTAGCCGAATTCATCTGTAATCGTTTCAGACCTTGGCTATTTGACTATGAGGGTAGGTAGTACATGCACACTGCACCGGTTAAAACAGCTGGCTGTCTAGGACATCTGGCATTCGGCCTCCGAATTAGTAGTTTCGGTTGTGCCCCGCATTTAGCTACTAGAGCATCTCCTACCAGCGTCACCCCAGATTGTGACGACTTCGGGATGATTCTTTGTTGCAAGTTTTCCTTGCGGCTCTCCCCTACGGAGCGAAGGCATACCGCCGGGCCGCTCCGGCCTTGGCTGAAAGTTCCCACCTGGGCGGACACAGAGTAGAGTGGCAGGCGGCACAGTGGGAGATGTCCAAAGTAAACGATTTTCGCTAACTGTATATGTACGGTAGGGGTACGTCCCAAATGAAGGCGGCTGGGTAAGTTAATGTACGGGGTCCCCTGACAACCTTACATTTTGCCTGACCTGCTGCCATCACCAATCACACATCCACTATCCTGGAAAGTATAGTCTGGAAAGCGATGTGAACTTCAAGGTCATAAGGTAGGTACCTTCGAACAAAATTGTCTTGAAATAGGGGAAGATAACGGCGTGCTGAAGCAATTGCCTACCGCTGCTTCTAGCCTTTTTCACGTTCGCAGGGTGTCAAGTCCGACGACTTGCAGCTGTTATCGTCTTTCGCAACACACGGACGATTTCTGAGCCTACAACTAAGTCGCACCGCCTTCTCTGCCGCTCCAGCTGAAGTACCCTTGTCTAATTAATCAAACGTGCATGCAGAACCCCATAATCCACGTTGTCAGCCCTTCAATATGTTTTCTCCGCCCGGACTGCACCGCCAAGCTTTTGGCTCCTTTCAGATCGGAGCACGAGAGAACGTCCATGTTGACTTCTAGCTCGGGATAAGGATATTGTGATCTGAAGACGGCCTGTCTATCCGCCAGTAGGAGCTTAGGGTAAGCTATGGATCACGAGAAGCCAGAGGTAGTGACCGTTCATGTCAACGAGTCCCTACCACTCGAGACCCTGAGGGAATCAACTCAATCAACCATTGCGCCTGATATAGACTACACCCGTTTTATGTCGCTGCGCGACCATGAGAATGTCGAGGATCAGAAGGACCGCCGAGGGACACGGCTATGGTATGCATAGATCTGTTCGATGAATGCACCATGTCCCTGGCTAATTGGTGTTCAGGAGAGTGTTGGAAGAGAAGCATGTTAACGTAAGTGGTCCCACTCAACCGGAAACGCATTTTATTTGACCGAAACAGATGATAACGCTTTCTGGAACAATTGGGAATGGTAGGCGCTCTAGTACTGTCTGTGCTAATTTCAAAATATTCTAATCCCTGCAGGTCTCTTCCTTGGAGCTGGCACTTCACTGGCTGTTGCTGGGCCTGGAGGTGCATTTATATGCTATATCTTGATAGGTACTGTCATAGCATCCGTTATATCATGCCTCTGCGAAATGACAGCCTTGATGCCTGTTAATGCTCCGGTTATGGAATTTCCTCGCCGCTTTGTAGATCGCGGCGTAGGCTTCGCGATTGGATGGATGTATTGGTTTGCCTGGTGCGTTGGGGCTTCAGACCAATTAGTTGCCATCGCAAGGACCATTAACTTCAAGTACGATGATGGAAGAACCTTTTTGGACTGGAATGGTGGGAACTATGTTGATAGTGCTGTATGGATATCAATATTTTTGTTCCTCGCCATCTGTGTCAATATGCTTCCAGCCAAGGTAACATTTGACTCACGCCTAACACTGTTCTGTTTACTTACCTTTTATGCTAGGTTTACGGCCAGCTTGAATATTTTATTGGGTGCTTTAAGTTGGTGTTTATGGTTATGCTAATCATGTTGCTGTTTATTTTGGATGTCATGAAACGTAAGGACACTCAATCGGAAATCCCTCACAGCTAATAATCAGGGAATAGCTAGGGCAGAGGCATATTATTCACAATCTCCCGGACGCAAGTGTAAGCCCCATACTCCCCAATACCTGCATGATTAATTGAAAATACTGACTTGAGGAAATATAGATTGGGATCAGCCATTTTCGTTCTTCAATTCTGTGTATGCTGTAACGGATGAGGACGGAAATGTGCAACGACATATCACCGGCACAATCGGAACATTTCTCAATATGTGGTATGTTTATATTCAGGGCTTTCGCTCGCTAATTCTGGATTCATTTGTTGTTTGGCTAATTTTTCCGTAGGACCACATGTGTTCATGTGATGTTTGCATATACTGGAATGGACATCATAGCCGGTACTGCAGCAGAGAGCAAAGCGTTGGCTGACGCTGAAAGTATGAAAATGGGATCGAGAAAGATAAGTATACGTGTTGCCACACTATACTCGTTAGCAATGCTATTGGTTGCTTGTGTCGTTCCTAGAGATCATCCATTTATCAATGGTGGTGGACAGTCGGCCAGCTCTCAGTCACCATTTGTTATCGCCGTGGTTGAGGCTGGTATCCCAAATTTAGCACACGTCTTTAACGCTGCTTTTGTCATCTGCGAGTTCTCCTGCGCTGCTAGCGCCATATACCTATCTTCAAGAGTTTTGCATACCCTCGCATTACAAGATCAAACTGGCCCGGAATGGATTACAAAACGACTACAAAAATGCAGAGGAGGTGTACCGGTCCGGGCAGTACTAGTA
The DNA here is from genome assembly GCA_000827325.1 of Oidiodendron maius Zn. NCBI lineage: Eukaryota > Fungi > Ascomycota > Leotiomycetes > Myxotrichaceae > Oidiodendron > Oidiodendron maius. The sequence goes on along the minus strand of KN832872.1, from coordinate 538,129 downwards.
ACAGGTTCGGTGGCAATGATAAGCTACATGGGCCGCTCTGGGGCTCCTCTACTAGTGAGTGTAAATCAGTGCATAATCGGTGATCTAAGCTGTGAACAATATGCTGATCGTTAATGCAGAGACTTGGTGAATTGGAATCAAACATGACTATTTCATTGCTGATCGTGTATATCGTCATTTGTGCCACTTATCTCTGTTTTTACAAGACGTATGTCATCTGTTCTTTATTCTTGAAACGAAATAATGTCATTTTGAAGCGTTCGATTAAGAATTAGCATTAATTTAAGACACAGACTCGAGGAAATAAAGCTGTGCAACACTATTTCCGACGCACAGATTGCCATGTTCGATCGTGACCACCCACGATATCCATATAAATCCCATGGACAATGGATGAAAGCCTTGTACGGCTTGATTGCTTGTACTCTGATCGTTGTTTTCAATGGCATTGGGCCATTTCTCCAGCGCCCTTTTGATATACGACAAATCGTGGCGTACTATGTCGGTGTAAGTTTTCAACACATTATATCTACATCTAATCGATATCCTCCTCCACAATGCCTTCTCACACATGCGCAGATACCGGTATTTGTCCTGCTAATCTTAGGATACAAGATCAACAAGCACGGCTTCCATATTTACCGCTGGAAACCGGAGCGAAGTAACGACCTGCGTAACACAATCCAGGCTAGTCGCGAGAGAAGAAAGGGGAGGCTAGAGTTTCCTGGCCATGGACTTACAAAAGAAAACCTTCGAATTTTTCTTAATTGGGTATGGGTATGGATGAAATAAGCTGCTAAGAGAACCTTTAGCAAGCTGTTGAATTGTAGTCATCTCTGCAGCTATTTTATTTTCTCTCAAAGACGCTGATTGAAAGTCGGCCTCAAACAATGCACTAGTCTCACTTTTGCGTCTGGGAAACAATTACCACATTCTACTACTTCCTCACAGTTTAGCTGCTGTCCACCATGTGTATTAGGGGCCGGTGGTATTGTAGGAGCAGTCTGACAAAATACTTGGTGAGTCCTGGTTCAAACCAGGCAGCGGATATTCCACACCAAGTTGTCGTGCAATGGTAACCTTATTGGAAACCACGCCGTGGTACGACAAAACTAAAACTTAATAAGTCAATTGCCCGACTGGGTATACTTAATTTATATGTAATCACAAAGATCTCAAGCTCCACGGGCGCCAAAGACAGCAAAAATGAAGGCTTTACACAATCTTATTTTCGTGCGCACTACTAAGCCTGACGTTTGGTTGAAGTCTCCTTATCTTTCCCTATTCTCTACAATCCTCTTCTAGCACATATGACACCTAACTTCGCAGTTATGACTCGATCCTCTCACTGCAAGGATGCGTGAGAAATACTTGTTTCATTTGGTAAAGGCTCAAGGCAGTGTGTCGGGATGCCGTATGTCTTCTATAGGCTCTAGTGATCCCAGGTAAGACTTTACTGACTCGTGACTCCCGTGTAGACTCACATATTGCGAGCTCTATGTCACATTTGGGACGGTATTCCACCGTGTTGAATATCTGGAAGTCTACGAAACTGGCCCAGCAGACCTGATCTATGAATATTACTTTTCGTCATCCACCAGAACAATGCGCGAAGATTTCATGTTATAGGATCCGCATGAGAAACACGCAATGTGAGGCGAGCATGCCTTCAACTGTATTCCGTGCTTAGCAGAGTAAAGTGTACAAACAGGGCTTAAACTGTGATCTCTTCTATCACCAAATAGTACGTAGGATAGTAGCGAAAATATTTTTGGATGGACACAACCACATGGTCTCTATTTCACATATTCTATAACGTCTACCAGCTGTACGATAACTATCCTCTATATGGCCGTTAGGAGGAAAGTCTTAGAGTCTTTCGGCGTATGCTTGATGGATTGCACGCCTGTCGGGTAGAGGATTTATGTATTTAGGATTTCCCTGCCACATGGTGGCTTTACTGTCAAACTAGATGCCTGCAATCCCGAGCGATGATGTGCAAAAATGGATAATTAAACCTTATAAAATTGACACATAACCCTATCTATCCCACTTCAAGGCCTTTACGGCCGAATAATATAACCTTATTTCAGTCTACCAAGTCCCTGAGCCGAGGAGGCGTTTTCGCTTCGCGCTCCGGCTCATACGATCCAGTCGCTCCCCACTCTTGTGAGATATTCCATAATTTCTTCTTTCGGCACGTGTTGATTTTATTGTACCTCATCCTGGTCTCGCTCAGGGGGCCGACACAGAATGCTCAGACTACGGTCTTCCCTCCGTAAGAGTTACGAAGCTCTGGTTCCACACAGCTGGGAGGAGGCTTGATGTTGTTCGCTGCTGGCCGTGGGGCAAGGGCATGTATTGCGGAAGGAGATCTTCATGTGCATCACCCGAACCACTCGATGCTGCATTGTGTACCACGTGCTCACGCCATCTTGAAGATGCTATGAACATGTTGAGAAGGAGGGAAGCGTCAAACGCACGAGGTGTAGATCTTCGTCTGCTCCAGATCTAGATCTCACTCCTCCCTTATATGTAAGTCGGCACTCTGCCGATCGTCGCGTCTCCTAGACTCCTACTTTGTAGCCCTCTCCCCCTTCTCACAAGCTGTCACCCAGGCAGAGATGGCATCTGATAAGGCTGCCGAGGTTACAGACATCGTCGACAGCCCAGAAACTCTAAAGCCAGTTCAGGATGCTAAGGACGCGTCAGGTTTCGAGCTGCCCCCGGCGACTGTTAGTGGCATCACGCGTATCTCAAGCATTCTCACTGTGATTGTGTCGGGCGTTGCCCTGTTCAGTGATGGGTACAATGCACAAATCATTGGATACATGGAACCTCTGTTCTCCGACCTGTAGGTCTCACCCACAGTACGGTTTGAAGATCGTTCCTCTCTAATGAGATATAGTTATCCGGATGGAATTTCAAGCACCATCAAGACGCGCCTCTCCAATTCCTACCTGATTGGGGAGATCTTTGGCATGATCTTCTTTGGTGTAATTATTGATCGGTTGGGGCGACGCACTGGAATTGTCTTTGCCACTTTGTTCCTCATCCTTGGTATTATTCTTGCAACTGCTTCCCATGGAAAGGACCAGCTTGGTCTGTTCTGGATGATGATTGTTGGTCGTGGCATTGCTGGTTTCGGCGCTGGTGGAGAATATCCTACTTGTGGCACAGGTTCGGCAGAAGCGTCCGATGAAACTCCTGCAGTTCGAAAGCGTCGCGGCATTCTCGTTGCTCTTGCAACGGATTTTGCTATCGATCTAGGTTTTGTTGTCGCAGGCGTGGTGGCCTTGATCGTGCTGGCATGTTATCACCAAAAGATCTCTGATGGAGTTTGGAGAGTCTCTTTTGGCCTAGGCATTGTTGTAGGTTCTCTGTATGCTAACTCTACGATATGATGCTGACTTAACAGCTTCCCCTTACCGTGCTAGGATTCCGGTTGCGTTTAGTGAACTCTACTCAGTACCGAAAGCACGCGATAAAGTCACAAGTTCCATATATCCATGCCTTGAAGCTCTACTGGAAGCCCATGCTTGGAACTTGTCAGTTGCCATACTCCGTATTGTTTATAAATTCTAACATTCTTCGTCTAGCTCTGGCATGGTTCTGTTATGATTTCGTGACATATCCATTTGGTATCTTCTCCTCGACTATCATCGGCCAGCTCAATCCCAACAACACTCTCGTCCAAAACATCGGCTACGGCACCGTTGTGAACTGCTTCTACCTCCCTGGCTGCATCGTCGGAGGTATTCTCATGGACAGGATTGGTCGCAAGCAGACGATGTCACTAGGCTTCTTCCTCTGGGCGATCCTGGGATTTATCTTGGGCGGAGCCATTGGTCCAATCCAGACGGTATTCCCGCTGTTTGTTGTCATGTACGGTATCTTTAATGCTCTTGGGGAGATGGGTCCTGGAGTGGCTACCTTTCTCTGTGCGGCTGAATCGTTCCCTACCCCTCTTCGAGGCCATTATCTTGGGTTTGCAGCAGCAGTCGGAAAGGCTGGCGCTGCCATCGGCACGCAAGTCTTCACTCCTATCCAGAACTCATTCTCAAGCACCCAGAAAGGACAACAGGGCGTTTTCCTCATTGGTTCTGCTTTTGCACTTGTCGGCGGGCTGATTTCCTGGTTCTTGATTCCGGACAAAGAGCGTGAGCTGGAAAGCGAGGACGTGAGGTTCAGGGCGTATTTGGAGAACCATGGTTATGATACAAGCTTCTATGGCGAAAGCCTCATCGGTGAGACCAAGACTACTGTCTTCAAGGTTGGCGCGTAATGATAGTGCCATGTTGTGTATTTGTTAAGATTGGTCCTAATTTGATATTTTGAAACGTAGTGCCTCATAGTTCCAAATTTGGGGGAAATGAATTTAAATTCTGTCTTTCTCCCAAATTATTGCTTAATTGCATTAGCAGTGAAGGGAAAAATTAAGGAATTTTATAATGTGTTGGACTGACTGTGTCTTACTGAAAGAGCAGAAAGTCGGAGGTGTTTGAGGATACAGCATAAGGGGCTTAAGCGAGTATGGCTGGAATAACACGATCTCATACATGTGGTATTCTTGAAGTTAAGTTCTCATAGAATGCTATTACAACCTCGATCTTGTCATAATCATGCACTTAGATAGCCGAATATCTCCTGGACACATTTCAAAATAATGCTCCGGGCTGCTTAATGCTCATGCTCCAAGCAGAGATTCTGGAGTAATATTCACGACATTGCATACCACCTGTGAGTGTTCAGAACGAACTTTAAGCATCTTCACTGAATAATATCAGAATAAATATACAAAGAAAGCTGCTGCTGTAGGTAATTAAAGTTCCACGCAATCTTACAGTCACAGAATGAAAGTGAAGTAAAATTTAAGTTACTTATGGTAGACCTTAGTAAGTTAAAAGCCTCATTAATATCGTCGATTAGTTTGTAAAATGGAGCAATTTCTGCCACGAGAGCTGTCAATTCAAGATGGAGTGTAGTACTGTATGCTATGTGTTTTCTAAGATAGCTGGAAAGAAGCAGTGGAGTCAGTTAGTCATCTCTATAAAAACTATCTTGTGTCAATAAGGTCAGGGGTGTAATCATTATTCAGCTCTTTCAGTCTTTACAATCGCGAATTGATGTGGCGAGTGTTTAGGAACAACATTGTGAGAGGCATGCCTGTCTTGTGCACTCAATATTATTGTTAAATCTAATTCTCATAAAGAATTCCAACATCACCTGATTTGGGTCAAATTAATTGCCATTATAATAATCATGACACCATCCCGGTGTTTTGATAGCCCCATCTCTTCGTAAATGTAAAGTATTCTGGAGGCCAATTCGGTCCAAGGGTTCTCCGTAAAAAGGCATTACATGAGCACGCCACGAATCAATTCGAGTGCGCAAGATTGGGCGTCGGCCCTGTGTGGTCGATGTCTTCTTGCCGCGGCGTGGGAGCAACAAGCCCTCGCACGTGAAACATTCTGGGTGTAATCTCACGCCGCAGCATGAGCAATTCGGGTTGAGGGGATGATTCCCACGTCCACAGGAATGGCAAGAGTTCAATTGGTGATTTTGTTTTAGTAGAGGGCGGCGTTTGCAGCGAGGTGGAATAAAGATGGCCAATGATTGAAAACTGTAGATTGTGAGAGTTTTACAAAGATAATTATCTTTGCTGATGATACTAGAATGTATGAATGCGGGATGAGGCATACTTGATTAAGTGTCTCATGGCTAATAATCACAGATCGAAATGGAGACTTAAGTGAAGCATGCATAGCATTTGAGAGAGAGAGCCTTGAAACTGGATAATCTTCGTTTAGAACTTCAATAAATTTCAATATTTAAAAATACGGGCATGGCAAACTGGAAAACAACGTGCCCAAATAATCTGGGGTATCAATGTAAGACAGGGAGCATATGGTCAAAGCTTTGCTCAAAATCAACCTTGCAGCTCTTGGCTTTAAGGGTTAGCGAGTTCGTATCACGTGTGCATATACCTGATATGTTGAGAATTTGATTATTATGGCACTGTAAATTGCAGGATTTCAGAGCCGAGATCAACTAGATCATGCGCTCGATCGCATTCTGTAAGTCACTAGTAGTTAACCCACACTCTCCTCACGCATATTAGTTTCTTCAAGCGACCTGCTTTAATATTTAAATCCGAGATGTGCTCCAACAAAAAGTTCATAGAACGTATCTGAATCTCGGTCCATCATTCTCGTCTCCCACCCCTGGCTCCTCCTTGCCCTGGACGTTGCCGGTACCATCTGCGCGAGGCACAAATCCGTACTTCTCATCGAGGACCTTGTTCTCCCAGGCAAGGAAGGTACGTAGCGTAAGCGCCAATACGCCATTGAACAACATAAAGGCCGCACATACCCACATTCCCATGCGGTAGTATGGGCTATCCTGCCCTGGGTAGACTCTTGTGCCGAGGAGTGGACCGCATTGGCCCACCAGATTCAGAATCGCGATACCCGTACCACGCTTGGTGTCAGACCCTTGGTTGTTGAGAACCCAAGGTAGGATATTACCAATACAAGGGAAGATACCTGCGGCAGCGAAGAATACCCCTGCGTATCGGGGTCCAGTTGTGGACGTGGCGGCAAGTAGGATATAGCCGGTTGCACCAATGAGAGATAACACAATGATCGTCAGCCCACGCTGCTGGGTACGATCAGCAATGTAAGTTGTGGCGATGGTGAGTAAAAATGCAAGGAAGTATGGTGGCGCGGAAAGACCTTGGGCTTGAATATTGGTGAAGCCCATTTCGGAGAGGATGGTAGGAAGGAAAACTGGAAGAGAGGAAAAAGAGACATTGCAAGAGAAGTACATAAGCGCCGTTAAGTAATTCTATCCAAGCAATGTTAAAACTAAACTTCATTATGCAGGATTGTATGGGCTGAGGTCATACCTTCAGATCGAGCAGCGCGGCACGCACATCCTTGAAGCTGATATGGCCAACTCGGTGAGCTTCTTCGTCTCCAACCTGTCGTACGCCACGAGCCCGAGCAACAGTCTTCTCCTCTTCGTTTAGGAATGTGGCTTTCTCGGCACTGTCCGGCAAAATAAAGTATGTAGAAATGCCGGCAAGTATGCAGGGTAGCCCTTCTACTAGAAAGAGTAACCTCCAATTCTTAATGCGGTGCGAATCATCACCACTAGTGATTCCATACGCTAGGGCTCCGGCAAAGCAGGTGGCCAATGGAGCAGCAGACAAGAAAATACCAATCCTGACACCAATCTCGTGACGCAAGTAGAAGAAACTCAGGAGGTATGGGATACCAGGGCCGAAGCCAGCCTCGAAGAATCCAAGGAAGAACCGCGCGGCCATCATTCCAGAGAAAGACGTGGTAGCGGCCTGACAAGTTGCTACGATACCCCAGCCCGTGACACAGAAGGCAGCCCACATATGGGGAGGAATGATCTTCCACATCAGGGCGAACCATTCAAAGACGATGTAGGAGATATAGAATATGGTCAGGAACCATTGGTAGTCTGATGAGGAGATATTAAGGTCTGTATCCATGCCCGCAATTTTGGCATTTCTGGAGCCCAGTCAGCGTGAGAGTCGCGCACCGGACGAGAAATAGGGTACGGACCCGATGTTTGAGCGATCGAGATAAGAAAGGAGGTCTAGTAACAATGAGTAAACCCAATCCTAGCGCGCATCGGGCTACTCACAGAGACCCATAACGATAGGGACAAGCCTCCAGTCCAACTTCCGGACAACTCTGCGCTCAACAGCCGCATCCACATGGGGGACAGCTGCTGTACTCAGGTTCTCGGCATGATCAATGGCTTCCTTCTCAGGGTCCGGCGCATCTGTTGTGCGGATTGCATCTGCCGGGTTGTCCGTTGCGGACGGTTCCTCCTTCCACGGGCTTGGGAGCAAGCCCATGTTTGCTATGGAAGACACACCGGCTTGTGGAAGGTGGGGGATTGGGAGGCCTCGGGGAGTATGTACCAACAAACCGATTTAGGAGCTCGGAAAAGTTCAGCGAAGACGGGGGGAGAGAGCCGAGAGAGAAAGAGAGGGAGAGAGGATCGAGAAAAAGAGAATAAGAAATAAGAGGAAAGAGAAGTGCGCAAAAAGCAACGAGAGAAAGCACACGCTGTCGGCAGTTGTTTGGTAGGACCCAGCTCGGGCAGCGGGGTGATAGCGGGGCAGCCAGTCTGCCATCTGCTCATGAGAGGGCGCAAAATCCCTGGTTCGGGGACGCTTCTGCCTCTCCACACGCATCTCGCTCCGTCAGTCCCCGTGACGACGATGAGCTCCAATTCGGCACATGGCAGGTTCTGACAGCGCGGGTGACAGTGCCAATCCGCACAAGATCGCCCAGTTTTCAGTGGGACTGGGGGTTCTGCGGGATTGCGTAGGTCGAGGAGGGCACGCCGCCGTCCAGACCAGCATGGCTTTGAGGCGGCACTGGTGGGGGAGATCTAACGGCGAGCACAACACGAGCAGCAGCCGCCAGCGAAGAGGAGCGAGAAGGGAAGGGAGCAGTAGTCGGAGCCAAGGAGGTAGTTATATAGACTTGTCTTCGGCCGCCGTTGAGCGAAGACGGAGGTACCGCGAGCGCGTTGAACCCGGATGCGGCAAGGAGGCAGCGAATGGCGGCGAGACTTGCGAAGCTGGAGAATCGACCGTGGAGAAGGCTAACTGGATAAGTTATGGGGCGACGGGACCGAGGAGAGGGATGGGGGGGAGGATTACGGCCTTGGATGTGAGGCGAGAAAGGGCACGTGGTTTCAGATTGTGGCCTGTGTCTTGAGGCTTGAGTTAAGGCAGCAAGATAGCGATGATTTCATTTTCGCCACCACCACGTGATGCCATATACTGTACCAAGTTTGTCATCCCACACCAGGACGTCATACTCAGGCTACAAGGCATCTAAAAATCTATTTTGAGGCCCCCCCCCCGGTGCCGGCGGCCGGGAATGGCGCACGCCCGCAAGAGATGGCTTGCAGCTTGTGCCTGAACCAACAAACTGAATCGAAACCAATGCATCATCGCCCTGCAGACAATAAATCCTCCCCCGTTATTGAATTGATACTTCCCCCCTCCGGCTGTCCACAGCTCGCACCACTCCGCGGACACCGGCGTCGACAAAAACATTGAATGCGTGACCGAGGTGCTCGTCAGGCCTGACACACACGCGGCCTTGGAAAGAAATCTCGTATCGCGAAACGGCCTCCATGGGCCCGACAGCGAGGGCACGAGGGCACAGACGGACGGAGACGTGTTCCATCGCCATCGCCATCGCCATCGCCCATCATTGCAGGTCCTGTACAGTAAACACCTTACACCACCCCTTCCGGTGCATCCGGCCCTGCTTCTATTTCCAACCTCGGAGAGCTATTTCCATCCGGCAGGCGTCGCGTCGTCGTCGTCGTCGTGCTGGGCCAGCTCGTCCGCGGCCCCCTAACTCTACTCCGCCGGCCGGCGCCCTCAGCCTTAAGGATCGCCACGCCATCCCGCAAATCCTGACCCGCGGCACCAAATCACCCAGCACACCACTCAGCGCCGGCCAGAGCACACACGCCCACGGCTCGGCGCTGAGTTCATCGACTCCTCCTCCGCAGTTCCTGCCTTCCTGGCTGCTCGTAGTGCGATCCCGATTCACATCCCTTCACCAGAGCGTTTTTGGCTGCGGCACGAGCTTAAAGGCCCGTCTGGCGCCTTCCAGAGGACCCGGCCACGCAGAGCGCGCGCGCCCTCCCTCTACGGCCACCTGGATATATCTCGTCCCAATTCCTTTTTCCTCGTGCGCTCGCCGCCCTGCTTCTGTCCCGTCTTCTCTGCAACGTCGTCCAACTCTCCACGTCCGCTGCTGAGACATTCGCCCCCCGTACCTCCCGGTACCTGGCTGTTCGTGTTTCCCGCTGCGTCATGCCCTGCACTTCTCCCACCGGATCCACCGCCGCGTAAGTTTGCGAGCGCACAAGGGCGTGGTGATTGGCGCGGTCTGACCCATTCTCTTAGCTTTTAGGAGATCTCCATACACGACGGTACGCTCTGGGATGACGAAAGTGCTGGCATCATGGCCTTGAATAATAGTAAGTCTCTGCTCCCCCCTCCGATCTCCTCCTTAGGTTGCCCGGCCCCTTTGGCCTCGTTGTCCTCCTGTCGTCCTGCTTGCACCTTTGCGTTTGCCTCCAGTCGAAGCAGCAGCACCGGCAGCAGATGGCGAGGTGTCTACAATGGCAGTTGCCAGTATGACGAAACCCAGCAGGAAATGCTCCTGCCTGCCACCCTTCTCGTCCTTCTTCCCCAACCCTTCAACCTTTTCTAAATCCGAGAAAGACGTCCAGCAAAGCAAGCAATTGGTACGGAAACCCGTCCCCGATCGATCCAACGAAACCTCACCCACTCGACCGCCTCTCGATGTCGCCCTCCCTCTAACGCCGACAGAGAGTGGACCTACCCCTCCTCTCATTCCTCCTGGCCGCCTTGACAAAATCTCCCTCCCTCCGACTCCCGTCGACGAGATCCCCCTCCCTCCCATTCCCGCCAGTGAGCCGGTTGCCATTCCCAGCTCAAAGCCGTGGAGCACACTGCGGAAATCTCGATCATCCACCCAGATTGCGTCTGCACCACGCTCGTTATCCCCCTCGATACGCAATAGCTCCCCAAATTCTCGTGTCGTCTCGATCCCGATGCAGCGTCCAGACTCCTATTACTCAAGTAGCGAGAGCTTTGACCCGGTAAAGAAGCGGAGGAGTTGGATGCCAGGCTCGAAACCCGGCTCTCGCCATACGTCGCAAGACTTAACCCAGCAGATAAAGCCGGCGGCGTGGGTTGCCACAGAGCAAACCGCCTTGGACTATACCAGTAGTCTAAATTACCTGAAAAATGGAGCAAAGGTGACTATCTCTATCCAATCCCACTCTGAACTTGATGCTGATCCTCTCTAGGTGCCCGAACTGTGGTCTGATGATGCCGATGTGCTGGTCTTCCTTTTCCCGAAAGCGATGGGACGTGCCCCGTCGTTCAAAGTTCCTTCGCTTGTGCTTTCTTCCTCTCATCAACTGATGGCGATGATGCAAGGAGGCAGAGATACCTACGGTAGTGAGGAAGGCGGAAGTTCTGGTGCCGGAAGCCCTGAAATGGAAGACGCAGTAGAAAGCCATCCAAGCAGAGCTGGTTCAAACGCGTCTATGACGTCCGTGGGAGATGGCCCTAGGGAATTCCATCTCTACTTCCCAATCTCCGCCACTATAGTGCATCCAGAACTGTCGTCACAAGATGTCCAAACGCTAGTCGACGTTCGAAATTTGTTTGCCTTCCTCACTGGTCAAGTTCTGGTCGCTACCCGAGCTTGCCCTACTGTCTTCCAGATATTCCTAGCTATAGCTGAGCTGCTCAAGAAGTTTGAGTTTTCGAATTATGGCGGTTCCACGTATGGAGAGGCGGCAACTGCGAGCTTTGGTTTTTACCTCGACAGCCTCAGACTCGCTGACGTTCGGGATAGCCGAGAAAAGACAATTGAAGCCCTGATCCTCGGAGAGCAAATGCGGTGCGAGTCGCTCTATAATGAAGCGTACACGCATGCAGTCGGAAAATACGCCGCTCTGAGGAATATGAACACCCCTCTTTTCAATCAGATTTCAAGCATAACTCGCAAACGCCTGGAACGATCGCACCGTGATCTCAGTCAACGACAGGCGTCTGCTCAGCTGCGGCTGTCAAGCTTCGAAATTCCGTCCCTCTTCGCAGGTATCGCAGCATCCACTTCTAGTGCAGAATCCAAATTTGTTCGCTTCAAGCAATGGAAGGCCGAGTACTTTTCACTCCGCAAGGAGGTCATCTCATACTACAAAGATCTCTACGGACAATGGCCCCCAAAGGCCAGCAAGAAGAATTCGTTTGTCGAGGGTGGCCTCAACAGATTGGTTTTGAAAGGGCTTTATGCCGACCTCTGCGACCTCTACGATCTCCTAGTTGACCGTGAAATGTTGACTACGCGAGGGATGAATGCTTCAGACGATCAAGATACCTCCGCCATCGATCCCACGGCTGCGGCACTGAGGAAGCTCCTGGCAGAGTTTGACCGCTCTTACCCGCCAGTCCTTCCTCCCATCCCATTTGATATACCCAAGGTCCCAACCATGGCCACGATCGAGCCCAAGTATCCCTCTCTTGGACCTAAGAACAAGCATAAGCATTCCAGCCGCAAGTTGAAGCCCAATGAAAGGCTCCTGATTCTCATGAAGAGCTATAACATGGGCCCTACTGTTGGTCCTATTCAACCATTCATTCAGATGTACAAGGCGTTTGAAGAGAAGGAGTCAGCCGGCAAGAATTGCTTAGAGCTCACCGACATGCGATACGGGCACTGGATCTTTATCTATTCCGCACTGCAGTCATTGCCAATGCTTGCCGTTGATGCTCCCGACCTGCAGTACACTGATGGCGTCGGATACTTCCTATGTCAACCAGCCATCGGTAATTTGCCATGGATGGAAGAAGGCGAGTCCGTACGGCGCGAATGGTATGGTGTGGCTCAGAGTGGAGGCGTAGTGAGTCTGCCATCCGACATCATCAACCATGGCGTTGAGGGTGTCTACAGACGCAGTCATTGTTGGACCATCGCCGAAAAGTGGCTCTCTGGGAGCTTTGATTCAGGTCCCCGTGCCAGCTCTCTCTCGGAGCATCAACTGCCGCCCCCACGATCGCTGTCACCACTGGCTCCACCTCCGGGGTTCGGCGGGGGTGAGCTGGGCGTGCGACCCAGTGCCAGAAGTGGAGAGGCTCGACCTCGAGTCCGCACCTCTGGCCTGTCAGTGAACGATGACCAAAGAAGTCGTAGCAGACACTCCCAACGCGCTAGCGTTGCACTGGGCCTCGAACGACTCTCCATCCCTCAAGGGTTCGAAACTTTGAGCCCGTCCGCAATGACACCAGTTAGCTTGTCCAGCCCAGGCGGGTCGAGGCGAGCTAGCCCGGCTGGCATGGCATATGATGATCGGCGGGTGTCGAGCTATGGCAGTGGGAGACCTGGTACTGCAAAGAGCGAGGTGACCTTTGATGACATCCTCCAAGGCTGGAACCCTCCGAACCCGGAGCAGCCGAAAGAAAAACAGCCAAAAGAGAAGTTATCAAAAGACAAGAAGGGGCGGAAGTAAAGGTTTGCATGTAGGAAGTACAAAAGCGAGCGTACCTAAATTATCATCAGGTCGGGAATAGGAATTGCATAGACTGAACAGATTTGTACGAGTAGTATACCCATTATGCCTCATGCTACAAGCGGTCAACAGGCATTGCAATAGTCACAATGATACGGACGATTAATGAGCCTTCCATATATTTGAATCTATCCATGGAGAGAGTTATTTTGCATGCCACTGATCTGTATTGTATTTCTCCTATGTTATGTCGTTAATCAGCCCCACCAGGCCTGTCAAGCTTACAGCGCAGGCCTACTATCCCTGAATGGAACTGCAAGGAACGTTACAACCTACCCTGGCGGAGAGTATGATGCAACACAGGCGAAATAAGCAACGGAAGCATTATTATCCTCACAAAAAGAACAATAATAGAACTCCATCGGCAGGACCTCCAGCCAACCCGCTTAGGCGACTGCTCGCTGCGGATCGGAGCCGCTGTGGCGAAGTGGCGGGATTCGGGGAAACGTAGCAGCAGGACGAACGGGCGCCATGGAGCGGATGAGGGAAGTGGGAATCGAGAGAGTCGACCACTGAGATATGCGGAGTATTTTTAGGATAAAGAGTGCGGTGTGCAACAAAACTTTCGAGGGGTTAATGATTAGCTGGTTTGGGTCGTGTAATGGATTTACCCTGGGGCTCATTTCTTTGGCAATGCGATGTGCTGTACAGCCCTGGTGAGATGGCGCGCTTGACTGACTTGTTCAGGAATTGGATGCTGAACCATGCTTTGTTGGTTGCGCCGAGCAAGGAGGCATACGTCTGCCGCAACCCGCTGTATTGCAAAGTTCGTGTTCCGGGGGGGAGGGTCATGCGGATGAGGATTTCTTATGAGGACTCTTCTTTGAGCATAATGTTCTAAGGAGAGGATGGGAGAATGGACTTGGCGTTCTTGTGGTTACACGCAGAGGTCAACCACGTACGAAGTGAGAAGCGGCGTCAGTCAATGGAGATTGAATAGGTCGGAAAGAGATCGGCAATCGGCTGCTTCACCTGTTAAGCTTGAACCGCTCCGAAATAGAATACCCTCCGCCAGGCGGCACGAGTGAGCCTCGTGGAGCAAAACCTTGTTCGTCTGGGACCAGAGGGAAGGAGAAGGTGGACGCAAGGGCTGAAGCAGAGGAAGGAACAGCTGCATGGCTTCTCCCGTCAACCAACCCCCCCTCTCTCCCCCCCGAGATATTTATAAACGATCCTCTGCGATGTGCAACAAAAAGATATCAACGCGCGCTTAATGCCCAAAGCGGATTGCTCGATTTTATTATTATACATAGTCATCTTTTCTCGGAGTGGTGATTATTCTAAAGTCTCGCTTTGGTGTTGATCATGGCTGATAGCTATACTATACCGCGGCGCAGGGCCAAACCCGCACATTGTCCCAGATCAACGAGAGTTGTCTGATCTTAGCAGCGTTAATTCATCTCCCACCCTGTAAACACCCATGACTCCGGTATTTCGAACTCCATGTTCACATCCGGCATGAACACATTAAACCCATAATCTGGTTCTTCCATGCTCTCCCCACTGCTGCTGACATTGGTCCCGAGGTCGCTCTCCGGGGTTACAGGCGGCATTTTAGTCCTCGCTCTCAGCAGCTCCAGACAGTGTGCAGCGCTCTGTTTCGCTGCCTCCGGAATGACTTCTTCAGGAGGAATGCCATTAGTCATAGCATGTATCTGTGCCGCTGCGGCGCTGAGGAATAGGTGGCCCTTGGCATTATTCTCTCCTTCTCGGATTCTATCAGAAGTGAGTGTGATTATATCTTGAACAGCTTCGTACAGAGGTTCGCGAGATGCCTTTCTCTGTATGGACGGCGGTAAGCCAGACCTAACGTCTTCTTCCAACTGGAAGATGAGCTCCAAGGTAATGATTGTGGCTGCGTGGAGGACAACGTCTTTGAAGATGCCTCCCCCAACAAGCTTCAGTCGGGTATAATCATCCACTATCCTGAAATCATGGCTGGGAGGTAAGTCCTCAGCTCCTGAATGGAAGAATATTGCTAAAGCCGTCTCAAGGCACACCTTCCTGGAGAAATAGTAACGGGGATCGACTTTTGACTGTACAAAGAATGGGATATGAATGTGGAGGAGGGAGCGCCGAACCAGAATATCAAGAAGGATGCGCTGAAGTTCGGTGGGTCTAGGGTGCGCCCTTGAATACGCCTTAAGGACCCTACTAGCATCATTACAAGCTTGAGTGACTTCCTGGTCAAGGTGGAGGACTTCATCATACGACGGTCCACACTGAAAATTATTGAGGATCTGCACAATTCTAAGTCTCATGCGTTGTGATTTGATGAGCAAGATTTGGATGGATGTTCGCGTGTAGATGCCGACGGGTTTTGAACGGGGCATAACTTGCATACCCTCAGTTAACTCTTCGTCGTCAATATTAGCTGGAGGCTCCGTGTCGAAGTCATCGGCGGTGATCAACGGTGGCATTCCAGCATCTAGAGCTGTCTGAATTGCCATTTCGAATACCGTGGCCGAGATCCTCCTCCGCATCTCTGCAACAAAGAGAGGGACTTTTGGAAAGTGTTTCGGATCCCGGTGGAAACCCATGGAGAAGGCTGTTCGGAGTAGGGTACCAGACGCTGTCCAGATCAAGTCTCCACCGACAGCATTTGTCTCCCGCGCTAAGACGAGGAGGCAATTTATCTGAATCCCCGAAATATTGAGGCGACCCTTTTCAAATGGAGCTGCCGTCCAAGACTGAGCAGAATATACCCATTGCTGGGCCATGCTACGTAGATCCTCGTTTCCTTCGTCTTGGTAGAAGCATGTTCCAATTGCCATGACGAGTAGCATTTTAACTGCAGTCGTTGTGTTCGCGCTTGAAGGATCATACCAATATTCAGCGTACTCCTCTTTGAAACTTGGGATATGAAGAATCCTGTAAACGCTCTCACATGTGCGTAAGTACAGGTTTACTAGCTTGTCAGCTATCTCTCGACGCGGTATATAGTCCTTAAAGTTGGGATTCATATGCCATTTGATGGGACGTTCTGCCTTTGCAGCTCGCGCCATTCTCTTACACTTTTCAAGAGCTTCGCGAACATCCTTGGAAGCGTCATCAGCCATAGTGTTGCCGTCCTTGTCTTTAAACTGGCAGATAGGAGGGAACTTCGCATATCAGCTTTACTCCTAGTGAACACTGCATTCAGAGACGTACCTGTTTGAGAGCGAACATCCAATGACTCTGGCCATAAAAACGAGTTTTACAAAGGGTCCCTTTGAGATCTTGGATAGGGTTCGAGCTTGTATTCTTGAATACTTTGGTGCGCAGAACATTGCGCGTATCTCCATCTTGAATTATTACATCTTTAAAGGTGGAAAAATTTATACCCATTAGGGATGTCACCTCATGGCTTTCCTCGGCGAAGGACGCGTCTTGGCAAAGCGACACTTCGGCCAGCTTTCCAGCTGTATGGACACATCTAGTAGGAGCATTCTTCTCAGAAGGGCTGTCTTCCATGTTGCCACAGGAAGTCGATGGCCATGAATCTCTTTCAGATTGCGAGCCATTCTCCAGGCTTGGAAGACTTCGAGGATATGAATCGACTTTTAAAAAAGGGGTCTCATGCGCCTGGAAAGTGGAGTGGGTGATGCCTTCTGAATTTCCCAACTGATCGTTCACTGATAGCGGGGTTCGTGGGCCTTTGGGAATGGTGGTGTTTTTGAAGCCTACTGGATAGGCATCCTTATACGAGCAGATCGAATTTTTGGATTGCATACAATGGCTACACGGCATAGAACGATCGCACTTGATCTTCCTCCTGCGGCATTCCACACAGGACAGCGCAGGTCGACGTCGTTTCTTTGGAGGAACACTTCCAGGCTGCAGCGGCGGCATGTTGAGGGGTCTGGTCCTCTCTCCGACGCCGCTTTTGGCGGACGGTTGGTAACGTCCGACTTCAGTGGCCGACTGATAAGTAAGGCAGGGATCGAATATGATCAATTGTCCGTCGGAGAATTCGCGCGCCTTGAATCTGAATTTGAGCCGCGGTGCTTGGATTAATATGTATATGGCGGAAAGTATTTGAAGAGTGAAGAAATTCGGTCTTTCCGGCAGCGGCATTCACGGAGTTAAAGCCACATAGCCAATGATACGTAAATCTTATCCTTGTACCTAATGCTTATGTCCGCAAAATCTCGGTGTATTGCAAACACAAGGCTGATGTATACTTTTAGATGTATATATAGAGAGTACGTCTCGCAATTCTGTCGATTAGCCCTCAATTGATAGTTGGAAGTAATCTAATATGTCAGCCAGCATACGCTTGACCACACCCTCCGTCATGTCTTCAACCATTGTGGACAATGCAGATGGTCCCTATGCCATACCACCGGCTGAGGACCACAAATGCTCAAGTGAACGGTCCACCGAAGACGTACCGGAAAAAGAAGGACAGCCTGAAATTGCTTTCCCTGAAGGTGGGCTAAAGGCCTGGTCAGTAGCAATAGGTTGTGCTTTGGTATTATTTAGCACCTTCGGATATGTCAATGCCTTCGGGTGAGAGCTCCCCACTGCCATCCTTAATTTGGGGTGTAAGACTATCTTCTAATCTCCAAGGTAGTGTATTCCAAGAATACTACCAAGTGCATCAACTAAGAGACCAGTCTCCCTCCGCTATTTCTTGGATTGGCTCGTTGCAAACGTTCTTCATGTTTTCGGGCGTTCTTTTCGGTGGTCCGCTGTTCGATCAATATGGAGCCAAGGCAAGTTCTCATCGTGGTTTATTATATTGATCGAACTCTGATGCATACTATTATAGTGCATGTTGCCGGCCGGTGTTGTGTACGTATTCGGAGTAATGATGACCAGCATCTGCAAGACTTACTATCAGTTTATTCTCGCTCAAGGAGTCCTCAGCGGGATTGCCATGGGATTGACGATGGCACCAGGCATGGCGGCAACTGGTCAATACTTTAATAAGAATCGTGGAGCAGCTATGGGCCTTGCAGTGGCTGGGTCTTCCATCGGCGGCGTCATCTTTCCCATCGCAATCAGTCGAATGCTGGCCAACCCACAGCTTGGCTTTGGATGGTCAATACGAATCTGCGGTTTCATCATTTTAGGGGCCTTGCTTGCGGCTAGTTCTGTCATTCGCGCACGTCTGCCTCCTCGCAAGGGACGGTTCTTTATTCCAACTGCGTTTAAGGAACCAGCATATGTTGCTCTCGTAGCAGCCGTGTTTCTCATCATGCTTGGACTTTTTACTCCATTCTTTTACCTGCCAACTTACGCTGTCGAGCATGGAATGTCGACACAACTTGCATCCTACCTTGTCTCGATTCTCAACGGCGCGTCATTTTTCGGACGAGTCATTCCGGGCATCCTCGCTGACAAGCTTGGTCGGCTCAACATGTTGTTGGTCGCAGGTCTTGCTAGTGGGGTTCTGATCTTCTGCCTTCAAAAGATGGACACGAACGCCACCACCATCCTATTCGCCGCCTTGTACGGCTTCACTTCTGGAGCAATTGTATCTTTAACATCCGTAAATCTTGCCCAAATCCCGAAGAATCCGGGAGATATTGGCACATATATGGGCCAGGGTATGGCTATTGTAGCTATTGGTGCACTAATTGGGCCGCCATCGAACGGTGCGCTGGTATCCCGTTATCATAGTTTCGACCGCCCTTTGAATATGAGCGGCGTCTTTGTAACCGCTGGGGGACTGTTTGTTGTTGTCGCCAAGCTAGCGGCCAAAAAAGGTGTATTTACCAAGTCCTGAAAAGACGTATGGAGGTCTCTTATAAGATACATATATATACTCTTCCATTTTTATAGACATTCCTGGACGAAGGATGGGGGCTGTGGGAATTGTTACAATATTGCTAGCGAGAGGAGACGAGGGGATATAATGGGGTGAGCTAATTCTCCGCTCGAATATAACAAAGTATTAATCATACTAGTGCAGTTTCCTTGACTGCCATGCCCCTGGGTCACACACTGTGTTCCTCATGATCACTCTCCCAGTAAAGAGCGATGTTGGTTCAAATTGGATGCAAAACGTAACGTAAAATACAGTAGACAAATATCACTTGCCATCCAGTATCCTTAATGACACATTCGGCTGTCAACATCCTGCAACGCTCCCGAGGAAGTCCATTCGTTCCTGGTGTAGTCGTGAACTAGGTACTGGGCCGCAAATGAGAAAGCTGGCATGCTCCGTACATCAATTTTTAGGAATGGCAGCGATACGCGATCACTTCATCGTATATCGATGCGGACACACTGGTCAAATTGCGCAGGATTTGCTCTCGGCCATTCTAGGACCGATATGGTTGAGAGTCAGGTGAAAAAAGGACGGGTGAAAGGATGTGCCCGCCACCGGCTGGTGTGCTGGTCTGCTCTTGTGGCTGCTGACATAAGCATTTATATTGCGTGATATTTCCTGAATGGCGAAATAATGGCTTCATCTGGACGGGATCATCCAGACATCTTACTGTGCTGTACTTCAGTGCTGCGGTGCGAGATCTTTCTCGTTACCAATGGACCCCACAGTCATTGCAGAATTTGACAAGTGCGCAGACCATATTCCATTTCGCGCCGTGAGAAATCATGTCCAGTCGACGTGGGCCCGTACATTTCACTGCCTACCAGAGCTGTATATCAAGCCCGAGTCAACGGAAGAGGTCGAGAAACTGATCAACCTTGCTCGGAAATGCAGACGCCGCATCTCTATAGTTGGATGCGGGCATTCACCGTCATCTCTTATCTGCACGTCGAGCTGGCTCGTGAACCTGGATAATTTTAACAGGATACTGTCAGTGGATCAGGATAAAGGTGTAGTTGTCATGCAAAGTGGCATACGACTATTTACCCTTGGACAGGCACTAGACAACTACGGCCTTGCAATGCCGAACTTAGGCAGCATAAATGACCAGTCCATCGCGGGAGCAATATCCACTGGAACGCACGGTAGCACGCTGCGGCATGGGATTCTGTCTGAGTCGATATTGTCCCTCAAGATCACATTAATGAACGGCAAAACAGAGTCATGCTCTCCCTCTCACAATGAAGAACTTTTCCGCGCAGCCCTCATTTCCCTTGGCGCCCTGGGGATCATCACCGAGATCACCTTCCAAGCCGTCCCGGCGTTTACTTTGGCCTGGAAACAGATGATTGACTCCGATAAGGCCATGTTCAGTTTGTGGAACACGACGCTCTGGAAGCAAGCCGAATTCGTCCGCGTATGGTGGTTTCCCTACACCCGCCGCTCTGTCGTCTGGACGGCTTCCAAAACTGACTTAGCTCCTCAACCTCCTCCAAAGTCGTACTACGATGCCTGGCTCGGCTACTTCGTTTATCATAATCTTCTTGCTGCAGCACAATTTGTGCCGCGCATCCTGCCGTGGGTCGAATGGTTTGTCTTCGGGATGCAGTATGGATTCCCGAATGGAAGCAGCACATCAGCTATTCAGTCTTCGCGACAAGCACTGTTGATGAATTGCCTGTATAGCCAGTTTGTCAATGAGTGGGCGCTTCCAATCTCTAAAGGGCCCGAGGCACTCAAACGGCTGAGCTCCTGGTTGAATCATTTGACGCCAAAAGATCCAGACTACGTTCCTCACAACATTCCTTTCTCAGCCGATGGCCTGTACGTTCATGCACCGGTTGAGGTCCGTGTCTCAGATACATCCAAGAGCAAGCGCCCAAGACCGCACTTGGATCCTACATGTACGGACGGTCCAACTCTTTACTTGAACGCAACCCTTTACAGACCTTATCTCCGAGATCCCCCTTGCCTGAAGAGGTATTACGAGGCGTTTGAGTATCTAATGAAGGACCTTGGGGGGAAGCCGCACTGGGCGAAGAACTTCACAAGCAGTGGAAAGGAAATCGAGGAGATGTATGGAGATGAGCTCGCTAGATGGAGAGCAATTAGGAACGAGTGTGATCCAGAAGGCATGTTTGTAGGCGAGTGGCATCGGCGCATCCTTCTGGGTGATGGGATACGATTAATGTTAGAGGAGCAGGAGACAAGTCGACATGCATTGTGGAAAGGAGGCATCAGAGTTCATGGGAGAATCCCTGGGGCTAATGACGGGGACGTTTTCCGTGTGGACTCCTCATCTAAGGGCTGACGAAGTTCTAATGACATATATGGCTCAATTTTAATGATTATAATAGGAGTAAGATCTCACTTAGATATAGAAATGGTAGACTGGTTATACTTACTAGTAGAAAGAATACTTGACAATGGGTGATTGAGGTATCCAGCTCCAGTTTCTGAAGGATTGTATCACGTGGCAATCCACATTGCCCTTAAAAATGGCGAAATTCTAGTGAGTAGACGACTTAATTTGCCACAATAACCTATTATGTGCCTCTGTATACGACCCATAGCTCGCCTACCTACCTATGTAATCTAGCTGAATGTGTAAGACAAGAAGTTTTCCAGTACAGTGTGATGAGCAAGATAGATAGATAGGCTGTTACCAAGGGTAGAATCCTTACTTGTTACTGCATTAAAGCCTAGAACTCCGGATTTGCCTTCCTAATCTAAACACGGCCAATTTAGAGAGAACCGCTAATGACGCTGCAATGCCATTTGCCTTTTTGAGCTGCCTGGTCCAGTCTAAATGCACCGAACTTCCACTGGTCAACAGCAAAGGTATCAATCCATATCCCAAATGTAATATACACGCCGAAGTAAATTCGTTATTCCCCACTTCGCCTGAAGGTTGAAACATAAGCGGCAGCGGAATCTCAGGCTTGACTCCCAGAACCATGCGCTTCATCTTCTTCGCTCTTGAAGCACATCACTCTCACTACGCAGTCCTCACTTCCCGTTGCCAACCGGCTGTCACTGAGCCCTAAACATGTAACGGGACCTTCGTGTGCCCCAAGCGTCCGCTCGCACTTTCCACTCCTAGCATCCCAAACCTTGACCATTCGATCTTCGGATCCACTCACAAATCTTAACGTATCTCCAGCGAGAGCCCAAACTCCTTCGACATGCCCAAAATGGGTCTTAAGACAGCGTCCAGTAGCAACGTCCCAAAGGCGGATGGTGCTGTCCAAGGCTCCGGTCAATATGTAGCGTGCAGGCCTTGGACGCGATGGCTGCCAAGATGCGAACGTGTCGGGTAGTTCGAAGTGTGGACTTAGCGGCGCCGTGGAGGTCGAAGAAGGAGAGGCCGCATCATCGACTTCTCCGTCCTCCTGTGCATCTGGATCTTCCGGTTCGTATTCCGCCGGCAAAAGGGTAATTTGCTGAACCTGGCCAACGTGGCCTTCAAAGGTTTGAATTGTGCTTCGCGTATCCAGGTCCCAAAGTCGAATAGTACAGTCGTCAGAAGCTGAAAATACAGTCCGGGACGCAGCATCAACTCTGACAGCATTAACCCAGTCCCGGTGTCCCCTTAAGGAAAAGGTAGACTTGTCTTCAAAATTCCAGATCTTAACTGTGCGATCTACAGAGCCAGATGCAAGTAGATTTCCGTCGAAGTGAACGCCTATGATGCCTTTGGTGTGTCCCGAGTAAGTCGAGATGCATTCCCCTGTACGCCAATTCCAAACGCGGATTGTGCTGTCCATTGACCCGCTGATTAATTTCGTATCGTCGAATTGTAGAGTTCTGATTCCCAAGGTGTGGCCCTTCAGAGTGCGGATGCATTGCCCAGTTTCGATGTCCCAGATCTTGATAGTGTTATCATAAGAGCCGGTTGCAAGAATATTGTCATCGAACTGGAGGCACATGATCCCGTTAGAGTGGCCACGGAAGACCTTTGTGGAATACCGTCCGTATTTCCAGTTCGTGCCAACTTTAAAACGATCCCTATATACATCCTTCCAGGGTCGGAACTTGGGGCCATCGGTAGAAGTAGAGGGCGTAGTGTTAATGCCAGCAGTACAGGATCGTTTTACTCCTGATGATAATGATGCTGCTGCTAAATCGTCAAGTTGTATAGATGCAGGTCTTTTAAGACTGTCGGTGGTCGCCTTGACGGAATCCGTATTAGACTCATCTTCAGCGGTGGGAGTTAGATGTGGTGACCATTCATTCAGGCCACGACCCGTTGCACGCAATTGTTGTTGGCGTTTATAATCACGAAGTCTTTTTCGTTCTAGTAAGGGCAGGCCCCAACCGCATTTTGTACACTTCCGATCAATGTGCTGCTCACACATTTTGTGCCAGACCACGTCGTCATCAGCAAGGATTCTCCACTTTTGGCTAACTTGTGCAGCTTTGCAGAGCGATGTCGTATCAAGATAGCACAGAATCTTGAATGATATCTCGCTGGGTAGAGCAGATATAAAATCGATTCGAATCAGATCGCGCACGGCAGCGGATAAATATGAGAGTTGTGGAAAGCAGCACTGCGCAAGGATGCCCTGTAGCATCAAATTGCGGTGCTTTGCAGGGGCAGCAGAGAAGAGCGACCAGACATGGGATATGCCCTGCTGGTCAGCTTGAGATAGGGTTTCGAGCTCCTATACAGGTTGTCAGTACTGTACTACGAAGGTACCGAACTCAGTTGTCACTTACACGTTGCAGATTCTCCATGGTCGGCTCATCTGTCGTCCTCCGGCATTTTGAATCAGGGCGATGTCGATAGCAGTATTTAGTGTTGGGGTCTTTTTGTGAAGTCGGAGGCTGTGGGGTCACACCCAACGGCGCATATTGCTCGGGGATATGTCTAGCCAAGAAGGGGGCGACTGTCTGACCAGCAAACCTCTTTGCTGAGGCAATGCTGGTGCCCGGATCGATCTGCAGGGGCTTATTATCACAGTTGTCCTGCGAAGGCGGCTGCCCAGCTGCAAAAGTATCCTTTTCGTCCATCGACATATCCATGTCGAGAGGATTGCGATGACTCCGTGCAGGACCGGAATCTGCGGGAATCGAGGGTATTTCAAGAAGCCGGATAGGGTTGAGGCGATCTGACGCCATCGCCTCACCGGTTCATTGAATCTGGTCGTGTGCTGACGAGGGGCATAGGAGAAGAGAGAGGGGAAACTGAGGCGGAGAAGTGAGAAGCGTCGCAAATCAGCAAATATTCGGCGTGGTTGATTGCGTGCTGCAGAAGCGGTCAAGTAAGGAGGATTGGGTTACAGGTTATTCGCGCAGGTTGAATGTGGTTGAAGGATGGTTGCGTGCTCTGTTTCTTATTCTCCGCGGCTATGGTGAAATCGAAGGCTGTTTATGCCTCAATTTACAGGCATCGATGGTGGCATCGTCACGCGATTTTGCAAATAACTAACCGGAGGTTTAATGCCTCGCAGCTTGTCGGCGCTGCGGCCTTGCGCCGAATAGGGCTGGTTTAACATCTTCGTGGCTAGACTAGAATGCTCAATACAGTCTCAGGTAACTCAAATCAAGTGGTTTCGGCATCCATAGCATGTACTCCTTCATACGGTCTACTATATTAGTATTCGGGGCTTCAGTAACTATCAGCACCAGTCAGTATTTGAGTTGGTTATTCAGCACCCGAAACTGGACTAGCTTCCGGGTACCGCAACATATACCCACTACTGGTGGAGCGGAGATTGCGCTTTACCTGCTTTTTCCTTAGCTCTGTAAGGTTGAACAAACATCATACATTTGCACGGCTGAATCATTGCAATCTGTCAGATAATTCTGGATTCACCAGCCCTACTCTCCAGGTGGGCAAGATTATGGCCACCTCTTCAGATGAAAAGAGGCAGATCCGTCAATCCAAACATGACTCTCCGCACTATATCCATATGATATACGAGAACTGTCGTATATCTGCGAATATTAAAGTCTTCATTCGTACTCCCCTACTTCTGTTGCACTCCACTCCCACAGCTTCAATGCCAGTCCGGTATTGTTCGACAGCCAACTGCCTTGGCCGGTGACACCCAATGGCTCGTAGTACTCCCCACCTTTGACTTGGCACGGACCATCTCCAACGGAAGCTGTGGCTGCCCACAGCTGTCCCTTGACACCGTTCTCTACAGAGAGGTATAGTATTCTTCTTACGAGGTCCACTATGCTTCCCGCGACCCACCAGGTCGAGATGACGGTCCTATAGAGCTCCGTGTCCACGGCACCGGGATGCACCGCCACAGATGTGATCCCCTGTTTGCCATATCGCCTCTGTAATTCTTTTGCAAAGAGTACATTGGCAAGTTTGCTCTGGCCGTAACGCATAAGGGTTGGCGTCCAGGCCATTGGCGTGCGGAGCGAGTCAAAGACAATCCCACTCCAAGGAGGAGCGAAGAGGTGTGCGAGACTGGTCAGGCTGATCACTCTAACATCGGCATCAGGGAGCTTTGCAGTGGCGAGAAGCGTGGGAAGGAGGAGTTTGGTGAGCAGGAAATGGCCTACGTGATTCGTTCCAAGCTGTATTTCGTAGCCGTCCTTTGTGAGGGCTGCTGGTACAGCCATAATTCCAGCATTGAGGAACAGGAGATCGAGGCGAGGTTGCCCGCCCCTCTTCTTCTCCAGCTCTATAAATGCATGAGCGGCGGCCTGCACGGAGGCTAGGCTCGCGAGATCGCAGTGTAAGTACTGGATCAGGGCTGCAGAGCCAGGGACTTCTGTCTCAATATCCGAAATGGCATTCTGCGCTGAGGCATCATTTCTCGCTGCCAGGTATATCTGGGCAGGCTTGTGCTTCGCCAGTCGCAGGATGGTCTCCTTTCCCAGGCCAACATTGCCTGTGATAAAACGTCAGTGTCAGAGCTGCCGGGTAGCTTGGCAATATCAGTCAGATTAACCTACCGCCAGTAATAAGCACTACCTTGTCGTCAAGCGAAGGGATGTCTGTATCAGGCGCAAACACAACACCGGAGCTGAAGAGCCGGCCAAACATCGCAGTGCAGGCCTAGAAGGTGGTCAATGGAAGAATGGCTGTCCTATAATGCCTGATATCCATCCTTGTGGAGGCACAGCAGCGTTCTGTATTTGTATTCCCAGCTGGTGGTCGAGCTCGGTGCTGTCGACCCCTTTGATTTTCAATCTCGACATCATTAGCGGGCCGCTTGGGCTATCCGAGGCAGATGTGACAAACCCGCCCCCGCCCACCTTCCCCACCTACCGCATCTGTCATTGAAGGCATCCCAACTTGGTGCATTTAACTTCATTTCCACCCCACTACAAGGCTTGCCAGCAAGGACGCCACAAGCTGTGTACTCTTCTTGCCATAGCCACGATGGAGTTTAACGGCTCATCGCCCTTCCCAGAGGGGGTCATCTCCTTTCTCGATACCGACCTGTACAAGTTGACGATGCAATGCGCGGTCTTGAAGTACTTTCCAAACGTACCAGTGACGTACGCCTTCACCAACAGGACGCCCGAAAAAAAGCTATCGAGAGCAGCCTTCCAGTGGCTGCGACTTCAGGTCAATAGTGAGTGACACCCGTGAAGCGCCGTAGGCATCGCTTACTATCAGGCAGAGCTCGGAAACATTGCCCTCTCGAATGATGAGCTGCGATTTCTTCAAGATGCCTGCCCATACCTCGACAAGCCTTACCTTGACTATCTCAAGGAATTCCGTCTCAACCCTCGAGACCAGATAGAGGCGACCTTCACTCCGGTCCAGGACTCCGGCAGCGATGACGACTTGGGGGAGATTGACATCGTGGTCAAGGGATTATGGGTCGAGACAATTCTCTACGAGATTCCACTGCTAGCTCTAACCAGCGAGGCCTACTTCCGATTCATGGATACTGACTGGACTTACGATGGGCAGGAAGACAAGGCATTCCGCAAGGGTATGAGGCTTCTCGAAGAAGGATGTGTAATTTCGGAGTTTGGTACTAGACGCAGACGAGACTACCACACACAAGCATTGGTCTTCCGCGGCTTGATCAAGGCAAAGAAGGAGGGCGAGAATGTTGGTCTGCCAGGCAAGATATCCGGAACGAGTAATGTCCATTTAGCAATGAGGTTCAACATTCCACCAGTCGGAACCGTAGCGCATGAGTGGTTCATGGGCATTGCTGCCATCACGCAGGACTACGCTTCCGCAACTCGCCGTGCTTTGAGTTATTGGGTGGGCTGCTTTGGTGAAGGTGTCCTCGGTATCGCTCTCACGGATACTTTTGGGACACCCACCTTCCTGAAGGCCTTCGCTCAGAAACTCCCAGAGGCCTCGGCCCTTAAACCTTGGGCTCCTGAATCCAATTCAAGCATAGCCCTCGAGAACCAAGCCTCGAAATCTTTCGCACAGATCTTTGTAGGAGTTCGACAGGATTCTGGGGATCCGGCAAGTTTTGTGACGCTGATGCGGGAGTTCTACGACCAACAAGGTATCAAAGAGAAAAAGACCATCGTCTTCTCAGACTCACTCAACCTTGAACTCTGTTTCGAGTATAAGCAGATTGCTGAGGAGGCAGGCTTCCAGCCAACTTTTGGTATTGGCACTTTCCTAACCAACGACTTTGTTCATACAAGCACAGGGAAGAAATCAACGCCGCTTAACATAGTCATCAAATTGAGCTCAGCCAACGGCAATCCTGCTGTCAAGATCAGTGATAACATCGGCAAGAATACGGGGGATAAGTCAACCGTGGAGAAAGTAAAACATCTCTTGGGCTATGTAGAAAAGGAATGGGGCCAGGGTGATGAGTCGTCGAGATGGGGAAAGGAAGGAGAGCCAGGTCAAAATTGATACTAGTTGTCATGACCTTATGGACCAGAGGACAGCATGGTATTGGAGTAGTTTTCGGGTCCTTGGCGCACGATAGAGAGGATAAATAATTATCAATTCGCGAGAATTCAAGTCGTAGACAACATCCAGTGGTATTTTATCTCAAAATATCGTCATCCTAGATTGTTACTTCCGATACCGGTAGAAAGGACAATCCCTTGTGGCTATATTGGGGTTATTATAACGCCTTCTATCTCGTTATTTAAGCTTGATAGACTTAATGGCACGGAAGCGCAAACAAACTCTTGTTTGTAGTCCGGAAGAGGAGTGAGATGATGAAATACCCGAATTACGAAAATCAATTGCTGTTATCCTGCTTGATATATTATCACCATGACATTTCTAATGAGAAATAGTATTTTAACACTTAATTCCCCATCGTTCGCATGTCACAGGGCAGGTCATCCTTGGCGGCACGTGATCTTATCGCTAGCTAACATCCCTGCAAGAAATTTATATCTCCCAGCTCAAAACCTTTTTCCCGCTGGATCGCATCTAGAGCATCATGGCAAAACGAAAGCGGAACTTGAATGGCGATTCAGATACCGCACCTTTACCAGTTCCAATTAAAAAGGTGAAGGCGACTGATACGTTCCCTCCCCAAGTCAACACAACCATACAAATCATCGCGGGGTCCTACGACCGAGTACTGCATGGCATTACAGTAACCATTCACCCGAAGGAGGATGCTCAATTTGCAGATACATTCCTCTTCAACGCCCATGCATCCGCTATCCGCAGCCTCGCCCTCTCACCGCCATCAGCTCCTGTTCCGAAACAAAGCCAAAAGATAATTCTGGCTAGCGGAAGCACCGATGAACGCATAAACCTCTACCACCTGTCTGCACATGCACCCTCTAAGATCACTGTCCCCGTTATCCCCTCCCTCACTACCAAAGCCGTGGTCGAAAACCCTCAAAACCGCGAGCTAGGAAGTTTATTACATCACTCCTCCACTGTCACCGCACTCTACTTTCCTAATCGTAGCAAGTTACTGAGCTCAGCAGAGGATAGCACTATTGCCGTCACTCGAACCAGGGATTGGAGCTTGCTATCAACAATCAAGGCACCGATTCCGAAGCCTGTAGGCAGGCCCAGTGGGGATACAGCACCTCTTGGAGGCGCCCCGAGCGGCATAAACGATTTCGCGGTTCATCCAAGTACGAAACTTATGATATCAGTTGGCAAAGGAGAGAAATGCATGAGGCTCTGGAACCTAGTCACGGGAAAGAAGGCCGGAGTGCTTAATTTTGAGAGATCCATGTTAGGGGAGGTAGGAGAAGGCAGATTCAGCAGTGGCGAGGGAAGAAAAGTTGCCTGGGGCAGTTCGGATGTAGGGGAGGAATTCTGCGTCGCATTCGAAAGGGGGGTTCTAGTATTCGGCATGGATAGCAATCCAAGGTGCAAAGCTGTACCGGAACCACGGTCAAAGATACATCAGATTTGCTATGTGCAGGTCGCCGAAGATGATGATCTTCAGATCCTCGCAGTGTCGACAGAGGATGGCCGAATACTGTTCTATTCAACTATTTCTAAGAATCTTTCGCCCGCGAAAGTCGTTGATGAAAAAGATACACCTCTTCCTTCTGCGAAATTAATTGCACAACTTGGAGGAAAGGATGCAGGGTTTACGGGAAGAATCAAAGACTTTGTAGCATTGAGTTTACGAGACGATACCTCGAAACAACTGCTCATTGTTACAGGAGGCAGTGACGGCGCCCTCAGAGTCTGGAAACTATCTGCGGAGGAGGATTTAATGCCTCACAGTGGTGCGATCAGACAGGTTGGGCAATTGCTTGGGACATACGAGACCGCCAATCGCATCACCTGCTTGAAAGCGTTTGTTATGCTTCCCAAAGCCGAGGGAATAGAAGATGACATGGAGCCCTCAGACGATTTCGAGGGATTTGATGATGATGGAGAGTCCGAAAGCGATGGCATGGATAGTGATTAGATGATTTAATCAGTATGCTGCCCATGATGGCCTACCATTGTACCATATCGTATCACCGACGGTACGTTACATTATCGTCGACTTAAAAGGGTGGTTGAATGACTTTTCTGATGACAAATCTTAAATTGAACTCTGATGCTCCCAACAGGTCCTATATTGAGAAAAAGCTTACCACTTTGGAAATACCGTGTTCCATTTTATGTCCTTTTTCCTGCAGCTTATCCGCAGCTTTGTCATCTCAATCCAGAATAAAGATTACGCATTACAATTGAACCCCTTCACTTATTTACTAGATATTTATAAATTATGAAAAAGTACATAACAGCCCCACAATCCCTTTAGTAACTGAGATGGAGGCATCATCTCGTCGTGGGCGTGCGATAAAGCGGCAAAGGCTCAACTCAGCCGGGAAGCAGCTTCGAAGACCTTCTGTCAGAAGATGTAAGCTCCCCAAGCCTCGGCGTGGCAAGCCGACTAATACGAATAATTCTACTATAGATAGAGGAGAACCCAGTCCCTGAAGAATCGAATGCGAAAAGGTTAACCGCAACGCTGTCCAAAGAACAACGTAGATCACTCTAGCTGGCAGCTCTCTCAAGAGAGGAGCTGGAGCGAGTAGCTTCGGGTGAGGACTAGCATAGTAAGCATACCTTTCCTATTCCGTATAATGGTATATATATATTAACGGATTTGGTCCTTTGAAGACGACTCCAGAATACGTTTTGCTTTTCTTGCAAACAACCTGGTAGATTGCTGGATTGCTTTCACTGTCCCCGCCCCTATCATCCACGCTGCTTAGACCCAGACCAAGGCGAAGATCCTGAGGCGCAGGACTAGACTTGCCCTGCATGTTCACTATTATATCCGCATGGCTTGGCTAGCTCCCAGTTACTAGGAAATTGTCCCAGTTATCTGACTCTCCCAACCGTCAGTCAGGTGCAGATAATCACAGTAGAAGAAGCACTGGAAAGTACGACTATGGTTGACAGTGTTCAGTCTAAAGACATGGCCCAAGGCAATAGAGGCAAAGACGGCATGCAAGCTCCTAGCAGACAACAGATTTGCTCTGCAGACCTGCAGAGCACTAGCATTGGCTCTACAACATCTCGGCCTTATGTTATTCAAGTTATGAGTAAAGGAGATAACGCTGCATCGAATAAATCAAGAAGAGTGAGGCTTCCAGATCCTTCATTAGTTGCTCCACCTCCGCAATTTATATATACGCACCCTGAATCCCAATATCAGCATGGGTATGCCTCCTCAAAGTCAGGTTAGTATCAAGGTTTTGTATATTTTTCTTCCCAGCCCTAATATACGAGTTCAGAGCAAAACGCGAGCAAAAAACGATCACGATATTCTACACTACCTACTGAAGTGGATGAAGCTTTAGCTATTATCAATCGACAACTAGAAGTAGCATCACATTCAAAGTCAATGCTAGAGCAAACCACCACCCGGCTTCATATATTAGAGCAGGACTTAATCATTGAACGGGGCAAGGCAAGGTTAAACACTAGCCAAAGTGACAAAGACGCAGAAATCAATTCATTGCAGCATGAGCTTAGACTTAAACAGGACATCATTGACGGACTTGAAAAGAAATATGAGCTCTTAGTGGACGAAGTCAAGTCCAAGGACCTTAAAATCAAGGACTTAGAAGCATGGAAATTGCGGATGAAGATGATGATTGATTGAAACTAACTCTCACATCTCTATCGTATCTTTGCATACATGTACTTTTAATTAGTAGTTTTGTTTGAATTATTTCCTTGGCACATATATACCTTCCTTCATCCTTGCCCCTAAGCCTCAGATTGGTTTCTATTTTATCGAGTGCCGCTGAAATTCAAAGCACAGTCAAAAATCTCGGGGGAGACAGGAGCAAATCCAAGGATGTCAACCCCTTTTTCAGCAGTGTCGGAGAATGAGCACGAAGACTTGAATGGTGAGAGATGCCTATGGGCTCCCTGCAGATTACGCTATGACCCCTACACTACCTAATTGTGGATAGCACATATCGTTCTTTGCCCTAAAAGAACATAGTCTTGCCTCTTTTGTATGTAATGAATTTATAAGCCCCATTGAACAATACATGTTTTGAATCTCTCTGCTGTTATGGCCATGACTGGTTTCTCATACCTCTTCAATTTATAGCCCTATTGGGTACGCCATTATTTTCCTGAATGAAGTCAATTCTGTCAATGAACTTGACAGGAATATTCGAAGCCATTCACGCATACTGAAGAGGGAAGAGGGAAGATATAGAAAATAAGCAGCGGACCTTTAGATGCAGTGTAAAATTGTGGCCTTGTCTCAATGTAACATTTGGCTTGCGAGATTGACTATCGCATTATCATGGATCTATAATCCAATGATGTTGTTACATGCACCAGCCTCCTCATCCAATGGTGTTAACTGGAAGAGTTCAAAATGCAAAGGAAGCAACTACTTTTGCGAGAAGCCTTAAAGATCATATCTGGATGCATGCGAGGCATATTTGCTCCTCTCAATGAATTCATTTTCTTCATCCCGAAAAAAAAAATTTAATAATACATCTATTGTCTATTGTGAAGGATATACGGGCATTCGGATCCGAACGGATGAATCGTATATCCATAACGTAGCGAGTGGCAGCGCACAACATATATATTACTGTAGTGTGATTATATGAATCCTAAAACCTTAGCTAGTTAAGACAATACAATCGATTCCACACATCACGATGAACCAGCTCACCCTGTAACCTCTGACATCTATTGATGGAAAGACGATACGTAATTTCTCCATCCTAGCATTTCGAACAGCGTAGAATTGGTAAGCTATTGAGAACTGCAAAAGCCCCCAGGGGAATAAGCCTGTCGTTGGTCGAAAATTCTATATATGGCAGCTCTTGTGGCTTAAAATGTGTCAAGAGACTGGGTATCCTGTCACTTAATTATTCTCCGTACTACAAAGGATATTTCGTGGGAGTTCAGTAGTCGCGATGATTACCGGTAATCTTTGAAAGCGAGAGAGTTAATAAGTTAAACAAGACGTGGGATTGGGAAGCAGGCTATAGATTTCTGGTGTTTCCACCAACTGTAGTATGAGATGATCGGATTTAGAATTTGAAGCGCAAATCTACTTTCCTCATCCCTCGTGCTCCCAGAATTCAAATAAACTAGGCACGACTTTCGTGACCCTTATGACACCACAGCCAAGGAGGGCGATGAGAGGGAGACCAAAAAATGACTGGGAATGAACAGGAGACTGCTGCATGGCAGGTGTACTGTCCCTTGTAAGATTTTATTTAATTTAATTTACATTTTTTAATAAAAAGGGGCCCTTTGATACTAATAAAAGGGGACGAGTACAGCTTAAGACAATGCAGCTATAGTAGAGTACCAATAACTAATGCTCTTCCAGTCCTATGCCAGAGACTTACTGATGAGCGGCATGAAACGCACATCATGCGAACCATTTTGGCGCTTTGCAGGAGTGAGACCTGTTCTGAACTTAGCTATTATACAAGTGTCTCAATGCTACTGTATAGCATATTGGTTAACTTAAAATTCTTCACTCAAAAGAGAATGTAATCGCAATCAGGGAATAAGTCTCTTAAGAAATCACCGGACAAGTTAGTTAAGATGAGTTAGTTGTGCGGATGACAAATCACTTCACTTTGGAAAGTCGCGTTCGACTGAGCTGAGCTATGTGCTTAACTTCGCGAGATTGATTCTGTATGGCTCCAACAACTGCCAACCTTCCCATTTCCTGTCCTCCTAATCTATGATTTGTTACAATGTCGACTCCAGAATCAGCTTCCAAATCGGAGCCAATACCTGCTGTCCCTGCCTCCATCTCCTCAATTCCCCAGAAGCGCGCTCTGGAAGATGATCACCTTCCGACGGTGTCCTCTCCACTAAATCCCGATTTCAAAACTTCTAAAGAGGACACTCCTTTGGCACGCGAGCGAACTGCAAGGGCAAAGAAGGAATCCTTAAAAAAACGGGAATCGAAAGGGGGAGGACTGCACGCTGCCGATGCAAGCTCCAGAGCTACACCAGACCCAAAAGCAAGCACACCGAAGCATAAGAAGAGTAACGAGTCTCTTGCTCCTATAAGATATAAGCTTCCCCCACCAAAAGCCACCGACTTTGAAGCTCCTCGGGGACCGGTGCTCATCCCCTCACACACCAAGACTGCGGAAGGCTGCGAGATCCAGTTTAACGAGACCACTGACCAGTAAGATCCCCATTGACCAGCTGGAGAGCAGTTTCTGATGTAATTTCAAGTGTCTATAATAAGAAAAACTTTCACTACACTCACTGTATAGCGGATCCCGCTTTTCCTGCCTCGCTATATTACCGACAATCAGAAAGCGAGCCTTTCGGACCGCGATTGAACTTCGAGGACACCGCTACACACATGTTCTTGGACGAAACAGCCCATCATGTCACTACAGATAAAGGATTTAGAATGGCGAAAGCTAATGTTGGGGTACGAGAAGGTCGATGGTATTGGGAGTGCAAAATCACCAGCGGAATTCCAAAAGCGACCGGAAAACCAGGTGCAGAAGAGGAGGCCAGAGGCCACGTGCGCATGGGATGGGCAAGGCGAGAAGCTACACTAGACGCGCCCGTTGGCTATGATGCATATAGCTATGGCCTCCGAGACGTTGCGGGTCAAAAAGTTTACATGTCGCGGCCTAAGGATTTCTTTCCGCCGGGTGAGGATATAATGGAGGGTGACGTTATCGGATTGGAGATCAATCTTCCTTCGGAAGTACTACATCGAAAAGTTGTAGGAGGAAATTACAACCCGGCGGTTGATCTCGAAGATGACGAACACGTTGGCATCGAAGCACCTGATATAATTCGAGATCGAGTCCCCATACGCTTCAAAGCACATCTTTACTTCGAGCAAATCGAATATCATGCAGTAAAGGAACTTGAGGAGCTTATGAATCCTTCTCCTGTCATCTCTTCAAGTGGCGGTCTCGCAGGCGGTGGACAAGCCCCAAATCCAACACACCTATATCCTTCACTCCGAACACTACCTCATTCAAGTATCAAAGTCTATAAGAATGGCAAGGAGATGGGAACTGCATTTAATGATCTTCTTGCATTTCTGCCCCCCGCATCCAAACCACTCGCACAGGTCGGCGCTAGAGAAGGCCTGGATGATGGGATGTTAGGTTATTACCCTGCTATTTCAGTATTCCGGGGAGGCGCTGCCGAAGTCAACTTTGGTCCGCCTTGGTGGTACGACCCTCCAGGCTGGAACAATGATGGCGAGATTGATATGGAAGATGGCGGCCAACCATCAGGATCAAAGCCTCGTCCTCTCCGATCTGTGGCTGAAAGATATGATGAGCAGATCGTGGAAGACATCGTGTACGATATTATTGATGAGGTTGATTTCTGGATGCAGGATGGCGGCGGTACTGGAAAATGTGCCACTGCGGACCTCCAGCCTTCTGAAGGCGGAGCTATGCAGGATGAAAGTCTTGGTAGCGGCGGCATTAGAGAAATTTTGCAAGACGACGAATAAAAAATTATTCCTACTTCATATGCAGATGATGACGGATCGTATCAACCGATTAATCATCTGATTATTAGATCCATCCAACAATGAGGCAATAGCGCAATAAAGCTACTTCCAAAACGCACTTTGTTGTGGTTATCATCACAGACTCTGTATATCTTTATGCAGATTGATTACACGACATGCACCACTTCGTGCTACTGCCATCTCGTGGACCTTATATAATACAGTAGTGCTCATTCTAATTTAAGATCCGCTGGCGCCGTGCATGCTCGAAACAATGCGAAAATCGCCCCTTACTATATATAGTTGAATATAAACTCACACTTGGTGCCTATCGCCTAGCCCAAACGCCCATCCAGCATAATCAAAGGACCGGTCAGTTTAAAAGCAGAGACCAAAGAGCATCCTTTTCAATGTAGCGATGATGAATCACATTCACAAGCCACACATCTTCCATCACGTTTTCAATTAGCTCCTTGCTTGACCGGGCACGCTCTGCAATCTCAGGATCAGGTCTGCCCCGGAGGCTGTAAACGCGAGCCCACTCGGCCCATATTGCAAATGCCTCCTCAGTCCAGGCCCTGAAGGAAACTTCCTCGATAATGGTTGGAGTTATGATCTCCTTTCCGGGAAATGCACCCCAGGTCACCGCGTGCGTGGTCCCCTCGGCCTCCTCGTCGACCCCACTGTTGGCGTCACCGGAGAGAAAGTCACCCTTCGAATTCGATGCATACCAGCCGACATCCTCTGCGACTCCAGGGGCCGTGAGCTTGGCGTGGAGTACTTTCCAGTCCTTAGACGGAAGGAAGAGCTCCACAAATGCCTTCTGGAAGACGAACCCGTTCCTCGGCCCCCAGCCAAAGACAAGATCTGAGGACCGCACCCCGTTCACAGCAGGTTGCGACGCTACTGTCCACCACCCTTTCTTGTTAAGTTCCAGTAACTGATCTTTGATCGTATTTGTTTCTTCGTTGAATCCTTCCTCTGACCAGGGAATGGCACTTAAACTGCCTTCTATGTGCCGAAGAAAGAGGCTCGTAATGTCCTGGACGGAGGAGGGATACGCCCAGAGTTTTACGGCTTGGTTGAAAGTCATATGGAGGCTCACACCATAACCGTCTATCTCTCCATAGGCAGGAGAACGTGCATCTCCCCACCGACCGTTGGGATAGTCATCCCAAGTCGCTTCACGGCCAAGAGCGCCCTCGCCTTCAGATATGGCGAGTGCGTTTGCTCGAGTGCTAATCTCTTCTGCAGGTACCGACGCTTCGAGGGCAGTGGCCTCGAAATCTGGGTTCGCGGTTTCTGGGGCTGTTATGATGATGCGGTTATGTCTGTCCGAACCGACAGAAGATAGTCTCCTGTTTGACTTTTTATGCTCCGACGTGCCATTGACTGGTAAGTCGTGCAGAGAGGTAGGAACTATCTCAATAATGGCGGAACTTGATCTAGAGAGGATAGGGGTTATGAGGTGTGTGCGTTCTAGGATGAAGGAGACGGCCTTCTCGAGGTTAAGAGTATAAAAATGGAAGCCGCGACGACTAGGGCTGGCAACCTGTGGTATTTTCAGATGCTCCACGATTTCTGAGACGATATCCACGCCCACTTTCTTGACCATTTCGTCATTACCCTTAACCTCGTCGAGCCGTGACATTATCTCCGGAGGCAAGCGAGCATGGCTTAACTTCGTCGTTCTCTTTATCATCTGATAACTCTGAATAGGCATCATCCCTGGAATAATCGGGATTGTTTTGAAAGCGCCACTCTCATGCTCCCTTAATCGCTTCTCAAACTTGTCGTAAGCTTCTACATCAAAGAACAGCTGTGTCATGATGAAGTCCGCCCCAGCCCGAGTCTTATCGACAAGGTAGGGAAGATCGTGCTCAAGGCTCTGTCCTTGTGGATCTGATTCGTCTGCATGTCCTTCTGGGTATGCGGCAACCCCTACACAGAAATAATCCCCGTATTGCTTCCTGATATACCGCACCAAATCAATTGCCCACTCAAACTCGACCTCATCATTCTGTCCCTCGCGGTCGCCACTGACCGTATACTCCTCACTTCGAGGCGGATCGCCTCGCAAAGCCAGTATGTTCCGAATTCCTAAATTCTTCGCCTGTTCTAAAGCCCTGTCCACCAACGCTTTATTTGTGTTCGTACATGTCAAATGTAGACATGTCGTGAGACCCAGTTCCCGCTGGCAAAGCTCGGCCAATTCGAGAGATTTAGCTGAGGTAGATCCACCAGCACCCCAGGTGACGGTAACGAATAGAGGTCTTAGAGCACGGGACATTCTTTCGAGTCGTGTACGCAGATTGGAGCTACCCATGGCGGTTTTCGGGGGGAAGAATTCGAGGGAGAAAAAGTTGGAGTCTGGCGGTAGTGCCGCAATCTTCTCCGTGATTTTCTCCATCGTATATCGGGGTAGCAGGCACCACTGAGCACTTCAATACCCGCCTGCTAGCAGCGTTGAAGGTTGATATTGAGAAATGGCTGGACTGGTTGACGTTCATGAAGTGGGCGGATACTTGGAAGTGATTGTGGGGTACAGTTAATTTTGATGGGTAAACTTCGGAGCCTCGCGTACCAACGGGATAAGCAGGACCACACAGCCCTCAATTTCCAACAGAGGTATCCCGTAACATTCCGCTCACAGAAGGGTATTTATTGAGGGATATTTGCTGTATCAATATTCCGTCTTTGTGCTACATAAGTACAATCCCAGCATATCCTTGGGAGGAAGCAGAACTAACAAGTTTAAATCTCCACCATGGCCGAACTCACTGCAGCGTCCGCATCCAAAGAGCGGACTGTACCAATGGAGATTCTCTGCTTGGGCCTATGTCGAACCGGAACTCAATGTAACATATTCATCTCCTGCTTCTGCACCGAGGAAAATCTAGCTCTAATGCCATAAATACTAATTCTTCCCTCAGCATTGGCCGATGCGCTGCCCCTCCTTGGCTATGGGCCAATATATCACATGCGCGATGTCTATAAGAACGGGCATGGCCCAAACTGGATTGCTGCTTTGAATGCAAAATTTGCAAACAAAGGAACACCATTTGGCAGAAGGGAATTCGATGAAGTGCTAGGTGACTTTTCTGTGTGTGTGTCCTCTCCTAGATCCATTCTTGCTGCCTTTTTTAAGAGCTTCTCATGTTCGCAAGTCTCAACAAGCACATGACATTACTTCATCATAAAATATGTCATTAATGTAGCCGGACTATAGACTACCTATGTAGTGTAGAGTAGTGGAGAGTGGTTAGAGCATGTCTAGCAGAAAGCCACTAACGGAGCTTCTTAGGGACTGTCAGATATACCTGCCGCACTTTTCGTTGAAGAACTGATGGACGCTTACCCCGAAGCTAAGATAATACTAACAACAAGAGAAGAGGAGAAGTGGCTTGCAAGTATGGAAAAGACTCTTTGGTCGCATTACAAGACCAGAGAGCATCACTCACCGGTGGCCACATTCATGCGTGATTATATCTGGAGTTCGGACCCTGTTCCATCAGGAATAACAAAATTCAAGGCCCACAATGAATTGGTCCTGAAGGCGGCGAGCGAAAGGGGTAGAGATGTCCTAATTTTTCAGGTCAAAGAAGGCTGGCCGAGGCTGTGCGAGTTCCTAGGTAAAGAAGCTCCGGAAGGTAAGGAATTCCCAAACCATGACGACCATAGGCAATAAATTCGTGGACTCTGTGATGGGGTAATTATCTAGAGCGGTCTGCAATCTAAGTACGTGCTTTGCTCCCATTTTAGAACTGCTTGATGGGAGAAGATTACGGTGAAAGCTAAGGCCGTTGTATCGGAGCTCATTGCCACATATATTCTATAATCTGATTTCAGAGAAGTGCATATGCACTTGCATAGCTGACACTAGAATCACTGATATTTGTGACATCACCGCTTCTCTCGTATCGGACAAACTTAAATTTTCCCTTCCCTTCTCCGACCTTTTGTTCTCTCTCGAGGACCTCAAGGGCAGCCATAACAACTCCAATCGGATGCCTTCCACAGACTGTGTTTCCTGTCTCCTTTAAATTGTCCAAAAATGCGTCGTGCTTACCGGACTCGACGGTATCCATAGTCATGCGATCCAATCGTCCTATGCTCTCATGGATCGGGGGGTTAGAAGGAGCCTTATCGCTCCACTTTAGTGAAACCCCACCGGGGATTAACGACGCTGCTGCAGATGGCGACGCTGGCAGGTAGTATGTATAATGAAACCTTGAGCCCCAGTGACAGAAATCTGACGAGATGACAAAGACACTGGTCGGATCTGCGAGGTATGGCGCAAGAATGGCACCGTATTCTCTCTCCTTTGCAGGCTTGGTACTTCCTACCAATATCGGTATTAACCCTGGATATTCAGCTGGTGAAGAAAACGACTGTGAGATCATTTTATAGATGAATGGGAGGTGCATCTCGAGAGAATGCTCCGTTTCATCTGCATCGGCACTCATAGTATCAAATTTGCCAGTCTTATCTAGCTCCTCCACAACTTTCTCGTCGATAAGGAGATCGCCCAGCGGAGTAGCATACTTTGCATGCCGACTCAACGCACAGCCTGGCAGATATAAGTTGTGTGAGGGGCCGAGCAGGAAGATGCGTTTGGCCTTGGCCAGATCCCAGGACTTGTAGGCCCATGCTGCCGCGGGCCCGGAGTAAGAATACCCTGCGTGGCTACGACACTCCGATTAGTATATATACAGGGAGGGGGACGGCCACACTCACGGAGCGATAATCACTCGTGCACCTGTTATCGGCAGCCGTTCCCCCTCGATCGATGACGGAACTTGCGCCAGCCACCCGTCCAGCTCTGTGGAGAGCGTGGAAGGGCGGGAGGTATACCACGACCCCGCGTGGCTTGCTTTTCGGGTAGACATCCTACGGTCTGCAGTGCGGGATACAGCTTCTCGAGAGGAAATCGAGAATACAGCTGAGAGATGGATCTAGGAGTCGATGGCGGGGTCGTTTGCAGCATCGCTAACTTAATGCGAGGCTGAGCCTTACCTCATCCAGACCACAAGGCTACGTCAGCCTCCCCGGACCGAGCGGCCGTCGCTTAACCGTGGAATGCACGTGCCCTCTACTTTCGTGTGACGGATTACTATAATCGTTCGGTTACGTAACCCACCCACTTTACGCAGTAAAGTGGGTGAGGGAGCGCAATATGATAAGAACAGCAATATGATAATTTTTTACCCTGAATCCAACTAAATAGCCTAATACGCCACCACCACCTTATATTATATACCTATTATATTATCTCTATAAAGCTCTCTTTTAGTTCTTTCAGCACCTTCAGATAATTTTTATGCCAGACCTTTCCCTTCTTCTTAAGACGTATATTAACCACCTCCTTTTCATCCTCCTCCTCTGCTTCAATCTGTATACGGGCCTGGTAAACCCTTATTTCACCATACTTTTGAACTACTTTACCACTATTATCCTTCCTCTTCTTACATGCAGCCTCTGCACTAGCTAAATCCTGTAAACGATGCTTTGAAAGGGCCCCAGATAACATTGAGGTCTCAGCAGCCTTCTCAATCTTTTCAGCTACACGTATCACAGAGGGTGTAATCGGTATCCCTTGTTCTAGGGAATTATAGTGCCGTTGTTTAATATATTCAACCCCTAGCTTCCGGGTCCTTATAGTCAAAGGTGTTAGAAATTAAGCCCAGTCAGGTGGTGGTGGTGTTGTAAATCCAGGCAAAGAAGAGGGCAGTGGAGGCGAGGACCTCTGAATAGGCAGTAGTGGTG
Source organism: Oidiodendron maius Zn (assembly GCA_000827325.1). NCBI lineage: Eukaryota > Fungi > Ascomycota > Leotiomycetes > Myxotrichaceae > Oidiodendron > Oidiodendron maius. The sequence continues at coordinate 497,089 of KN832872.1, read as the reverse complement.
TTTTCAGGCGCTGAAGAGCCTGATACTCCTTTAATTTTAAGAGGACTAGCTGTGGATCAAGTGGTATTAGGCCTGTTTTCCGGAAAGCGCTCTTATGAATCCGTGGATTTTTAAAGGTTTTATCATGGAAATGTTGAAAAAAGGCAAAGAAATCAGTGCGTGATATTTCCTTAGCACCTAAGAAGACCTGCTTCCGAACCTCCTTCTTAAAATTATGTTTTAAGCTCTGAAATACTCCAACATCTAGAGGCTGTAAGAGGTGTATAGTGTGAGCAGGCAGCTGAAAAGGCCGAATATGGTGCTGCCAGCAGAAGTCTAGGAACTCTTGAGTAAGGTGACTCCCATGGCCATCAAATATTAACATCCGGTATTTGCCAACACTCTTTGATTGAGTATAATAATTAAAGTGTTCAAGGTATTTAACCCTTAGCTTATCATTTGAGTAGCCAGAGCTTGATCGTGCGAATGTAATATTGCCGTCTAGGTTATTCTTAAAATATCGACGCAGGTGATAAGCTCCAGCGAATATAATCATAGGAGGCACCTTTCGGCCCCCATAATTAATAGTCTCAACTGAGGTAATAAGCTCTTTATTTTCAGGGTCTGCTGTATATACAGCCAGTGTATCCTTTGGAACTAGGACCTTTTCACCTGATGAGACCCCAATTTGAAAGCCAGTCTCATCAAAATTATATATATCCTCGTCCTGGATCCCCCAGTAGTCCTTACACTTCTTAAAGGCCATAAAATAGCCCTCGATATCCTCTACTATATACGAAGCAAGGCGCTTTACAGATAGTGGCTTTGATTTCAGGGCTTCAAGATAATCATGTTGGCGCTTAATCCAGGCCTTAGTCCAGCGTATTGAGACTGACTTGTCAGGGTCACCAGTTGAGTAATAGAGCAACCGATTAGCAGCTAAGAGGACTTCTTCAGTATTAGCTGGAGTCCCGCAGCTATAGAGCATGAATATATAGTCTCGTAAAGCCGAATCCTGTACTGAATTTAGCTTCTTATTATGCCCCCCTCGACTATTACTAGGTGGCATGCCAGCTCAGCGCCGAAGTAAGGATTGATATGGTGCTGAAAACTGGTGTGCAGCTACAGAGGCTTTCAAGCTAGGATTAGCATCCATTGCAGCGCTAGCAGCATCAATTCGAGCCTCGATTTCAGTGGTGTTGGATGGCATTGTGCGCGTTGATTTATGGAAGGTGGGGTTTCCGGGTAAAAAATTATCATATTGCTGTTCTTATCATATTGCGCTCCCTCACCCACTTAGCTGCGCTAAGTGGGTGAGCCAGGTTACGTAACCGAACGATTACTGTACTGTACTGTACTGTACTGTAAGTTACTGTCAGGAGGGGAGATTCAGCATCCTACCCGCGGGCGCCCGCTCCTCCACGCCGCATTTACCGCTGCCAACCTCGGTTCATCCCCTTCCCCACAGTCTGGTTCTACCGGCTCCCCTGTGGGGTATATCAAGGCGGTGTCTGTACAGTATCTACTGTATCTGTTGTACTACATTCCTTATCCTTCGTCTAATATATCCTTCTACCACCCTGTACCATTCCTCATTTACACGCCAACATCCACCGCCGCCATGGTTAGACGCAACGAGCCGACCTACGTCCTCGGCGTGGGCATGACCAAATTCATCAAGCCCCGGGGCAAGGTCGACTACACCGAGCTAGGATTCGAGGCGGGAATCAAAGCCATGCTCGATGCTCAAATTAACTATGACGACGTGGACCAAGGCGTGGCCTGCTACTGCTACGGTGACAGCACCTGCGGCCAGCGGGTCTTCTACCAGTTCGGCATGACCCAGATCCCAATCTATAACGTGAACAACAACTGCTCGACGGGGAGCACGGGCCTGCATATGGCCCGGAATCTGATCTCCCACGGTGCTGCCGACTGCATCCTCGTTGTGGGCTTTGAGAAGATGAACCCCGGCTCCCTACAGAGCTTCTGGGATGATAGATCGAACCCAACCGGCACCACTGCCGAGATGATGGTTGAGACACGGGGCTTCACAAATGCACCTGGTGCCGCTCAGATGTTTGGAAACGCCGGACGAGAGTACATGGAGAGGTTGGCTTCCCTTTTCCCCTTACCTTTACTGAGTGATATGCTGATAACCCACCAGATATGGTGCTAAGGCGGAGGACTTTGCTGAAATCGCTCGTGTGAATCACGAGCACTCCCAACGGAACCCTTACTCTCAATTCAAGGATGTCTACACCCTTGAGCAGATTATGAAGGCCCCTATGATCCATGCCCCACTCACCAAACTACAGTGTTGCCCTACCTCTGATGGCGGAGCGGCTGCCGTCCTGGTTTCCCAGTCGTTCTTGGATGCTCGTCCCCATCTTAAAGAGCAGGCCATTCTCATTGCTGGACAATGTTTGGCCACCGATGCACCGAGCCTGTTCTCCCGTTCTGCAATCGATCTCATGGGCTTCGAGATGACTAAATTCGCTGCCCAAACCGCGATGAAAGAAGCTGGTGTAACCCCTGAAGACGTAAAGGTCTGCGAGCTCCACGATTGCTTTTCCACAAACGAAATGATAGTTATCGACGCTCTTGGCCTCTCCAAGCCGGGTGAGGCGCACAAGATGGTCCGAAACGGCGACATCACCTATGGTGGAAAGGTCGTCATTAACCCCAGCGGCGGTCTTATCTCCAAGGGTCACCCTCTTGGTGCCAGCGGTATTGCTCAGTGCGCTGAGCTCGTCTGGCATCTGAGAGGTTGGGCCAACAACCGTCTTGTCAAGGACACTAAAGTGGCTTTGCAGCATAATTTGGGACTAGGTGGTGCCGCGGTTGTGACTGTGTACAAACGTTATGATGGAAAGGCGAACTCAGCGGTCGACAGTGCTACTGTTGGAAGGATAAACAAATTGGGCTACAACCCAGCAGTAGATGCAAAGGGCTTCACGGAGGCGCAGGCCACTAGTGTGCGAAGCAGGACAAAGACGTCTGCCTGGGCGCTCGGTGATACGGAGAAGAAGGTCGAGTCAAGATTTTAAGAGAATATACCTTCCCCTGGGTGAAGCATTAGGGTTGTACATCTCCTGTAGTTAGTAAGATCGTAGCATGCTTCATACCCTAGTCGGTTTCCAAAAATGAGCTTCCTCCTGGGTTTGGAAAATAAACAGGAAAAATTATCGCAATGTCAACTCCAATATGTTAGTGGCCTCGATCGCAATTGAAACTAAGCACACATCTTTAAATGTCTCACAAAGCTCAAGTAAGGATGTCATTATCTGCAGGCCCCGTTCCTTTATTAAGGTATGATACTGATTAGCTGCCGACTTGGTGCACCTCAAGCGCGGATTGCCTACAGCGACAAATCTATCCAAATAGCTTGGTTTGGCTCCAGCGACTCCAGTGTCCCAATTGCCTTTGAACCCGTCCACCCATGAGGGTATTCCTAACAAATCCTATAATCTCAACGCCGGTAGACCTTCCATATTACCTTTTACTCGCGTTTGCCCGGCGGAACGGGGCTCGGCCGCCCATTACCTTGCTCATCCGCCTTCCTCTTTGCCCCACCATTCAGTGGCCCTGCTGAGCTTGCAGCTCTCTTCTTCTCTGCTTCCTTTTTATCTCTTGCCTGCTCTTCTGCTGCTCTTCTCTTCCACTCATCCCGAATCCCCTTTGCTGCAGCGATAAGATCCTTCTCCGTAACTCGATCCGTAATACTCTCAATGACGCTCTCCACCGTGCTGGTGTGATTCGCATTTGTTTTATCGTCTCGGAATCGCATGTATCGCCACCTTTTTCTCGAGTCCATATAGCACTCCACTATCCTATCATCTAGCGGTTGTTGTAGCGATTTCAGGCTCTCCCACTCCTCTGGTTCAATGTACATTGTGCCATACCAAGGGTCCTCGCGACCGTCTCCAGCATATACCAGCAGGTTGCAAACTGGAATAGCATCGTAGTCAAGATATGGCTCCGTTATGCCGTCTGCAATATCGACATCATCTGGCTGGACCTGAGGAAATTGGAGCGAAAGACGGAAGTCGATGCTATTTTCGTTTTCTGGTTTCCACTTCAAGATGTGCGGGTCAGTACCATGCTTATATTCAGTACCCCGGCACGTAAATATTAAGCCATCATTCCCATGTGGAAGCTCTGGGAGGATTTTCCGAAACATCATCTCGATCGCGTAACTGAACTGCATCTGCTTTAGCTCGACTATGAAGTGCATGAATGCTTTTTCTTCCGGGAAATTTCGAAGGAGCTGTGTGTATGGATCAAATATCCGCTCTTTGAAGTAGGCAAGCCGTTTATCTAGGGATCTATTCATAAGGCTATTGCCATCTAACACCATGCAATCGAAGACCAGGTATTTGGGTTGGACCTCCCCATTGGGGAGCTTGTCAATGACGAGCTCGCCATCGATAAGAGTGTTGATATGAAATCCTTCAACGTCTCGTGGGACAGGGAAATGTAGTCCGCCCTTGGGAATGAACCAGTAGTCATTCTTGCGATCAATAAGATATTGTATTTCATCATCGTTGTCGTCTTTCGTTAGGTACAACAGGTATCGCATGCCATCAGACTTCTCGCAGACATAATAACTAGAAGTTTTAGCACAGGCACGAGGGCTCTACAGAAGTAACTTACTCCTGTTTCGTTAACTCCTCAAGGTGTCTCCGGGCAAAGCTGACAGGTTGTGCGCCCGGAAAATTCAAGTTTTTTCTGTCAAGGAGATGCGCGACTTCCTGTCGCATTGTATATAGGAGATCCCCTTCTGCTTTGATCCCGGGCGCATCGATGGAGTCGAGAGGGCCGCTCATATTGAGAGCTGTTGCGGATATACTCGAATCACAGAAGATGGAGGCGCGAGGCTAATGCAAATCGAAGCGACGACGATAACTAGATGGGAAGGTGGGAATTCGAAGTCGCAAAGAATTGGGTGGTACGTATTACGACACCATGTGCTGAAACGTAGAATAGAAGACTACTGTGCCCACCTCATGAACAAAGCGTAGTGTTGGAAGTAATATTTTGGAAAGCCGTGTGTTGAGTGAGGCGCAACCAGGACTCGCGGTCGATTGGAAGAAGCTCTTTTGGAAAGGGGTAGCATATATCTACCTATTCGAAGGTATTCCGAGTAGGTCGTGTACGTGTATACGGCATGTCGCCCAGCGCATGCTTTTGCACGAAGCCAATATGTGATTAAGCTCCAAATTGAATCCAGGTCGCTTTCAAGGCGAGTCACGTTTGTTTTATACCGGATCAATTTTGTTCCGTGCATTTCTTTCTAAGAGCAACTTACACTGGAAGTGAAGACTCCAATAATTTAGATCGACAAATTAAAGACAATAAATAGCCCATCGAGTATAATATGAGATAATCTAACCACTTAGACATGGTAGAATCTGATCTTGTGGGTATGGATTAGGGCGACGAGCCGTTTAGCTACGGAAAAACTCCTAGGAGCTCAGCAAACGTACCTCTATATATGTACCCCTCTACAATAAATAAAAGTATCGGCGCAGAAACTTGCCAGAAGTGTACTAGGAGAACCTAGGCTTGTCGTGGGCCGTCAACCCAGAGGCTTCTGCTTCTTCTTTTTCTTCTTCTCTCCAGCTTTTTGGAAATCTCTCCAACTGTCGATCCTCTGGTCTCTTGTCTTCTCCCAATCTTGCTCATGTTCTCTTTTTCTCTTTCTCCCTTCCATTTCGTCATCCGCTTTCTTTTGCTCTCGCCCTTCCTCTTGCATCTGAGCCTTCATTTGCCGCCGCCTTCTATGCTCGTTGTCAATCAGCACCATCTTAGTCTTCTCTCGCCAATCGCGCGCAAACTGCTCGGTCTTCAGCTCCGGGCTATCAACAGTCCACTTGTTATCTCGAATCAAGAGCATGCGCGCGTCGGCTATGGCTTCGTCCAGGCGCTCGCGATGTTTCTCGTCCATGAGCTCGTTCTGCGCCTTCTTGAGCCGGTCGAAGGCTTCGGGGGCGCGCTCATTTTTGGTTTTATCCGGGTGGATGAGGAGCGACTTAGTACGGTAGCATTTCTTGATGTCAGATTCAGGGACACCAGGTTGGAGGTCAAGGACTGCGTAGCTATCACGGAGATAGAATGTCAGTACGAAGCACGTAAGTTTGTACACACCGGGGAAACATACGCATCTAGACGGAATGCCTTCAAGATACGATCTATTTCCGCATCCTGTGAGGAGAAACATATTAGAACTCGTATCTCATATGACAAAGGCAGCATTGTGGTCCTACCTTGACGAATTCTTTCTCCTCAGACTCTAGAGCTTCAAATGCGTCGATATCGTCTTCAGCTTTCTCTGGCTTGGTAGACATGGCTCACCGTAGTAAATCAAAAGGGCAACTTGAGCGTCTCTGATCGGACCAACTCGGGGGAGGCTGTGCGCGGTCGGTATGTGGTATGTGGGAAGCAGAGTCGCGTGCGATGCGAGGAGATTGCCGCCTATCACCAAAGCCCAGGTCCACTCCACCACACTGACTCGGATGTCTTTCGCACTACTCAAACACACTAGTCAAACACACTAGTAGTTGCGCCACTACTCACTCTACTATCAACACTAGTCAGCCTGCATAATATAGGGTACCAATCATTGAAATAATACATTTTAGAATATCTCTCGCTCATCCTTCTTCTCTGTGCCGACTTAGTCTTCCAGAAATTATAATTACAAACACAATATCGGTAAAACGCAGCAAATATCCCTAGGACGGTAGTAAAATAATGAAAATCATCTATATGTATGGTTAAGAAGCTTTTCATTCCACCATTTACTCATACATGCTATTTTACCTGTGGTATTCACTTACTTATCTCTCCTTTAACCCATTTCTCTAATCCGCCTTTGGCAAATCATGCTTGCTCAAGCACTTTGTATTGGCATCGGAACTGGTTGCTTCAACGTTCTGGCGATTGGCTTGGCCGCATCAGGGAGTAGTTTCGGCGGCGTTGTCTACCCGGTCGTTTTGACACTCTTTTGCGTCGCCATGTTTTTTGGAAACATTAGTTTCTTCGGTCCCCTCTTCTACGTTCAGACCTATGCCATCCAATAGTTCTGTTCTCACTCTTCTATGGGTTTTGCACGGGTGGGCTTGTGTCTTTGCCAACTACCACTCTGTCCAGCTTAACCCCCGACTTGACGAGAATCGGAACCTGGATAGGAATGTATTCTATGATCTGCATCATAGGATCACTCGTCGGTGCACCTCTTTCTGGTGCCATCTTGGGTGAAAGTCGATCGTATCTTGGGTTATAATTGTTATCGAGGGCTACAATGTTTTTAACAGGTGTATTAATGCTAGCAACGAGGATATCGAAGGAAAGGCCCAAGATGAGAGTAAAGATCTGTTTATTGTGAAATCGAGAAGTCTATATCCGATTAGGTCAGCAGCGAAACCCGGCCTTTAAATCAGGTCTCACGCGTTATTCAGTAATGACACTTTCTCTCTATTACACTTCATATACATTATCCTAAGTTGTTTCTCTATTTACGATATCTTAGGAACCTTCTTAAACTTGGCAAGTTTACCTCCAACGAATGAATTTTCCTCTACCTGCCCACCCCAGTCACAACTTCCATAGCTTCGTCGAGAATACTAAAGCCGTCCTGAATCTCCTCTTCCGTAATAGTCAAACTGGGCAAAAAGCGCAATGTATTCGTGCCTGCTGTAATGATTAACAGACCTCTCTCCCTTGCAGCTGTCACAATTGGCGTTGGATCCTGGCTTAACTGCAGAGCAAGAATCAAACCTCTACCTCTAACCTCCTTCACCAAATCGGGATATTTGGAATGTAACTTCTCAAGATTCTTCACGAAGATCTCAGACTTGGAAAGGACTGATGCTTGGAGGTCTGGGTCTGAGAGACGAGACACTATATAGTGCGCTAGCCTGCTTGCCAATGGGTTTCCGCCAAACGTAGTTCCGTGATCACCAATCGCAATCTTCTCAGCGATAGAATCGGCGACAATAGTAGCTCCTATAGGGAAACCATTGCCCAGAGCTTTGGCTGTGGTTATAATATCCGGATGCGCTGATTTAGGGAGCGTAGAATGGGCCCAAAGTGTCCCAGTGCGAGAAAGACCGCATTGGATTTCATCGTAGATAAGGACAGCACTGACCTCCCTACATCGTCCTGCCAGAGCGACAAGGAACTCCTCTGTAGCGACAATGACCCCGCCTTCTCCTTGGATGGGTTCCACGATCACGCCGCAGGTGTTTTCAGTCACGAGGTCGTTTATTGCTAAAATATCGTTATACGTCCCGTACTTGAATCCTGGCACCATGGGAGAGAAGGGCTTCTGGTACTTTGGGTTGGGTGTAGCTGATAGAGCGCCCATTGTTCTGCCATGAAAACTATTGTTGAAAGACACAACTTCATGCTTCGCACCAGAAGGGTTTAAAACTTTCCCAGCCTTTCGAGAGAACTTTATGGCAGCTTCGTTGGCTTCTGATCCGGAATTGCAGATAAACACAGAAGAAGCATTGTGCATTCCTCCTCCTTCGAGCGTCTTTTGAACGAGCAACTCAGATAGCGCCCCAGTCCATTGATTATGGTATAAGTTTGAAGTATGCATTAATATTTTCGACTGAGTCGTGATATATATTAGTAAATGCTTAGTTGACAGGATTGACTACTTACTTGTTGCGCTATCAGCTTGCTGAGTTCAGGGTCACAGTGTCCGAGAGCATTAACAGCAATCCCGGCAGTAAAATCCAGATACCGCCGATTCTCAACATCCCACACATAACACCCCTCGCCCCTCACAAGCATGAGAGGAGGGCGAGCATATGTCCTGACCATATAAGGCTCTTGTTCCTTGACGATTGTGGCTGTTACTGAATCGGAGGGAGGATCTGGATTCGGCAATTGAGCATCCCTCTATATGATAGTCGTCAGTAAGGTATTCACAAAGTTGTGAAGAAGGGTGTTGGTCACGTAGATTTCTCTTTTGACATCCTCGGGAAGGTTTGTCGACGATGAGGCTGTCCTTGCCTGTGCGGCATTTCTCTTCAGAAGGCCATTGGAAACGGCGGAAGCATTGCTCGCTTTCCATACAGCTGTCCCTCTCTTTGCCGCTATTCGGAGAGGCATCTTCAATCGAGGGAGATTTAAACAAAGTATATTGGAGAGTGGAAGGAGTTGGTGAGTCAAGAACCTTCAAAATAAGAGTCGCACATACACAATCTTAGCGTTATCGGAGGCGAGCCGATCGACATTTTTGTGAATTTAAGTATCCCTGCGCATATGGTTGTGAATTGCTGCTACGACTCATACTTCCCAGCCGACAGCTCAAATTAGCATCAACATTTCTCGACATTAGGCCGTTAGATCGGAACAATTTTTCGTCGTTGAAGCATTGACAATTTCTTTCAGGACATCAAACATGTCGGTATGTTTAAATCGCTTTTATTTCCCCACCATATCCAACTGCCCCTCCAAGATCGATTGGTGACTCAAACGAATATATCCAGGCCTATTTTCACATCGAGAACAAGAATGTGGGCAAGCAGGATAACACTGAGGACTGGAGGAGTAAGCAAATAATCTGGATCTACCCGCTCAACCCAACTGGCCTGATCAATACTGACCGCCTTGCAGTTCGAGGATACAATCCTTTGACCCCGCCGGACCTTCTCCAGCATGAGATCCCGCAAACGCCCAAGTCCAAGGAGACCGTCCTGCAAGGCCGCAATGAGGCCGTGGCAGTTGTGACCGGCACCGATCTTAACAACAGACTACTCGTCGTCATCGGGCCCTGCTCCATCCATGACCCGGCGGCTGCACTCGAGTACTGCGACAAGTTGCTCGTACTGAAGGAGAAGCACAAGGACAATCTCCTTATCGTTATGCGGTCCTACCTGGAGAAACCGCGCACGACTGTGGGCTGGAAGGGCCTGATCAACGACCCGGACATCGACAACAGCTTCAAGATCAATAAGGGACTCCGCATCAGCAGGCAGCTCTTCGTCGACCTGACAGAGCGCGGCATGCCCATTGCCAGCGAGATGCTGGATACAATCTCCCCGCAGTTTCTGGCCGACCTGCCTAGCGTTGGCGCCATCGGGGCGCGTACCACTGAATCCCAGCTGCATCGCGAGCTGGCCAGCGGGCTGAGCTTCCCAGTAGGCTTTAAGAATGGCACAGATGGCACTCTGGGGGTGGCCATAGATGCTATTGGTGCTGTCAAACACCCCCATCACTTCCTCTCCGTGACGAAGCCTGGCGTGGTTGCCATCGTGGGCACCGTTGGCAATGAGGACTGCTTTGTGATCCTGCGCGGTGGGACCAAGGGGACGAACTATGATGCGGCAAGCATCACTGAGGCCAAGGCTGCACTACAGAATAAAGGCGTGAGACAGCGCCTGATGGTAGACTGTAGTCACGGGAACTCGCTCAAGGACCACAGGAATCAACCTAAGGTCGCGGCCGTCGTGGCTGAACAGATTGCAAACGGGGAGGAAGCCATCATGGGTGTAATGATTGAGAGTAACATCAATGAGGGTATGAGCTGTTATTCTATTTTTGACTTGGCACTTTATAAATCGAACTAATTCTCTACAGGCGCCCAGAAAGTCCCTCCTGAGGGCAAGTCAGGACTCAAGTACGGAGTCAGCATCACCGACGCCTGCATCGGATGGGAGGATACCGAGTCAGTCCTGGAGTTACTGGCCAACGCTGTTGCCCAACGACGTGAGCAGAAGTAGGAGAAGCCAGCTGGACGTGAAAATCATCTTAGATATGGCGGCACAATACAGAGAGGGCAAAAAGTTTCTAGATATTCCTAAGTTGAGCGTTTGGCCCATAAAAGCATGTAATGAAATCTAAATGCTCGATATACCTTTTACTAAAGCGGATAGTCATACGAGTAGCACAATCATGTGGCCACTTTTGTGATTAGATTGGATTAGGATAGCTCAGGAAACGTAGCAATCATAAAAGAGTGTGTAATATAGTGGACGATTGTATGATCAGGAGTTAAGTTTCTTGTCTTTCGTTCATCAATTATATCATCTTGTCGTGAGCTTCAATGGCGGTCTGGCCATCCTATATATTTGGCCCGACCAGTGCAGATGCTTTATCCCCGCCGCTACCCTACATGCTCTGGCTGCTCGGCGGCTCCTCGCCAGTAGCATGGTCGAACATAGAATCGAATATAGAGAGTAAAACCTGCTGGGCACAAACAACATGTCAAATGTACCAACCCAAAGTTTACATATATACGGCAAACAGTAGATCACTCCCTTGATTTAGGCCTTGGTTCCAACGCCGTCCTTCCGCTCGTTCTTTATCCGATCGTCAGACTTTACACCCTCTGAATACTTCTTCAACAGGGAGGCCACGTCCTCGCCTTCGGCATGCTTCCTCTCACCCCTCTCCGTGATGAGATTCTTGAGCCACTTATTCTCCGTCTCCAGTTGATTGATCCGACCTTCCAGCGCTTGGACCTTGTCGCTCATCTCCTTTGCGGACTTCTCGAGAGCCTGCTCACGCTGCTTCTTCTTCACACGGAAGCGAGCGGAGGCTGCAGTATTGCGCCGACGCTTGTCCTCCTCCGCTGCCATTCGAGAAGCCTCTTCATAGTTATCCGGGCTGGCTGCAGCCTTCCGCTTGACGTTCGCCGCTGTTGGGGTCTGGTCGGGGACGGAGGGCGAGCCAACGGATGAGGGAGCCGGGTAGAGGTCAGTATCTAGCACGCCCGGCAGAGGGTCGGAGCCATAGGACTGCTGCGGTGGCTGTTGGAAGTTGAAGTCGGGGAAGGCGAAGTCATCTGCTAGTGCCATGGTCCAGTCAGCAATTGGCCTCCCAAGATGTTTTGCGTAGCGTCAAGAGACAGAGAAATGACCGTGACCGGGCACGATTACAGCAGCGGAACCATGGGAACGTCTCCGCGGGAAGGGAAGGGCGAGGGGCAGGGCAAATGGTGAGTCTGGTCACGTGATATGACACCATCCCGATCCTGCGGTAAAGAGACGAGAAGGGAGAAAGACGGATATGCACGTGCGGCCGTCTTCGAGCCACTTGGCTGCCACGGATATTGATTGGGCTGCACGCAGCCTGGTTTGTGCAGATGGTTGTGCATGACCCATTGAAAACACGCGGGGGTCCATTCCGATATGAGATGTGTGCTGTGTGTTTCGCGAGAGGGGGTGCGGCTGAAGATAACAGTAGAGAAACGAAGGGGAGTCCAGCGGGAGAGAGCTGGAGCTCAGGGACAGACCGAGTGCAGAGACGCAATGATCCAGTAACAAAACCCCTCTGTAAACATCGCTACGCACCTTGTAAAAAGTCCAGCGGAGCTATCTCCTTCTCTGGCGCTACCGTCGGGTGAGCAGGACTCTCGCTGGCAAAGCCTCCCAACTGTATGTCAACGTCGTTCCCAGAATCGAAATCGTAGAATTGCGTGTTGGTGAACATGGCCAGCTCATCGTCGAGGTTAAAATTATCCGCGCTGGAGCTCTGCAGGTCCTGTGCCGAGGGTATGGCGTTGAGATTGGCGACATACTCGGACACGTTGGGTCCGCGCCTCTCGCTGTAGGACATGGCGCCAATCGGTGGTAGATACTACTATCGTGTATGCCAGCCTCTCGTCGAGAGCAGTCGATATTGTTGCTCGATGTTGGAACGGAAGGGTTGGAGAGTGTGACTTGAGAGGGTAAAGGTCTGTTGCGAAAACGGAGTGGGGGCACTACCGCGGCCAGGCAAATGGTGTGGCAAACTAGAGACTTTCAGGCCGACGAGGGCATTACAGTCCCCAAGAGAGACTCTTCTAGGACGACTGTCGACTGTGGATAGCGTCGTCCAGGCCGATCGTGGATTGAGGTGGAGGAGAGGCAAGAATGGGAGGGAGGAAGAGAAATAATCAGAAGAGGGTCTCATCGGGATGAGTTGAATTCTCTCCCTCGCCTCGCTCGTCGGCCCCCCACTAACACGGCTGGAGATGAGTAATGATCAAATTACGGCAACGTAATTGCGCCCGTCACGAAAAACTGGCAAACCAGAGCGCTGTGAAGGGAAAGGTAACGTCGTAGAGGCGTCCAGACTACTGTAGTGGTGCTGTCGGAGAGGAATTACCCAAGCGGGCAAGCCGGATGACCGTGAATAACGTATGAAAAGGGTCACAGTCAAGAAAGCCATGAAGCCTCTCATCTCTCGAGACGTTCGTTCGGCCGCGGTCTGTCCAAGCAACAAGAAGTTACAAGTTATATTACAAAAATTACAAAAGGAGGGTACAAAACAACATAATGCGCGGTAGTACCTGGTCCATGGCTATGTATACCTAGTACTATCCTCCTGGAGTGCTGAGTAAAGCATCTGAAGTAAGGAAGGGAGAAGGAGCTTGGGAAAGTTCGAGTGTTGATCATGTGACTTAGGGCTATATTCACGTGATTGTTCACGTGACAATCCAAAGTCCTCGCGGATGTTCAAATCCTCTCCTCCTTCTTCCTACAAAATGCTGCAAGCCGAATACTCATGCGTATTACCACCGGCCAGTGGCCTCGGCGCAGAAACTGCACGTTCTAATTCCCGAGGAGGCTGTCAGGTCAATTGGTCTTGTCAATTCGTATACCCAGCCATTATCGCCTCCGTACTCCGTAAGATTCAGGTCCCCATTATGTCACGTCCTATTTTAAGTATGATCGGCACCGCCAAACCAGCCCGGCTCGTACACGGCCTCAGCCCAAAACATTTCATGTTGGCGGGTTAAGAGGACAAGACCATCGTTGAATCCAGCCTCTCCATTCCTCGTCTCATTCCTTCTGGATCCTTGTGCCTTCATCCCTTCAATTGCTTCTTCCGGGTCCAAGAAAACCCTCCACTACTGCTCTACACTCTTTCTCTCCGTCCTTAACCAGCCTTGCAGTAACGTCACTCGCTTTCACATTCTCAAACACTCGCTCGTTCGCTCTCCCTTAGTAGCTTCAGCTTTACAATGACTACTATCACAACCACTACCACCGAAGACATGACGACCACTCCAACAATTGTCACCCCCATGGAAGGACTCTTTGGTTCAGAGCTTGTCTCCCCAGAAATCGCTGCCTCTCTGCCTTCGGGCTACACCCTCCGTGCCCTTCAGAAGGGTGATTACGAGAAGGGCTTCCTCGACTGCTTGCGAGTCCTTACTACCGTCGGCGAAATCACACTAGAGCAGTGGAATGAGCGGTATGACTGGATGAACACGTCCGGTAAAGGGGCGTATTATCTCCTAGTTATTACCAACGAAGTCGAGAAGGTCGTGGCAACCGGCGCCCTGATCGTAGAGAGGAAGTTGTACGTCCCTCTTTTCTCCAGCACGTCGATTCCATCATAGCTAACTCGTGCAATAGCATCCACAACCTCGGTAAGGCCGGTCACATCGAAGACATCGCAGTCGCAAAGGACCAGCAGGGAAAGAAGCTCGGTCTCAAGATGATCCAAGCACTCGACTTCATCGCCGAGCACACCGGCTGCTATAAGGCCATCCTAGACTGCTCCGAGGCCAATGAGGGCTTTTACATCAAGTGTGGCTTCAAGAGGGCGGGCCTGGAGATGGCCCACTACTACGAGGTGCCCAAGAGCAAGTGCTAGCTCTAGGGATGCTTGATTTCTGCCGAAGGTGTGCGAGGTCGACGATCTCGCGTACGTCGCTCTAGACAGGAAATTGATTTGAAGGGCGTTTGTTTGGGATTAGAATAGATAAAAGGGAACTTGGCGTATTATGAGAGAAGTGGGCATGACTAGAAGTGCAATAACATAGTCATGTTCTACTGTATGAAATCTGGAGGATATGAGCCATTAGGGTGCACAGCACAATTATATCAAGGTTTACTGATTCTTGCTTTGAAACGTCCACACCTAAGTACTGTGATAGATACCCTTGTTATATCATTATTTTCCTTCTTGAAACACTTCGACATCCAGTATCTGAAGCCCTCAGAACCGTTAAGGGGCACATACAAATATGGCCCGAACAAGAAATATTGGCGATTTCAGACCCATTAGGTGCACCTATCATTGTTCACAGCCTGGGACATGCTCTCCGCTTCCCAACGCGACAGCTTCATACGCTCAACACCATACTACCAGCATAATGATTCTCCGGCACGGCTGGAGCTTGCCTCTGCTCCTCCTTTCAATCCTATTCATATCCCGTGCCAATGCCTCAATTGGCGATAAATTACCTGAATTCCAGCGCTGCGTTGAAGTCTGCAAACATGAAAACTGCCCCAGCACTGCCATCCGTAACAGACCCCCAATCCCTATCCTCATCTCCTCTAACTTCAATGACCAGCCTTCTTCCACCGCCTCCTGCTCTGGGACTGCCCTGCCGAGTGCGATTACACCTGCCAGCACATAATCACGACGCAGCGCGTCGCCGACGATATACCCATTGTGCAATTCCATGGCAAGTGGCCTTTCTACCGCTTCCTGGGCATGCAGGAGCCATTCTCCGTCCTCTTCTCCCTGCTCAACTTCCTTGCGCACCGGAACGGCCTTGCAAAAGTCCGCGCCGCCATCCCGGAATCCTATCCCTTGCGCCCATACTATGTTCTGCTTTCGTACTTTGGAATGGCCAGCTGGGTGTTCAGCATGATCTTCCATACGAGGGATTTCCAACTCACGGAAGAATTGGATTACCTGGCGGCCGGTGCGAGTGTGTTGTATAGCCTATATTATACTCCGATTAGGATATTCAGGTTAGACCAAGGAGGGAAGAAGACTAAGTCTGTACTCAAGGCGTGGACGATACTTTGTATCGGACTGTATGCAGGTCATGTCATCTATCTGAAGGGGTTCGCTTGGGACTACACATATAATATGGCTGCGAATGTGGCCGTCGGGATTATCCAGAATATAATGTGGAGCTGGTTCAGTTGGGAGAAGTACAGGACGTCGGGCCGCACTTGGACAACGTGGCCGGGTTTGACTGTTGCATGGATTATGCTGGCCATGAGTTTGGAGTTGCTAGATTTTCCGCCGTGGTTAGGCTGCTTGGACGCTCATAGTTTGTGGCATCTAGGGACCGTGGCTCCCACAGTGCTCTGGTACAAGTAAGTACCCCCTCTTAAATATCTTGAGTGCGGCCTAATTCTTTGGGATAGCTTCTTGCTTAAGGATGCCCAAGATGACTTGGCTAAGCAGCGGCTGAAGTCGTAAGAATTACAGAATACAGGAAGGAACGAGTATGCGAAAGTAGACTCTATGTATGCCCAGGAACTTTGTTCGTATGATATATACCCCTTTTTTCCTAGTCTTGTATCCGGAACAAGGTGTTTTGTACTGTAGATCTACATAATCATAAAAGTGCATTCTTAACCTTATATCCTGAAATCGTCGGCACAAAATGTAACAACGATCCTTGAATGCCATAGTCTTCCTAAGAACCAAAGCCAGGGATATATATACAATCCCTGTGTAGCAAAATTAGCTACCCAAAAGTAGGCCTGTAACCACAGCAATGAATGGTAAATCTCAGCCTTCTTCAGTATTAATTACTGTCACCTAGGTGGCTTAAAGTCAAGTGTTAAGCCATGTATTAGACTAGACTCTCTTTTCCTGGTTAGACTAACTAGCCTAGTACACTCCCAGTATTTAGCAGTATTTAGCAGTAGTAACAGGGCTAAAGACTCTAGCGGGCATTAAATCGATTAGTTGTTAATTTCATTAATTTTAACCCTATCCCAGTCCTCCTATATTATTTGCTTAAACATTTCATGTGTATGATATTCATTAACTCGTAGAGCTAGACAAGCTTAATGTCGACTACAGGTCCTTAATTGTATTAAGATTAGGGGAGCAAGGAGGTCAGGTCAAAAGAGAGATCCCTTTATCTTGAAGCCACTCGAGTACAGCCTTAGTCTTGTAGGTTAGATTATTATCGTGCGTGAACTCCCATGTCGCAAGGCTTAATTCCTAGTGTTGAAGTGTCCAGCAATCCGCTTGAACCCGAGGCAAAACACGCTGAAAATGCCCACTATCTGTCATTTGCCCCTCAGTCTTGTGATCCTAAAACACGACTTCGCTCTTGTATCCATGCGGACGAACTGGATTTAGATGTGAACTGTTTTGCTGGCCGTACGGGAGATCCGTAACCGCCCATGACGTGGACAGTGCAGCCGGCGGTTCAACGAGACTTGTGAATACTCTCGATCGTGCGGTCCGTGGTCACAATCATTTTAGATTTGAACTTGTGGAATGGGGACTTCGCCTTAGGAGAGCGTCATACAAGCTCGTATACGGGATAAGAATTGCTAGGGCTAAAGTAGTCCTGAATCTCAGGAACAAATCCAGGCTTAGGTATAAAGCTTCTATCAAGGATATACCTAGTTGTTGTACAAGGGAGTTCAAGAGTCCTTGCAATTTGACGCCGTTTCATAGCTATACTAATATAAAGCAGGCACTGAGTGCCGTTTGTAAGAAGAGAGAGTCATCTTGGTTACAGTCTATTCCAGTGTGCAAAAGTGCGAACTTGTTCATTTACACCTATAAATCGATATTAGCCAATATCACCTAAATAGGCCCAGTATTACGTTACCTGAATAGGCAATGGAGCTCTAGTATTGGACGCTTTGCTGTAAGGTGGAGGGTCATTTTCGGGCTATATACTGTATGTCATGGCCCTAATGTCGAAAAGCTTTCTATAAATTAGGTAAACAATATACATATTTGAAATTACGCGGCATTCTTAATCTGTTTTAGAAACACCATACAGTTGATATCTGTGTAAGTTGTAAGGCACAGGAATTGGAGCTGCCTCGCGTATGCGAAGGCGGTCAAGTCTCAGGTGAACTCCCACGTAAATGTATTCAACACAACACCGAAATAACTTCTCTAACGGTCGCAAAAGCGCACTGGAACTCTCCAGCAGTCATGGCGACAACTTCTCTTCAACAAGATGATCTGAAGACACTGGATCAGATGCGCCAACGTCTCTCTCAATTGGCAAATAACATCGCATCGCTGAAATCAGATATTCTACAAGGCAATCCCCTTCCACCATGGTTTGTAGCTCCTAATATACCCTTCTCCGGCCACCCACGTCTTCCTTCATGCCAACCATACTAGGGAGTCCATTCAGACATCTGCCTCGATCCTAGGCAACAACATTAACAGCATCATAGAGCATCTCTCCCGAAACGCTGACACGCTAAATCGCACAGTGGTCTACCCATCGACAAACTACCCCGGCCGAACGCAAGAAGGCCTCTTAGGTCAGCTCCTGCGCAAGAAGCTTGAAGTACAAGTTGAGACATGGGTCGAAGAAGGGCGCGCTATCCAGGAGAGCACGCAGGAGAGCAAAGAAGATGTAGAGGAGCTTTGGACGTGGGGGAAGGAATGGATTGGGCAAAGGGTAGCGACATATATCCTTGAGGAGGCCGGTGATAATTACACGGTGGAAGAGAGAGAAATGGGAATTGAGAACGTGAATATTGGACTGAGGAGGAAGTTTGATGAGGAGAGCGAGGAGGAGGATGAGGACGAGGACAAGGAGATGGAGGACGTGGGGGTGGAAGTCACGACTGTGGGGAAATCGATGGGCGGTCAAGTAGAGTATGGGCTGGAAGAGATCAGGAGGAGTCCTGATGGGAAATCGAGGGGAGTCAAAGAGATCCTGACATTCGCGACCAGTCGCAATCACCAGCCTCGGCCTGTCCTGTGAAGAGGTTGTGCCGGCAGAAATAGACCAAAATGATCATTTAGAGAGGCGGTAGATATTTTTGATAAACTACCCAATCTGGCATCCGATACTTCTCTACTAAAGGAGTCTAAATAACCTCCCCCTTCCTTTAATCCTTCTCTTCTCTAGACGAGGGCTACTTCATTGTGTGCCGCTGGCTGCCCTTTATGGCCATTCTCTCTAAGACTATATTTTAGCCTATTATATATATCCATTAACGATAGTTATAAGACAGGTCTCCTAAGCGTATAGAGCTAAATATTACATCAACCTCTTGGAAAGGCTTTACGGCCTAGAATCAGTCCCTTTAGGGAGCAAGACTTTGCTGTAGGATTAAGGACAAGGAGTTAACTTGTCTAGTTGTCTCGTGCTGCTTTCGACATACTTACCACACTGCATTCCTGCCTACATTCCAGTGATGGCCACGAAACTGTTTATAAAGACCCTCAAGTTCAATTAAGCTAAAAAGTCGTCTTGCAAAAAGATTTCGGAGCCACATCATCAAACCCTTTGGTTAGAAATATATTCAATTATTATGCAAAGGCTAATTCATGCCCGCTATGTCCCCAAGGACACGCAAGAGCAGTCATCGTTTGCCTCATCCATCTCAGTGTTGCGTGTAGCAGATAATGTATCCTTTCTAGCCTGTCAAATTCCCACAACGAAAACAAAAGACCCGAGGAAGAATACGGTCACAACGCCTCTCGCACCGACACTTATTCCCACTGCTGGAGTGCCTATCTCTCGTATACTCAACCACCCAAATATCATCTCACTTGTCGATATCGTCCAAGCCTCCTCCTTCGCTGGCAAGAGCATACCAGGCAAGTATGGCGACTTGACAATCTGGGAGGACATGGACGCCGGTAGTCTCTCATACCTCCTCCCATCTCCAAACGCTCTACCGGACTTTGCCGATGAAAAGGGATGGCATGCGCTGGCAGCCCAGGACTTCCAACGGTTCTCTCTTCCTGAATCATTATGCTGGCATGTTCTCACGTCGATTTCAAAAGCACTGTTATGGCTTCATCATGGGGTCAAAGAGACAGAGGGTATACCAGGCGATATCATGAAACATGACGATGACTGGCAACCTATTCTCATTAGGGACGTTTCCCCAAGCCAGATCTGGTTTAAAAAACCCAAGCCCGGAGAAACATATGGCGAGTGCAAACTCGGCGGCTTCCAGTGGGCCAAAGTTACCGGAGTTGTCGGGGGTAGCGTGGCGGTTGCAGATCGGGTGGAGGAAGCGTCTCGTGAGAAGCAGTTTTACTGGGCTCCTGTAAGTTTTTCTATCTTATTTCTGGACAGATGGATAGAGATTAATTCTAGGAGGAAATCTATAAAAATCTTCATCCCTGGTCACGCCCCAACGAGATCTGGTCCCTCGGGGCTGTGATCTATACGATGATGACGGGGATGCCACCACCTCGATATTACAACTATAATTGGCAGACAAGCCGTATGAATGATAAAGGGTTTTCCAAGGGCCTGAGAGACATCGTAGCAAAAATTCTCGATCCTATCATTGGAAGGCGACCAGATACTTTGGACCTCGTAGGGTTGGTCCAGTTCGAGTGGAGAGCATGGAGAGCAAATACGATGGAAGGGAGGGCATACGTCGATAGTGGTGACGCTCTGGTTAGGAGGCAATTTGAGCAGGGGAAGAGAGGAAAGGTACCGAGATGGGCTTTTCTCTAGTCTTCGGTCGTCATATGTACTGTAGCTTGTTTTGCCTGCGAAAGGCGAAGTTAAGCTGGGATCTATGGAGGGGTATCGGATCTTACTGCATCCCATGCCCTAGTAATATTTAGACGAAGCGAGCTCGACGTCGTCTAGAGGGCCGCCGTCATATTTACCTCAACTTAAGCTTCACCACTTCCCATCGCGTGCCAGGAGGAATGAGTGAGTGAGACGTGGCACATAAAACATGCGAACTCAATCGTGACTGCCCTCTTCTCTTTATACCTTAACCCACCCTCTAAAGAATGTCTGTGATTCTCTGTACCGGTAACGTTTCCTCTCTCTTCTTGTTCCCTTCGTTCAAGCGCCAGGTCGCGCTCTGTTCTACAAGATGGCGTGTTATTACAATACTGAATCTACGACTTACACTATTCTTGTGACAGCTGGGTATGATCATACCATTCGGTATGTCCGATCTAAGTTCTCCTCCCCCCCGGAGCGTTACTGACCCCGCGCCTACCTCAGGTTCTGGGAGGCTCTCTCTGGAATCTGCTCTCGAACTATCCAACACCCAGACTCTCAAGTCAATAGACTATGCATATCTCCCGATAAGCGCTTCTTGGCCGCTGCCGGCCACCACACGGTCAAGCTCTACGACATCAAGTCGACGAACCCTAACCCTCTACTCAGTTTTGAAGGTCATACGGGTAACATCACTGGCATTGCCTTCCACTGCGAGGGAAAGTGGATGGTCACCAGCTCTGAGGATGGCACAGTGAAGATATGGGAGACACGCAGCGGAACTGTCCAGAGAAGCTACTCTCACGGCTGTCCCGTCAATGATGTCGTGATCCACCCTAACCAGGGCGAGATCATAAGCTGTGATCGTGGAGGCAGCGTTCGCATCTGGGACCTGGCCGAGAACAACTGCTCGCACCAGCTGATCCCGGAAGAGGATGTGTCCGTGTCCAGCGTGACTGTCGCTAGTGACGGCTCCACCCTCTGCGCTGGCACAAACTCAGTATGTTCTTTAATGCCATAGAGAGACGTTATACAAACACTAACCTTCCCTCCTCCCTGCAGGGTAGCGTCTACGTCTGGCACCTCCTGCAGTACCGTGAGAAGACGCAGCTTATGCCCATAACACACTTTAAGGCTCATGCACAGTACATCACGCGCGTGCTACTCTCTCCGGACGTTAAGCACCTCGCGACCTGCAGCGCCGACCACACCGCCAAGATCTGGGAGGTTAAAGATCTCGAGTCCATGGTCCCGGCACCAGGCCAGGCGGCTACGTCCGAGGCGCGCCCGTTCAAGCTCGAGAGCACGTTAACTGGCCACCAGCGCTGGGTCTGGGACTGTGCATTCTCAGCCGACTCGGCGTACTTGGTTACTGCGTGTAGTGATCACTATGCGCGCCTGTGGGAGCTGCATAGCGAGCAGATTATTAGGCAGTATAACGGCCATCATCGGGGTATGTACAGCCTCCTCTTCTACTCTCCCCTTCCACTCTCCCCTTCCTAGCTTGACGTCCCGCATCGTCTGATATGAACTATAGGACTGGTCTGCGTGGCGCTTAATGATTACTCTGAGGCTCGTTAAGGGATGGATGTACTGAGACTTCTTTTACCCATGGGTGGCGTTATTAAACCTGGCATGAAACGGGAGTTACTGAGAAGTGGGTGTTCATATGGAGTTAGGATCAGAGGATAGCTAGCTACTTTACATCGTGGAGATGTTTACGAATTCAGTAATTTTCATTTTATACTGACTTGGAGAATCCACACTGACATCTGCGCTGGAACTTCTCGGTACTATGTATATGGTCCTCGTCAAGTTATATTTCTACGCCTTACGCTCAAGACAATATTAGAAGGACATACATGGGCTGCGCTGACTACGAGGAATACAATTTGTTGTCTTCACAGCAGTCGATTCAAATTGTTACATTGAATGGAAAAAGGTGTCCATTCCCGAACAAGGTATCTATCATAGTTATTCTCAGCTCATCTGACAAAGGAAATATGCCATTAATCCGGAATTCTCCAGGACCTTCACAAATATAAAGCCCATTATAAACAGTCGCTCACTAGACGCCCTTTCGCCGATCCAATTGAAATGAGAGCCTTTCATATCGCGTCGCAATATACAGATTCCGCCAATCGAATATCCCCGTAATCCTCCTCGATCTGAGATTATCGATAGTATGGATCTCTAGGTGGACTCGGAGAATTAGCTCCGCCTGGGTTGTACCCTTGCGGACTCCCTCTGCCGTTGAAGTTATTGACATAGGGCGCTGGACTTGCGAGTCGAGCTGGGCCTTCCCTTATCCTGGCAATATTGGGGTTTCCTCGAGGACCATTCATGGCGCTCTCATCCAGTCCCGTGGCACTCCTCTGCGGACCGCTTGAGAAGTAGTCGGTTGGAGGGGGACGAGAGGCAGGATCTGTCATGCTCCGGTATGGCTGACCTAGTGAAGGTGATGAATTGGAGGGTGTAGAAGAGGGTGGGGGTCGTTGGCTCGGGTTGTAGGCGACGTAGCTTGTATTGTTATTAGTTGGAGGAGGCGAACGAGAGGCGGACAGTCCCGATGCGGGACTGGAGCGGCCGTAGTCTGATGTAGGTCCCGAAGGCGCAGGCGAGGAGCGCGCAGCAGGAGAGTAAGGATCGAATGGCGTTCTTACGCCCGTGCTTGTGGGAGGCCCCAGAGGGGTGTTGGATCTCAAATCGCCGACAGCGCGTGGCATTGGTCTACCATACGAATCCACTGGCGTCGGTGGACTTTGTAGGCTCCGGCTATCGCTGTAGGAGATAGGAGACTGAGTGTATCCTCTATCGCTCAACGGGGTTGTCATTCGTGGCGGACCGCGTGGTAGGCCAACGGGAGAGTTGTTATTCCACTGGCTGGAAGTAGAATTACCGGTCATAGACCGTTGAGGTGCGAGTGGCATGACATTTGTGTTGAGGGGGGGGAGAGGGGAAATGGGAGATGCGGTTCGATCGAAACCCATATCTGATGCATTGCTCAGGAGGGGAGCATTTGACGTGTAAGAAGTTCCCGTGCCTTGTCTAGAAGCATATGGTCGATTCTTGTCCAATTCATTTAATTCGAAAGCAGGTAGAGCTGAGCTGGGTGTGCCAGGCCGCGAAGTATACAGAGGCAGCGTCGGTGTCGTATCGTTGCGATTGAGCATAGGCATGCCTGGGAGTTTGTCGTCTTTTGCATCGAAGAGAGTGGGAAGGGTTGCTTGTCTTCCATATGCCGGCTTCTCGCCTTTGCGCATGGCCTTCTGGTCTGCCTTCCTTCGCTTCCTCTCTTCCTCTTCTAGGGCCTTGTTGACTTTGTCCGACACAATCTCAGCCAATCGAGTATTGATCTTTCGCTCACAGTAGCCAGACAGTCCTCCATCAGAATTAGGAATGTAATGCCAGAGGAAGAATACAAAGAAGAGCGCGGCGAGCATGAGTGAGAGGGCACTGAAGACCCAGATGACCAAGGTGAAGAGCATGCCGCTCAGGATGACAGCTTGTTGGTGATCTAGGCTTGCGAGGATCCCTATGTTCTTGAAGAATTGGATAAAGCCCTGGCCAACATTCTTGGCCGAGGGATCGAGGTTCGCCTTGAGGACAGACCAAAGAGTTAAGGCGTTTATGACCTTTTGCGGTCCTTGGCAGACGATGATTCGAATCCAGGCTGCGACAGTTAGCTACGTGCTAGGTTCCTGCACAGTTGGGGCTCACCTTGGAATGAAAAGTAGGTAAAGAGGGCAACGAATTCAGCGCCCTTCCTGCTCTTAGTTAATTCGGCGAAGACTAGGAATCGCTTCCATCCTCGTCCATTCTCTCCCATACGGATACACTCGAGTCTGACAGCCAGAGAGTCCAAGTAGCTCTCGGCGACGGCGCCACGTCTCATGACGTGCCATGCACGAAGATGTTCAAAGGCCAAGTTAACGAGGGATGCAATGATACATGCTGAGAATATCCATTTGGAGATATCGAACGAGATGACGGGTTTGATTTCGCCGGACCAGCGATCGAACGCGAGGAGATTGACAGCAGTGAAGATGTCGACAGCATAGACGGCGGCTGAGATCACGAGAGAGACTAGGAGGTAGCCATATGCTAAGGGAGTGAGGCAGGAGGTGGATTTAAAGTCGTTCAGACTCTGCAGTGGTATTAGTAGGAGTAACAGATGTATATCAAGACTGTTCCATGCTAGTGAAAGCCATCACCACGTACAATAAAATCCCATTTTTGGTCCGCTCTGATGTCGTCCTTCTTAACCCTCCGTGACCAGAGCATTATGAGAGTGTTGGGGTTGTCAAAGGAGATGGTCCAGCCAAAGAGTTGTAGGGGGGTTGCAAGAGAGTGTGTGAGGTGTCGGCGGTGTACCTCGAGAGCGGTAGAGTTAATGATCGAGATGCTATACCCTCAGTATGCCCTGGAATTGTGTAAAGGATTGTTGTGATGATAGTGAGTGCGTGCCGTGAGGGGCCGGTCGGGCGTGTGCGTCGAGGGCGTCGGCCGACAATCAGATCGCGACAAGCACGAGTCGATCTCCGCCTGCGAAGGAATCGACCGTGTGCGGATTGATAAACGAGTGAGCGACGGTGACGGCGATGATGACGACGCTGAGATGGTAGAGGGGAAGGAGAAGAAAGAAAAGAAGGGAGAGAGAAGAGACGGTTGGTGGAGATTGGGGATCCTTCAGTCGAGCCGGGAGGGTCGAATGTGGCACATCATTCAGGGTCTCGGGGCAGGGGAGACGGTGTCGGGAGTAGATAGATGGAACTCCTCGATGGTAGGGTAGAGACACGGCGTACGTACACAAGCACAATGGAGGGCGGTGGATGAGTGAGCGAATGTATGAATGAATGAATGAATGAGCGGATTGTGTGCAAGACAAGAACAATGGCAGCGACCCTTCGCGACGACCACCACAGCACCATGAGGTGATACGACGTTGTAGGACCATCTGTTTGAGCTGCGTACGATAACTGCTACTGCAGGTACCCCGTGCAATCCTGTGGCTGGGACGGGGCATCGGGGGTACCCCATCCCGGCGCCAAGACAGGAGGTGCCACAGGTACCTGCTATGGAGACCTCGGCTGGCCCGATTACGAGTACCAATAAAGACGGCCAACGAGAAGGGCCGTGGGTGGTGAACGACCAAACCCAACTTCCGTGATCAGCAATCCAATAGTGCATCCAAGATGCCAATCGCCCGCGTTCCCTCGTCCTCTGGGTATGGCACACGATCTACTCGCCCCGGCCAACGAGAATGCCCTCTTTGCCTGTTGCAATCCCTCCTCCAGCCCATCGATGTGCAGCTCGTCCGGCCCTGGCGCATCGCCGTGTCTTCTCGCCAATCGTCTTGGGCCCCTTTTTTATCGTGAAACACCGCGCGAACCCCGCCGACCAGAGCTTGGTCACGTGATATTGACATCAGAAAACACGGAGCCATCGAGGGCAGAGTCATCGACGACGACGATAATGGCATATAAGGGAATCCAAACACCAGTCTTCAGGATGCTGAGATGCTGGTCCACTCCATCCGCCCTTTCTCGAGTATTCACCTGGGAATTTCATGATGCAGGTCACGTGCTCAACACAGAATTCCCCTTCCTTGACCTCTATCCCTCCTGAGCTGCTCCTCCGTATCGTCTCCTTCCTGCCAGGTCCCAGCACATTCCTCGCCCTCGCCCAGACATCACCCGGCCTCCGCCAATTCTTCTGTCTCCACGCTTCCGGCATCTGTAACGACTACATCCTCTCCCGCTTCCTGCCATCGGCCGTCCTCTTCGATTCTCGGATTCAAAATGGGTGGCTGGTACCAACAGACTCCTCAGTCTGGCACGAAGAAAATTTGCTCCTAGAGCGGAAGAGGAAGTATTGCGCAGCACGACAAGGACAAGCACCACCAATTCAACAGCCGAGGGTAGACACTTTGGCCATCTCAACCCATGATACTGGCTACCGCCCCTCAACGTGCGCGAGCCGGCATCGTAATAATAGAGTCAATACGGACTTACGATTTCCCCTCTCCTCTCCAGGCCCGCTGTACCTGGCATTTTTGGAAGAGTATGGCTGGGATGTCGAGATATTTTCAGAGCCACTGAATTATCGGGACATGGGCCATGACAACGCCACATATGAATCTGAACAAGAGAAAAATAATGAGAGAGATAAGAGAAAGTCCGGCGTTATGTGGAAAGTATCGACATATACCATTAGACCTTTCTTGCAGAAATTAGATGCCACGATACTGAATCGTTGTGGATGTGGCGCCGGCAGCGACGCTAATCCTTCTTCTGCGCCTCCACCCCAGACCAAACCTATGAGTGGTCTTGGCTATAAACTCCTCGTCAGGTCTGGCCTAGGAAAGATCTTTCCTTTCCTGAGAATTCCAAAGGTAGAATCGGAGCAGAGGTTGTTTGGAGAGCTTCCTCGGGGACCAGAGAATCAAAAGCTAAGGACTGGGGGGAAATGCGGATTGGGGAAAGAAACCATGAGCGCGGTTCTGCTATGGACAATCGTATCCGGTTACGTCGAAGGGCTGGTCCCTTCTCCGGTCTCTAATAACACTGAAGTCCCATTGTTAGGCGAAAGAAAGGTACGTACTCTCTTCGTGTTCTATTCTTGTCAAGTGTCTTAACTGACCACAATATGGATAGAGGGCTGTACATCTGATAAAAGACTTAAAGAACAAGACAAAAGCAATCGGAAAGACGATGCGCTTGGGTCTCGTAGCATCATCGTCGAGAGTGTTGTCAATTGTCCGTCGAGGGTGTATGGGAAAGCAAAGAGGATTTGCAATGTTGAAATGAGACCACCATGTAAAAATATACATATCACCAGCATTGTTAGAACGCTTGTCCATAATCATTCCCTGGTGCAAAGGAGAGGTGTGTTGTTGACTTTATGTCAGCGGAACGGGAAACCCTTGAAACCTCAGTCACGCAGCTAACCGGATGTCAACTCACAAGCGAGCGGAAAATAAGAAAAATCATAAAGAGAATGCAATCCTGCTTAACGACTAGCAAAAGTTCACTCTTAAAAGCAAAAATATCAGGTCGTGCCCGGAATCGAACCGGGGTCACTGGAACATTCAGAGATTCAATCAGAATCCAGTGTGATAACCGCTACACTACACAACCATGGGTTGGCTTTCATGTTCCTTATTAGAGTATATACAGGCGTAATGAGGATTGAGAACTTTAAGCGACCCTTCCTTAATTCCTTACATATGTTCGCTTTCAGTGCTGTTCAGATGCATTTAACATAAAACCATATGATAGAACTATGAATATTAATAGCAAATGCCTCTCGCTTTAACATCTAAGCCAAAACTCTATCTCTGTGCAGCTACCTTCCCTGATCTGTTGGGACCTGAACATTGTAAATGTATTATATAATCAGTATCTCGCGCCTTGATGGCCCGAAATATCTCAAGGTACGACACCCGGATATTTGGAGACGAGAAGAATCCGAATTGACCACCACACTGTTTTGGCAATTGAATGTACAGTGTTTTACCCAACATTCACTTCACCTTCAATTCTTCCGTTCTTCCGTCTCCATTAATCAAAATGCCCCGCGCTACCAAAAGTAAGTACTCAAATCACGCTCCTAACCTACATAAACGTCGAAACCTCCCTATCATCACAAATTACTCAAACCAAACATTTACTGAACGGTAGCCTACGTTCCACCCCTCTACCGCTTCTGGCCTAAGACTGACCATCTCCTTCAAACAGCATGGTCGACTGGGAACTCATAATCGGGCGACGACGGCTCCACCGATGGCACGCAGATCGTTCCAAACCAGCTGGCTAAAGGCCTACGCCCCACACGTCGTGCTGAAGCTGCGCGCTGGCAAGCTGGGCCTGTGCACGATTTATGTCTATGGCCTGAAATTTGTGATGGGCTACTTTGTCGTCATCATAGACGCCGACTTCTCAAACTACCGGACGTTCATCGCCCAGATGATCGCGTAGCAGAAGACGTTCTCCACCAACGGCGGCTACAACATCATCACTAGCACCTAGTATGCTGAAGATGGAGAGGTCCGTGCTAGGACCTGAAGCGCAGGTTGGTCTCACACGGTGCCAGCCTCTTCGTGGAGACGGTCCTGCGCCCAGACGTCAGCGACTTGACCGGTCGCTTCCGCCTGTACAATCGCCGGGTGCTGGAGAAGGTGGTCGAGAGCACGGAATCCACGGGGTATACCTTCCAAATAGAGAGAATGGTGCGTGCGAAGGCGATAGGCTGCACAGTAGCGGAGGTACTCATCTCCTTTGTTGACCGGATCCGCGGAGAATCGCAGTAATGATAATCAGAAATTGCGGTGTGTGCGATGGGGTCTTGATACTGAAGATGACGGAGTAGGACGGCTTATCGTTGATGTTGGTATTTGGATATTCTTCGGGCCAGGGATACTTCACCACTTGATATTATGCGCATCGGTCATGATGCCGCTCTTTAACCTAGAAAGACATGACGTATGTACAGCTGACGAGCTGCCATGTGTTGTGGAGAATTCTATCTCAGAATGCCAAAAGCAGACAGTAAAGGGAGTGTCACAATATGTAAGATTATTTCTTTTATTGTGTCGTTCATTCCTAGAATGCGGCAGAGGCACTGGGATCATTTCCTGCAACAACACTAAGTACCCCCAAACCCCGCCGTCGCCAAACTCCTTTTGATCCTACCGCCCATATTATACTCCAGCCCGTTTAATCGGCTTGACGGTTTCTAGTTTGCCTGACTGCATAGCGTCCTCTTCCATACGCTTATTTGCACCAATTTGCCGAATCTTTTCAAGCAGATACTTGGTCTCGACGCCGCCATGCCTCTTGGTTTCCGTCTCCACGAGATACTGCATAACCTGCGGATCAGCATGAGAGTACAGATGCTTCCGAATGGCGAGCTTTCCTCCTTCACTTGCCGTATCGTGAATAATTGCGCTGCAGTTCTCCTTCGGACATACCCAGGAGCCGTTCGGCCCAGTGGGATCAGTGCTTGGCAGCGGAATATCGATTAGATTAATATCCAAATTGTCTCCATCTGCATCATCCATGACTTCATGCTGCAGGACATCATCCATTGCATCCCACATGATCTCATCATCTGACACATCACCCATCTCGGGTTCAATAGCTTTACGTTTCTTACCGCGCCCGCCTATTCCAACGGGAATGTCGCGATCAAGCTTACTAGATCGACCAGAGCTGGCGTCGGTGTTGTATTGCGCAGGGGTAGTGCTACTTGGGCGCAAGATAGCGTTCTTGCCTCGCAGTATCGGAGGAACTGCTTTGCCGCCGTGGGTGGGATGAATCTCGGCTTCAGATTCCGGAGAAGTTGAGGAGAGCCTCTTGTCGTTGGTAGCACCACGGTTAACCAAGCTCAATGTCAAAGATTTCTTGACCGGCCGCCGGCGGTAAACAGCTGACTTACGAGGCTTGAGTTTAATAGTCATTGCTGTAGGTCCATACTCTGCAAACTCTTTGGCCCTCGCGCCTGCGGCAAGATTCTTGCGAGATCTCTCTGGTAATTTTGACAAGCTCTGAGCTAACTCCTTCGACTCTTGAGAAGGATTAGACAACGCAGCTTCCACTGACAGATCCTTGTAGATCTGGGCATTGCCCCATACGCCTTCGTCAAGAAAGTCTACTACCTGTTGCGCATGGGACCGGAGGATCACTCTAGCTTGCGGCAACTCTACCTGCAGGTCGTGATAAAGTGCCGTCCACACCGTGGCTATTGTGATCTTGTCGTGGTTTTGATGATCTCTGACTAGTTCCTGCATGGTACGAACGATTACCTCCACAGTAGATGGCGACCCTTGAGTAGTAATCTGACGTCGGCCTTGTTCTGCAACAGGCGACGATCTCGAGTCAGTCGAATCTTTTGGTGTGCTACCGTATCCAGAGCTTCCAGATACAGCAACCTGCACCTCCGATCCAAGCAGAGGAGCATCGGAAATAGGAGCCAGCATTAGATCATTCTTTTCAAGGACTGCGCGGTGTATATCCTGAAAAGGTTAGTTCGACATTCCCTTCAAATGGACGTTTCTGCTTACAGGGCACTCTGCTATCAGCCACTTGAATATGGTAGTGCTTATCCAGTTGACATTTGCGCCTCGCTTTACCATCTGTGTCAGGAGGAAGCTGGCGTGGTTCTTGATTCTCTTGCGAATCACATCTGCATTTAGGCTGCTACCCTCAAGTTCTGCATACTGCAAAATATCAGCCCCGGCCACTGTGCAGTACAAGGTAGGAGAGCTTACCAGCAAGAAGACGCTATCAATGGGGTATCTGGTGAGCTGTTTAGCCAACTGCTCATAAAGCTCGGTTAGATAGTAGTAAATGGCAATGCCCTCTGTCATCTGTGCGTATGTCGCTTTGTATTCGGATGAGGGTTGGATCTCAAACCACTTGCGGTCGCCCAGAGCCCAAACCACACTTGGTCCCCATCCAATGGAGAATGCATCGCATGAAAATGCGAGCCATTGTCCATTATGATGCGGGGTCCGCACTAGTAAATGTTAGGAGCTACAACTGAGCGAGCTGCCAAGATCATTTACAATGAGATATCTCTGTTTCGTCTGGTAAGATAGTTAACCGGCCACGAACCTCAACCCTCCCCGTCACTCCGACATCAAGTAGATTTGCGATCCTCTCTCCATCCAGGGTGTAGACCGTGGCAGCTTCGAGAAGATAAACAGGGTAGTTGTCCTGATCCAAACTCGTGGAAGTGGGCTTTAGGACCTCGTCTTGTCGGAAATAGACTCGGGGCTCTAAGTCCTTGGTCTTGTTGCCACGGGAAATGGGCGAGGAGTGCGATCTCCTCCGAGGGCGTCGCTGTCGCGAAGTCATGGTCATGGAACTCTTGTGAGGTAACCTGTGCGAGTGCGGAATAGCGGAGCAAATGCGGATAAATAACGGCCCGATGAAGAAAGGCAGGAGTTTGGGTGGGAAGGAAAAGTGACAACCCCTGCAGAAGGCAAGTGGAATGCGCAAAGACTAAAGCCCTGCGAGTTAATTGTTCTCTTATTCAGGTAAGAGTATATGGGCAGATGCTCGTTCTGCACCCTATTCTCTGGGTGTCCTGCTGATTACTCATTCGTGTATGTTTGGTGAATTGGCGTGTTCTTGGTCAGTGGATTTGATGCCGTCCATTGAAATACTTGGTATTTCTTAACTACACCATCCTTACGAGTAAACGTAGTAGCTCCTTTAACAGGCCAACATTCCCTATGCTAAGACGCTATTATAAACTAGACTGATTTGGGCCAACAGACTACAACATAAAGGCCTCATGGCCGGCGTCTTGAGTAAATGCAAGCTACATAAGTACAAATAGCATGTGACTATCAATGCTAATGGTCATAGCTGCCATGACTGCAGCGATGAGAATTAAGTAAATAGCACATGCCATCCCTACAGAAGCGTATATACTAAGTATATAGTATTTATATTGCAATACACTCCCGCTTCGATGCCTGCCTCTGTCCACCAGGTGTACGGTAGGTACGTACCTGAGACTAGCCCCACCGCTCCTATCAGGCCTTCACCGAAAAGTTATAAATTTCTTTGCGCGAATTAGTCGACCCTTTACCATTCACCACGTACCTACTTACCTACCTACGTACTTGGCAGACCCCGCAATATCGGGTGCTTTCTATCGTCCAGAGAGTCATTTAAGCCAGAAAACCCCTCACGGTCCCACTGCTTCCGTATAAGTTTCGCCTGCAATGCTTCCCCGATAACCCCTCCGATAACGCTCGACGATCAGCGTTGCTGTCGTCTTCACAACTCCCTCCTCGAACTCCAAAAGTCCTCTTAAAGGGATTGTTGAACCTTCGAAGAGCACTGTGCACGCCTTGCGAGATTCCTGGCCTGCCTGGCCGGATGCCGACATACAGGACCTGAGCATAGTACCTAGCCACTAAGTTTGCCGTCTGCTTAGGAGCAACAGAGCTGTACCATATTCTATGCTAGACTGAGAAGTGGTCACTTCTTATCCTACTGTGCTATCCTTAGGATAGGTGCAGAACAGCACTAAACACACCTCCACAAGCCTCAAGAGATGACAGCTTCCAGGACTGCAGAGGTCAGCTCCGAGACTGCGATGCATGGAAGAGAAACTTTTCTAGATGCTATAGAAGACGTTCTCTTTGGCTCTGTAAGTAAATTCGCCATGATAGAAATTATCCTTTCTAATATGTCTTAGATTGCAGGCGCAGTGGGCAAAGTCATCGAGTACCCCTTCGACACCGTTAAAGTCCGTCTGCAATCCCAGCCCGACCATCTCCCCCTACGATACACTGGACCTTTAGATTGCTTCAAGCAATCTCTCCATTCAGATGGGTTTCTCGGCCTATATCGAGGCTTGAGCGCACCACTTGTTGGCGCTGCAATCGAAACATCGTCTCTCTTCTTCTGGGAGCGAGTCGCCCGAGAGTCGTTTTTTGAAGCTGGACTATATGATCGAGATAAATCCCTACCACTCTCAGCGCTATTCCTTACTGGAGCTATGAGCGGTGCATTCACGAGCCTGCTTCTGACACCGATCGAGTTGGTGAAATGCAAGATACAAGCGCCAGCTACCAGCTCCAGAGAGGGTGCTATACGAGTACACACACCACTAAAAGTAATGAGAGATGTGTTTCGACATCAAGGTTTGCGGGGATTTTGGCATGGTCAGCTTGGTACTCTGATCCGTGAGACTGGTGGAAGCGCAGCGTGGTTTGGGACAAAGGAAACTGTCACGTTGATTTTTAGGAAACTGAACACCCGATCTTCACTTTACCCAAACTCGTCAATTGGACCACTTGAAACATCAAAACCAGTCGCATCCGGCAATGCATTGATACCGCTCCCACTGTGGCAGCAGGCCGTAGCCGGAGCCTCTGCAGGCATGTCCTACAACTTCCTATTCTTCCCAGCCGACACGATTAAATCGAGGATGCAAACCACCAGCGTCCATTCCTCGGCACCCAAAACACGCTTTTGGGCTGAAGGCATGTCCATATATAAACAATATGGTTTCAAAGGCTTATACCGTGGCTGTGGTATTACAGTTGCGAGAAGCGCACCTAGCAGCGCATTTATCTTCATTATTTTCGATTCCCTGAAAGAGAAATTCAGCTTTCGTTGATAGATTAGACGACATGCATCAAAAGTACATAGCATTTTGGATTGTTGAGGGTCTCGAATCATGAAAGCATTCTAAGAAATTTAGTGGAGCGAGTCGGCGTTGTGTTTTCGTTATCAACGTTGATAGATGCGGAGATACCCCAATAGACAATGACTTTTGAATTGGGATAGTAATATTGAAGCTCTCTGGCTCTTCGTATCCATAAAATAGAGATGGAGACATAGGCATATTACCAGACAGTCTCGCAGCCCTGAGAGGACGACGTCCAGGAAATATGAATGTCCGGATGCCAGCCCCTATGGCCCTTAATGCATAGTAATTCTACGCCACTACCCATAATCCGCAGCTTATACCGCCCAGTATACATCTATCTTTACTTCCTCGATCTCATTCACCCAACCAGGAAATCTTGACTTCGCCCATAATGTAACCACATCACCCACCACTAAACCCCTTACCATATCTCCTGAACCGGTTACTCTGCCCTTGCCTTGTTCTTCTAATTCATTGGCTTCTTCGCTTTGTGGCTCGGTACGGTCGTCAAAAGACCATACGATCACATGCTCCTTCATTCTTTTACTACATTTCACATTCTTCTGCAGTACCGTGTCGTCTGGCAAAAGCGGATGCTCAAATTGATAGGACATATCTTGGCTATCAGTATGTTGCGTGACAGTTGTATGAGGTAGTATAGTCCGGAGAGTATAGATATCGCGAATAGGGTCTGAGTTTCCGGCATCTGGATCCGTAGGAAATTCAGGGCCACTTTTTGTAATGCAGAAAGGAGGAAATGGTGCCTCGTCAGAAGTTTCTGTATATAGTTAGAGAGGTATAATTATGATACTCAGCTTCATGGCCTCTGGATTGCATAGAAGGACTAATTGGCGACCTACTTTCGTTAATAGGGATCATTTTTTCAAGCCCGACATCGAACCACGTATAGGAACCTGTATAAGTCCCCGTATCTGAGCGATCACTGGCCCAGCCTTGATCATGAGATTTGATAGTAAAAACAATCTTTCGGCACGGATGCTCGCCTCTGGTGTGGAATTTTGATCTCAGCCGGCTGACGACTTGGTGGGACATGTCTTTTGAAGCTTCAGTAGGATCCCGCCATGGTCGCGGCGGCGTTAAATAATACGGATTCTCAATCCCACCAGATCCATTATAATGGTCTGGAACAACACCAAGGGGTACAGATCTCAGCTGTATTTCATTAGGACTCATAATAAAAACTAGATTGGCAACATGCGATTTAGAAACTCAGTTTCCACTAACCACGAATTTGTTACCGTCATTTTGACTACTCCGAACCTTGTGGTTGGTTGTATTAATTGTGCTCACGCATGGCCAATACTCCGCCAAATCAATAATTGTATCGATGAGCTCGAGTGGGAATGATGCGATAACATGTAGTAGATATCTGACAATGATCACGTCCCTCGGGCTAGGATCGTACAATTTCTTATCGGATACAGAGTATGAGCCAGGAAAATTTGAATCTGCCGCTACAGAGAGCTGGGAAAAGGCAGCTTTAATGCTATTGAAAAACAAAGCCATTTTTGGGACAATCTTGCGACAGTCGACTTTGTAAAGAGATAGACATAGTATACAGTATGTTACTCAAACTTGATGAAGGCTTGCCACTCCAAACTTCAGGTTGCTGACTAATGTAATTACGTAGCTTCGGTGCAGGGATCCCGGATCTGCTTAGCACAAGGGTGAAATCCACCACTAGACGAGTTTCTGCGATCCTCTGATCAGAAATGTCCCCTAGTTCCTCACATGCGTGTTGAGATATGCTGCTTCTCACCACCACATACCGAAGTCGTAACAATCAGATTGTAGACGCCAAGCTTTCCCATAACATGCGCCAATGGCAGGGGTTTTCTGCCTTCCCCCCTCTCTTCGCCATGCTGCCTTAGACTTCTCAATGTCCCGTCCTGCATTTCTTTCATGTCAGGCTGGCCATCATTCTGGTATCTCGATAAGGTGGTCTTCCTCCCGCAGTTATGCCGATGCTCTCAGTCTTCTCGATAAACTTCAATCGAACCGCTCTATTGTGAATTCGATATCTACATCCACACGTGATATGAATCAGGATGCTATACCGGAAATGCTGAACTGGACTCGAAGAGCCGGATATTCTCCTGGGGATTTTGCGAAACACGGCTTGAGATGCATTCATGTAGCTGGGACGAAGGGCAAAGGAAGCGTGTGCGCCTTGACCGAGAGCATACTCCTGCAGTATCGTGGAGATTCTTCCGGTAATGGCGTTCAGGGCGGCGCACGAAAATACCTGGGCAAAATTGGAACGTACACTTCACCGCATCTCATAACTGTCCTCGAGCGTATACGCATCGACGGATCTCCCATATCTGAATCGCTGTTTACGCGTTATTTCTTTGAGCTGTGGAATCGTTTCTCTGCTAATGCACCGAATTCTGATCCAATGTCACTGGATACCAAGCCAGGCTACTTTCGCTATTTGACGATCCTTGCACTGCATACCTTCTTGCAAGAGGGTGTAGAGTCTGCCATCATTGAATGTGGCATTGGCGGCGAATATGATAGTACCAACATCCTTCCGTCTGATGCTGTCACCGTGTCTGCCATTGGCCGACTAGGAATTGATCATATTGGGATGCTGGGGGAGACAATCGATGAGATAGCCTGGCATAAAGCTGGAATTATGAAGGCAGGAGTGCCTGCATTTACCATTAGACAGATTCCAGCTGCCCAGATTGCGCTGGAGAAGCGAGCTTCTGAGAAAGGTGTCAGGCTGGAGGTTGTGAAACCGTTCACATCAGGAGACAGTGATGCGACAGAGATCGAACTTGCTATGGAAGGAGCTCAACAGGTGGAGAATGCCAGTCTAGCTGTTCCAGTTGCCGCAACCCACCTGCGCACAGTAGGTATTACAAGCGGTGTCCCTGTGCCCAATTCCTTACCGCTATCTGTTAATAATATGTCGGAGCAATTCAGAAGAGGCTTAAAGAGTGCCAAGTTACGGGGTAGATTTGAGATCCAAAATTATGGGAATGTTGAATGGCTTATCGATGGTGCCCATACAATCGACAGTATCGATGCTGTAGGCAAGTGGTTTGTAAAGAGACTTGAAGCGGCCATCCAGAGAGATAGCTCTCCAGCGGCTACCATGCTCATCTTCAACCAGCAAGACCGCGATGCCGAAGCACTCATTCGCAGACTTATAACTACAATATCGAATGGCAGGGATTTCCATCAGCAAACGCCCGTCTGTGATGCCGGATTCAACAGTTTACGTGAGATCAAGGCCAAGACTCCAAGTGTCTTTACGTATGCGGCATTCTGCACGAACACCCCATTCAAAGACGAGGTGGATCAGCCAGATCTTCAGCGCCAGAAACACATGGCGAGCGTGTATAGCAGGCTAGATCGTAATCCGCTGCATATGTGTTACAGCAGCGTAGAGGAGGCAGTAGAATGGGCGTTGAAGGTATCGGAGGGAGATGGGAGACTCTTGGTCCTCGTCACGGGAAGTCTGCATCTCGTTGGAGGTTTTTTGAGGGTATTAGACAAGCAGCACAAAAAGTAGGGCTGTGGAATAATATGCATCTCAAATAGTAGAACCAGATGTAACGCGGTAGGTGCTTGTACAACACGGTCGTGTGAAAGTCGTAGGCCGGCAGCATTATTTTATAATTCGAGCAGGACGCATTATTCTACTCTGCCTTAGATCAGTCAGGACAGGATAGTCTCAAGAAGAGACCCCATGTTGTATTTCCTGCACTCGGAAACCATGTCAATGGAGGGGGGGAAGCAATCCATCTTTTTGCCTTGCCATATTTTCACTAGGGAGATCGGTAGACGATCCGTGGCGTCGAAGGGCTTCATCTCACACACTTGCTTACATGCCTATATTATGAGCACTATTTACGGGACTCCCTACCGCACCCAGCCATACACACACGCCGTCCTTACCTCGGGCCTCCCTATCTGTCTGATCAACGCCATGCCCTGCGCAAGGATCACCTGAGTCTTGCCGTGTCGGCCGCTGTCCCTGCTCTAGTCCGCCCGAAGTCCATCATGTACGGGCCTTCCTATGGCTTTGGCTCGCTGCCAGCAGACGAGTCCTCGCCCTTCAACCACCCCCACCAGCCTCATCACCAGCAGGGTCAACAGGGCCAGGAAGGCCAGCAGCTGCCCCAGCACATGATGTACAACCCGCAGGCCTATGGGGCAGCGCCTCAGCAACCCATGTACGATGCCTCCGGTGCGGCTGCGATGGGCGGTAGCCCGGAGGGGATGGCCATGACGCCCCAGCAGGACGTTGGAGGGATGGCGGGAGTGCATCTGCCAGGCGGAGGTAAGTCTTTTCTGTTCCTGTCTCGTATGTCTCTGCCTCCAGCACGGCTGTCCCGTCACATATCTCTGCTGCTAAAACCCTCCTCCACGTTGCTACTCTCTCTGGGGCTGGATTTGGCGCAGGTCTCCACCACCTCGCACCCTCGCGTCGGAGTGTGCGTCTCTTCCCATGTCACATCTGCCAAGGCCCTCATTCCTCCTTCCCACAGCGAACTGACATCCCTGGAACAGGCGTCCAGTACCAGACACCTTACACGTCCGCACCATACGGTGTCTCAATTCCTACCGTGTCCTCGAACCTCCCCACGAATTATTTTGCTGCCTCCTCGCCCGGGAGCGCCGCCCCGAGACCTTTCTCCATGAACCCACAACTCATGAACCAGCGCATACAACCCCCCTCTGCGCCAAACCGCGCTTCTCCCTACGGGAATATGCAGTCGACGCCTCCCCACGCGACCAGCGCGAACCCACAATTCGCAGCCGGTCAGGGCCAAAATGCAAACCCGCCGTTACAGCAGCCAGGCAGCAATCCACAGGCTGGAGGGGCAGTGACCACTCCCCAGACACCGGTCTTCCCCTCCTCGCAGCAGGGACAAACAGGGCAAGGGAATGCGCAGATGGCGACGCCCCTGAGCCCCGGGAGCGAATCAAGGGAGAGGGAAAGGGTGACATTATTACTGGAGATCAATCGAGAACTGTTGATGGCGGTCATTGAGTTGCAGAATGCACAGCAAGCAGAGAAGAAAGAGGAAGCCGCCGCCGCAGCAGCGAATTCCACACCCGCTGAAGAAAAAGACAAGGTGGAGAAAGAGCGAGCAGAGAAGGCCAAAGCCGCTACTGGGAGGGAATATGTTGAGTATGTCTCTGTGCGTCCTTATACGCGGAAACCTTGTACTGATCTATTCCATGATCTAGATGTATGCGTCGACTTCAGTCCAACCTTGCATATCTTGCAGCTATTGCCGACCGCGCACACAAGCCTTCGAGCCAAATTCCTCCCCATCCCGCCATCATGTCAGCTCCTCCCTTGGCATTGCATCTGAATCCGGCAGCCGACAGCCCCAAAACGGATGTTGATGGTTCGGAGGCAAAGAATGAAGAAGGCGAAACACAAGAGGCCAAGGAACAGCCGAAAGGTCTAGGCGGAGAGACTAGAGAAGAAAGGATCGAAACGCTGAAAGAACAATACAAGCGTTTGCAGGCCCTCTTCCCAGACGCGGACCCGAAGAAAGACCCGCCTATCCAAAGAATCAGCGAGGCATCCAGACAGCAGATGCAAGCTAAGGCTCAGGCTCAGGCCCAGGCCCAAGCACAAGCACAGGCGCAGGCTCAAACCGCTGCTGGGGGCAAAGGTGTGTAGGCGGGGTAGAGGAATGTAGTCGCAGAATTGGGTATTGGCTAGGTGTTGGAAATGTGTAAGTTGGTTTAAAAAAATACCTATTTGTGTATAATGGGACTGGCAAGAGGACGACGAGAACATTTGTCATAAACCAAAAGGTCTGGCGTCTGGAGTGGGAATTGTTTAGGAATATACCAGACAGACCTAATATATATACTGTACAAAATCCGTCTTATCTGCATATCTTATAAATCTCGGCGACCCCAGAAATATTTGACAAGGCCGAACATCGCCACAACCAACCTTATAAAACCCTCATGAAAATGCTTTACCGGCAATAACACCTGCCTACACTCTTTGTACGCTTACCAGGCGCCGTCTACTCAAGATGGCATCCCCTGTGCGGCTTCTCGTCTGCTCGATAGGAAATCCATCCCCGTACCTGAACACCCTCCACTCCGCCGGTCATACGGTCATCACCTCCCTCGCGGCCACCCTCTCGCACCCTCCTTTCCACAAGTCCCGCGCCTATGGCAATGCCCTCGTCTCTCCCGGCCCCATCTACACGCTATGGCAGTCCTCCTCGCTCATGAACGTGTCTGGAACGGGGGTGGTTGCAGCCTGGCGGCAGTTCCTGAAGGACGGCGGGGCGGAGGCGCGACTTATTGTCGTGCATGATGAATTGGAGCTGGGTCTGGGGGAGGTGCGTGTCCGAAGCGGGAATCTGAGTGCGAAGGGGCATAATGGGTTAAAATCTATCAAGGAGGCGCTGAGTGGTTTGGAGTACACGAGAATTGGAATTGGAATTGGAAGGCCGCAGAGCAGGGATCCGGATGCGGTTGCGACCTATGTACTGAGGAAGATGAGTGGCGTTGAAAGGGCAAAGATTGAGGGGTGTGTTGTAAAAGTGGAGGAGGAGTTGAGGAAGATGAGCGGTGCGCTGTGAGAGAGAAAGAAGATATGGAGGAGGGGTGTGTGCGAGGAAGAAGAACTTTGAATCTGGAACTCTTCAGATATCTTGCAAGGGCGTTATGATATAGATACCACCGCTGTACATTATTGACTGGAGATGCCCGTTGTGTCTCTGTACCATTTAGAGTTTGTCTAGATGTAGTGAGGATGGAGTTTGGAGTTTTCGGGGCAGTATGAGACTGGGCGCATCTTTCAGCTGCATACAAGTGTTGATACTCTGTTACCGTTATAATACTTGAAGAACTGTCTTCCAATATAACGTATCTCAACGATATAGCTATATGTCTATTTGTACTGTCAACGCTTTTCCGATGCCCTGAGCAATACCCTCATCCTGTACTTCACTCTTATTGTGCCATTCTTCAAATTATCACTTGACCATCCAATGCCCATGTCGTATCACATAAGTTACCACGAGCAGATAGGTCAGTGGCCTTAGGAATTTGAGGTCAAAGAGCAAATATTTTGAATCCTACGGGGTCTACGGTAGACCCCGCTTCAGCCGTCTTCATATCCGATAAGTAATTAACTCCTGGGCTCCGATAAGATGCTAAGAGCAGGAGGTACTATACAATATGCGGATGCCCGTTTCTGATGTTTTAGCCCATTTCTCGAAGTTTTGCCAGGGCAGCAGCAACCCCGCCGCTCAACTCATTGTCTTTTGCAGCCTGTGCTTTCCTCTTTTCTCTTGCTATCCTCTCCTCTTCTTCAACTGCTGCCATAATTAAGGCTTCCTCATCGTCATTGTCCGGTTCCCACATCGAGGTCTGCTTTGCAGCTTGTGCAGGTTCCTTGGATTGTTCGGTTGTGTTCTCGGATGGCCCCTTTTCGCTTGAAGACCTCATATCTCTTAGAGGGACTGTGCTCAATGGCACCGCGCGATTCAAGGCTGCTCCAAGTTGTTCTGTGTCATCTTTGCCCAAAGTTTTCTTGGCAGCCTTACGAGCCCGGAAAGGTTCATCCACAACACTACACCACCTACGAACCTTTTTCTCTCCCCATCCGCTAATAACGGCTATCTCCTCTGGCCTGGCATTGACTGCAGCCTTGATGCTTCCAAACGCACTGACTATTGTTACCGCATCGGTCTTGTTGATGCTTCTTGGAACTGTCACGAAGTCTACCATTTTCTCTGCATAACTTTTGCTTTCCACGCCCTTGATCGCACTTGCACTCGCATGCTCATAGCTCTTGTACAATTCCACATATCTAGCTGCCTCAGCAGCACTCCAGCATAAAATTACCGTGGCATTGTTGACCAGACTGGTCTTTGACAGCTCTTTCAAGCTGTCTTCGTGGTTTCCTATATCGACCATAACAAGCAGTATCCGTAAGAGGTATTTCCCCGCCAAAGACTTGATTCGGTTGTAGATATATTCTGGATGTAGTCGATGATATTTGAGAGAGAGAAATAGTGCACATGTTGTCTGACCCAGCACGTAGTCTGCCGGGATGTCTGAATATTCCCATGCGAATTGGCGCAAGAGTGTAAGAATTGGATTTCCTTTCTGGCGGGGAGAGACAAGAATAGAAGAACCTGTTGATCGTGATGCAATAGCTTGAGGAGTTGGCTGCACTACTTTAGACCCAGGTGAGGCGGTCAGTGGTGCACGATCGAGACGCTGTGGTGTTGGCTGCTGGATCTTCTGAGGGGTGGGTTGTTGGATACGGGGACGTCTGGCGGCAGCGGGCTCTGAAGCTGCAAGATCCGCTAAAAATTCCGCATCAACCGCGTATTCGTCGTCGTCGTCCATCTCATACGCTTCCGATATTCTGGAAGAGCTAACAACAGCTTTCCCATTGCTCGAGGCAACACATTCTTGAAGGCGGTCATTTACGGCAGAATTATTTTAGCGCGGGGTATGCCGCATATTTCCTCTTCCAGACTTTTGACTCACATCGTTCAACAAGACAAGATTGAACCTTCAGAATTCTCTTTCCCGACTTCGTTCTTCTTTCTTGGGAATGATGCCGGTAGTATATCTTCTGGATTATGTTGCTGGAAATATACGGAGTCTAGTCAACGCAATTGAGAAACTTGGATATACTGTCGAATGGATCAGAAGCCCTGAAGATGTTGCCAAAGCAGATGTATGTTTTCTAAGATGATTCTAATTGCGTTGATCCAACTCCCATCCATGTCTCAAATCTAAGAGTGTCTCACTAATCATGGCATACAGAAGCTGATCCTTCCTGGCGTTGGCCACTTTGGTCACTGCATGACCCAATTTTCGTCTGCCAATTATCTTGCAGCCATACGAAAGCATATTGAATCCGGGAAGCCATTTATGGGAATTTGCGTTGGACTGCAAGCACTTTTTGAAGGCTCGTCAGAAGATCCAGACGTTCCTGGGCTCGGGATCATTAAAGGCAATCTGGATCGATTTGATGACGCATCAAAATCGGTACCGCATATCGGTTGGAACAGCGCAAATACAAGAGATAAGCAGATATACGGCATGCGGCCGAGCTCCAAATACTACTATGTCCATTCATACAAAGTCTCATACCGACTGGGCGAACTCGAAAGGCAGGGATGGACTGTCGCCACGGCCAGGTATGGCGACGAAGAGTTCGTTGGTGCGGTAGCAAAAGGAAATATTTTGGCGACTCAATTTCATCCGGAGAAAAGTGGTGTGGCTGGTTTGCGCGTAATCAAATCATTTCTAGATGGGAATTCAGGAATAGATGGGAATGGAACCGGTCACATCTTCCAGGCAGCCAAGGAAGGATTAACCAAAAGAGTGATTGCCTGCCTAGATGTACGAACAAATGACCAAGGGGATCTCGTGGTCACGAAAGGCGATCAATACGATGTGCGAGAGAAGAGCTCTGGCAGGAATGTTCGCAATCTTGGCAAACCTGTCGAAATGGCTCGAAAATACTATGAGCAAGGAGCAGATGAAGTCACATTCTTGAATATAACAAGTTTCAGAGACTGTCCTCTTGCGGATCTTCCTATGCTTGAGATTTTAAGACGGACATCGGAAACAGTGTTTGTGCCCCTGACGATTGGAGGTGGCATCAGAGATACCACAGATACCGACGGCACAAAAGTTTCAGCTTTAGAGATTGCAACGATGTATTTCAAGAGTGGAGCAGATAAAGTGTCAATCGGGTCCGATGCTGTACTAACCGCTGAAGAATATATTGCAGGGGGGAAAAAACTATTCGGGAATACTGCCATTGAGCAAATATCAAGCGTCTATGGAAACCAAGCGGTTGTTATCAGCGTGGACCCAAAGAGAGTGTATATATCCAAGCCAGCTGAAACCCGACACAACACTATTTCAACAAAGTTTCCAGGTCCGAATGGTGAAAGTGCATGTTGGTATGCTTGCACTATCAAAGGCGGGAGGGAAACTCGAGACTTGGATGTAGTGGAACTGGTGACAGCTGTGGAAGCGATGGGAGCCGGTGAAATTCTTCTGAACTGTATAGACAAGGATGGAACAAACAGCGGCTTTGATCTCGAATTGATTGAACAAGTAAAGAATGCGATCAAAATACCCGTCATCGCCTCCAGTGGAGCTGGAAATCCAGACCATTTCGAGGAAGTATTTTCGAAGACCAGAACAGATGCAGCTCTAGGTGCCGGCATGTTTCACAGAGGGGAATATACAGTCAAGCAAGTTAAGGACGCTTTGGCTGAGAAGGGGTTGATTATTAGGCTGTCTGAAAGTGAGCTATAGAAGTAGGAAACGAATAGATTTATCCTAATATTCAGAAGCCTCTTCGTCGTATAGTCGCAGATAGAATCTATAAGAAAGCGAGCAAACCTCCAGCACTTTGGCTGAATATTTATATGGCTGTTTGCAAAAAATCTACCACTAAATA
This sequence comes from Oidiodendron maius Zn, assembly GCA_000827325.1. Classification (NCBI taxonomy): domain Eukaryota; kingdom Fungi; phylum Ascomycota; class Leotiomycetes; family Myxotrichaceae; genus Oidiodendron; species Oidiodendron maius. The sequence goes on along the minus strand of KN832872.1, from coordinate 453,074 downwards.
CTGTATTTGAAATAAGGGTATCAATACTTAATATTTTCAAAGCGTAATGTGTGTCTGTGTCTAGGTAGCTATGGACTTAGTCTCTCGATCTTCCACTCATCTTCCTTTCCCTCGATCTTATGGTATACAAATCTATCATGCAATCGGCTCTCTCTACCTTGCCAGAACTCGACCATTTCAGGTTTTATTCTCAGGCCACCCCAAAAGTCAGGACACGGCACATTCTCAACACCCTCAAACTTCTTCTCTACTTCCTCTACCCATTTCTGAAGTTGCTCTCTACCGTCAATAACTTGGCTCTGTCTACTTGCCCATGCTCCAATTCTACTTCCTCTGATCCTGGTATCAAAATACTCCTGACTCTCCTCTGTGCTCATCCTCTCTGTAAGGCCCTCGATTCGAACCTGCCTTTCCAGCTCTCTCCAGTGGAAAGTAAGACTGGCCCATTTGTTTGTCTCTAAGTCCCTCCCTTTTTTACTTGTGCCGAAGTTTGAATATATCACGAAACCTTCCTTGTCCAGCTCTTTCAGGTACACAGTCCGGGCGGAAACCCGGCCAGAGGGAAGCGATGCAGTGGACAGGCAGACTGTTTCGGGCTGATACACAGCATTCTGCTGCGCATGAGTAAACCAGCTTTGGAATTGAGCAAACGGGTCCTTTGCGAGCTGAGAGCGCGAGAGTGTGCCTTTGCTATATTGGCCGTCCGGAGGTGCGACTGGCGTTAGTTAGAGGGGTAGCAGGAGAGTGGGGTTGAGGACAAACATATCAGCTTTTCCGCGGAGTGAGGGCTGTGCAGTGTCATCTTAAGAAATGCTGATCGAAATTGGAGCGGAGGGGTAAAGCGCATTTGCTCTGCAGTCGTGAAGGTTTGAGGTTGTGCGAATGCTGCGCCCTTCCACAGTTTGGTTGACGAGTCATATTTACGCTAGCCGTTCAGCCTTACGCAAAGGCTACGTTGACAAGGCTGAGAAGGCGAATAGCAGTGCCATTGAGAGTCTGAGGTGATGTTGCTTGATATAACATTCTACCCTGCTCTATAGTATGAATTAATCAATTTGGGTGCGTCTATCTGACTTCTACAAGAGTCGATTTCAATTCTCGCACAGCAAATGTGTACAGGCAGGTGGGACGCCCTACCTCCCAACTTTTTCCCCTTCCCTTTGCTTTACTTAGGCAAAACGAACAACATCATCCAAAGCTGGGGGCTAGCGTAATCAAGCTGAACCTCAACTCTCCTCCGCTAATTGCAATTTCTCTCTGTATGAACTTCCTCGGCCCCAGGTCCAATGCCTTCTCACTCAGTACATCCTCTTCATGTCCCAGTTGCCCTCTGTCGAGGGGGCCTTTTCGCCGTCCATCCATTTCCCACAAATGGTTTGTTGCGTCCTTTACAAAGCAGACAAAATGCAAGTCTATATCATCGTTTGCATCGGGGGCACTGCTCTGACCCTCTGAAGCGGCACTGGCATGTGCCGCCTCCAATGCTCTCGAGTTATAAAGCAGATTTGCACGATCTATTGGTTGGAGTGGTGTTGCATCCTTAATAAGTTGATAGAGATCTGAATCTTGCGCTATCAATGCAATTAGCGCCTGTTTGACGAGTACTAAACTACCCTACCTATTAGACTCCTCGAACTCCCATTACTGACTGCGTGCAGAACGCCAATCAGTCCGCACGCATTCCTAATTGTCTGCTTATACCATATGACTGGTTCAGCACCTGTTCCATCATACTCCGGCTTGTCTGCATCCTCCTCCATGCGAGATGTTTCGTAGGCTTTAGAGACAGGAAAGACGAGTAGAAGGGCGTTGGCTGGTCGAGGGACAAACGAAAGCATTTCAGGGTCGTCAATACTCCAAACGTCATGAAATGCAAGGGTGGGTGAAAGACCGAGCTTGTGAACTAGAGAAGTCATGACTTCAGGATTGTTTTCTACTCTGATTAGTTACGTGGGGTTGCAGCTAGGCAGGACACAACTTACCCAGAGGGACAAATGCTTTGCTAGTCTTTGGCACATCTGGATCGTCGATCTTAATTTCTGCCATAGTGAGGATTTTGCAGCAGAGTAATGTTTTAGGCGTCAGGTCTAAAAATCCTCAAATTGATTTGATATTGCAGCAATGCAGTTATGGAAGGTATGACGGAACTGGAGATAGCCCCTGCAATGGAGGCGGAAACGGCAAAACAAATTTCCCGGCCCAATTTATTGGACAGCTACATCTACATCTGCCAAAAAATATAAATGCCCTCAACATCAATCAAATCATGGTACGACAATGATGTAGCCTGTATTGCAATGACAGAACTATATCAGGACGAAACAATTCGTCCGACCTTCATACAATGGATCGTTGACACGAGGCCTCTTTGGCCTGTTGAAAAGAGAACGAGCCCAAGAGAAGAGGTAGCTGAGTTTAAGAATGTGGTATGTATTTTCACCCAACCAGCATGAACTAGAGCTCAAATCATCAGGCATCCCGTGCCCTTTCTTTTCTGCCAGCTTCCGAACAAGCATCAGTCCTGAAATACTATCATGTCAAGGATGCTAAGATGAGCCTAGCGTCGCAGCTGCTCAAGCATCTTGTGATAACCAAATATTGTCACGTTCCCTGGTGCAAGAGTGCATTCTCACGAGATGCAAGAGGGAAACCGTTTTGGCCTCCTTCAGATGTAGCTTCCAAGAACCATGTGAAAATCGGCTTCAATGTTAGCCATCAAGCTGGTCTTGTTTCTCTTATCGCAGTTATAGGCGGCGATGGAGATGTGGAAGTTGGTACAGACGTTGTTTGTGTGGATGAGAGACTAGACCACGATTATCGCCAGATTGAGAAAGAAGGGTTCTTTTCTTGGGTCGACATCTACGCCGATGTTTTTGCCGAGAGTGAGGTGAGCTACATGAAATTGGCACCAGTTGGGTTAAGTCTGGATATAGGGTTGGATTTTAATGGATTTGGCAGGGACATGCTGAGCAGATGCCAGCAGAGGAATGCTATGCTAGAAGTTCAGGTAGTAGAGAGAGGGCAACAGAAGGCGACCACACTCTCGTTGGATAGCAACGTCATCATCGATGCGAAGATGAGACGATTCTATGCCATGTGGTGTTTGAGAGAGGCTTATGTCAAGATGACGGGAGAGGCGCTACTTGCCCCGTGGCTGAAAGAATTGGAGATCTTAGATGTTAAGGCACCCGAAGGGGATAAGACTATGCATGGGCCGGCTTCTCTTCAGAAAGGCCAAGTGGTCAAAGATTTCCGTATAAATTTCAAGGGCAAGCCGATCACGAATGTCATGATGGAGTTGGTAGCGCTAGGGACAAGCTATATGGTTGCTAGCTCTGCAAGATCTGCAACCGGCAGCGACGTATCTTCCTTGAAAATGGGCGATTGGAAGATATTAGATCTTGAATCAGACATCCTTGCCTTTGGGGAGGTCTTCCGATAAGATCGATATCTTACTTTCTACCTATCGGCCGTTGGCGCTCTATAGATGTTCCATTAGAGGATAAAATACTAGAAGAGGCAACTATGTGAAAACCGTGGTGTGAGATTCAGTCTAACGATCCTTACAGAGCTTTGAAAGGATTGGAATAGTGGTGAGCTCTACGGGACCAGATGATGAAGGGTATCTATGGCCAAAACGCTTAAGAATATCAGATACCGGATGGATCAGTAAAAACCCGATAAATAAGACGAATATTCTTATTTGAAAATAAGAGTATCTTGGTACAAAGCGAGATAGAATCGATAGCATGCAGATTCCATCTATGCTCCTCTTGGGAACTCGTACTAGTAGGTACTTGTCGCTAATTTTGGATCCAGAACATAATATTTCGCCAGCCAATCTACATCGCAATTACCTCCCAAACCAAGGCTCAGATGCGGTGCTTATTATCTCATAGCTCGATAAAATTACGGTGGACATTGCTTCCAATACCAGACAGGCGATATAGTTTGAATTCAAAGAGGCTCTACTCGGTATCCAGTCGCACCTACGACGTTAGTGTCCGGGCAACGTCTTTCAAACTCTTTCTAACGAGAAGCCAGGATGCAATCACTCTGCTAAACACGCTGCAAACTCCGCACAAAATTCTGGAAGAGCGCAGAAGGGCTAATATTAATATTAATGAGTTTGCAACTGAACATTTGAAAGAATGCCTCGCTCGGATCGGCCACTCAGTAAGGTCTATTCAGGGTTTGGACCTCCGACACGTCTAACTTGCCTTTAGCAAAGCGATTTAGAACAGTTGAACATTATTCATGTAGCCGGTACAAAAGGCAAGGGAAGCACATGTTCGTACGTGGATTCTATCCTTGCACAGTATCGCAAATCACATGATATCCCTCAACGCGTTGGCCTGTACACCTCCCCTCATCTCGTCGCTGTAAGGGAGAGGATCCGGATAAATTCGGCCCCTCTATCAGCTTCGCTATTTGCAAAATATTTCTTCGAAGTATGGGATGCTCTCCATGGGGGCGAAGCAGAACCAATTACGCCACCAAACTATTTCAAATACTTGACTTTGATGAGTTTTCATGTATTCCTCAAGCAAAGGGTTAATACTGCTGTATACGAAGTAGGTGTAGGAGGCGAGTATGATGCAACGAACATTGCGGATCGTCCTGCTGTCACTGGGATCACGACACTAGGTATAGACCATGTCATAACCCTAGGGGAGACACTCGAGGAGATTTCATGGCACAAGGCGGGGATCCAAAAGCCTGGAGTCCCATCATTTACGGTCAACCAGCTGCCGAATGCAATGAAAGTTATTCAAGACAGAGCGAAGGAAAGGAATGTAAAAAGCCTGAATGTGGTAGGCTTGGACCCAAGGCTCAAGAATATCAAAATTCGACCAGATGCCGACTTCCAAAAATCAAATGCCAGTCTCGCGATTGCATTGGCTGAGACAGCTCTGAAGAAACTTGATCCCTCATTCCAACTTTCGCCCGGGTCACTCCCAAAAGAGTTCGTAGATGGCTTAGAGAAAGTCATTTGGCGTGGAAGATGTGAGAAGAAGGTGGAGGGAAACATCACATGGCATGTGGATGGTGCTCACACTGCTGATAGCATCATCATCGCCAGCCGGTGGTTTGGAGAGGAATGCTTACAAAAGTCAGTTATTAACTCTGACCTTTCACAACTCTTAATCTAACCTACAATAGATCTGGGGCTCGCGTCCTGATATTCAACCAGCAGGGCCATCGCGACTCCTTACCTCTGCTTGAAGGTCTCTATTCAGCCATAACCGCCCACGGCCTAGTCAAATTCGACCATGTCATATTTTGCACCAGCGCAGGACAACAGAAACGTACCATACCACCTCCCATTCTCTCGTTTGTAACAGAAACTAATGAAATCAACGGGCATAGAATTTGTCAATGCTGGCATTGACAACAACGAGGTCTCCGACCTCAGCCTACAGACCGCCTTCGCTGAGAGATGGAGATCACTAGATCCCTCCCCATCTACCAACATCAAAGTCCTGCCCTACATCGAGGACGCCCTGGACTATGTCAGGAAACTGAGTTTCGAGGCAAGCAAAAAGGTGGGAAAAGAAGCAAAAACCCAGGTCCTGATTACTGGGAGTTTGCATTTAGTTGGGCGAGCATTGGGGGTATTGGAGGGGGCGGACGCGTTATAGAGAGAGACCATAGCCACATTACGAATGTACCACTAGGTAAGTTGTACGACGGCTAAAAGAATGTCCCCAGAGAAGTTGTTGATATATATTTATTTGTATACTCCCATGATTATCACCCATTTATCTATAGTACATAAATAATTAAAGCCCATCATCTACTATATCTTCCTAATTCTAATGAGTACACATCAAGTTCCCAACCCCTCTTGTCCACTGTAAACTGCCAATAATAACAACCAAACAGCACAACGCCACGACCACACTCGCCCCTCCGTATCTATACGCATTCCGTCTTCGCAGCGAGCTCAGCTCCGCAACCCAGGTGCTAACCGTAGTCAAACATCCACAGAAGCCGTCTTCTACACCTTGCAAGACCTGGCATCCTACCACGCCTCCTAATGGCACGTGCTGAAGATCATAACACATGCCCAGGATGACAGTGCCTAGGATATTCACAACGAAGGTACCTAGAGGAAAAGAGGAAATTCGACCATTGAGATATATAGAAGCGTAGAACCGACCGAGGCAGCCCAGGGGGGCAAATACGAGAGCAAAGAGTGCCCGGCCACGCCAGGTATCTGGCACGCCATCGTTCCGGTCCGGAGGCACGGCAGCGAGGATGATGGCGCCGATCCAGCATCCCCAGGCGAGAACTACCGTGATACGGTCAAGTACCTTGCGGGTGACTGCGAATGGGATGCTAGGGATATAGGGTTCTGAGGCGATAGCGATGTGAGCGCCGGCTCGCAGGCCAGATACGCAGACAGCAATAGTGGTGATGATCACAGCCAGTAAAGCCATGAAGGAGTAGCCACCATTCCTGGGGACGGTTGAGGTGGTGCTTGCCCGAACAGGACTGTAATCCTCAGGATGGTTTAAAGGTGTTGGGAGATTATTCGCCAGGGCGAAATAGACGTCTCGCATGAACGACGAGAAGGAGGTGAAACAGCCGCAGAATCCCGTTGCCAACCCAATATACAACGGGATAGTCTTCTTCGTAGCTACATGCGCCTTCTTAGCAGCCTGTAGATCAATAGTCTCCTGTGAGCCCATCACACCCTCCTCATCCCTGGTCTGCTGTCGAGCCTTCTCCACCAACTGATCATACGTCGACGTGCCCCATTCCTCTTTAAACAGCATCCTATCCTCGCCGAGGAATCCCATGATCAGGCTTCCGCCGAGATTCGGCCAGAGGACGGTGAATGCAACGGGGGCGCCGGAATAGAATGTAATAGCTTGCAGGCCGAGTCTCGCCAGCGTCCCGAAGAAGGAGAAAAGAACCAGATACGATATCACGTACAACTCAGTTGCCGTCCGTGATACTTTATGTACGCCAGGCTCCCCAGTCTCTTCTTCAGTTCTAGGCACTTCTCCGCGCGCAATTGACGCCCTTCTTTCCTGCTCCTTGTTCCGCTGATACTCCTGCTCTGCCCTTCTACTCTCCTCTAGGGATTGATGCAAGTATATCGGATCTTCATCTGGATTCTCTATCGGCGGCGTGCCAAGCTCGTCTAGGTTGGCATATCGATCTGGAATGTCGTAGGAAGTTCTATCATGGTGGGCGTCTGCGTGGCTAGCCCGGCGAGTTGAGCGTCGCGACGTTGTTCGGAATAGACTCTCTCGTCTCTCTAGAGGTTCCTGAGACGTGTGTAATGTGCCATCTTGTGAAGTTCCGGCCGTAGCTATCACTACCGCGTTGAGGTTGGCGTAACTATCTGGTAAGCTATAAGCAGCTTCTCTTTCTGGGCCGGAAACAGCGAGGTTGGGACCGTCGTCTGCGGCACTCTCACGATTCATCGTCGTTGATGCCGCCGCATAGTTTCAGTCCTTCGTAGCCTGTAGCAACGATGCTCGATTCTCCTGGCCTCTTTCTCTCACTCTATAAGTTATGAAGGGTCATGTCGTTCTGACTAACATTTGCGATGACGATGACGGATAATGAAATACCCTCGTCAAATTTCTTTCCCGGGTTATCTCCATCACTACCCGCACTATTTCATCAGTGTGTTCCACCAATTCTGGTAGAGCAACTAACATAATTATTCATATCTTAAGAGGGATCGTCTATCTCTATTCTAAATGCCAGTCTAATCAGTCATACCAGATAGCATTCATACCGAACCCGGGCTCCTTTACATCGCAATGCGCAACCCTCGCCAGGAACTCCTCGTTCCAGCGATAAATTTCCAGCCAGCCCTCCTGATCATCCGTTAATGCGATCCACTCATCGCTCCAGTCGCATGGGCTGACCGCGTTTGAATGTCCTCCACTGGTGGGAGTCGGATTCAGGCATATCTGCCTCTCGATATTCCCCGCCTCACCTAGTTTAAAGACCGCGATGTAGCCCGTCAAGCTGGCGGAATTGGCACGGGAGGTGGCGAAGAGGTACTTCCCGCTGTGCGAGAGGCTGCACACGTCTGAGCGGTACATTTTGGGATTGGGAATACCCGGGGGGATGAGAGGGTATGTAATCTGTGTGAATGTGGGGATGTGCAACTGCTCATCAATCACGTAGACTCCAAGTCTATTCCCTGCCTCCATAAGGACATAAAGATACTTTCCACTGGGATGCAGTGCTACCCAACGAGGGTGGTCGCCAGGCGATGGTGCCGCGAGCCTGTTAACTAATGTTAAGTGGCCTGTCTCACTGTTTTTCTTGTGTGTCCAGATGCTATTCCCCCTGAGGTCTGCTGAGTAGAGGTACGTCTCCGTTGGATCAAAGACCATTCCATGAATGCCGGTCTCTGGGCTGTATTCGTAATTCTGGACGTTTTTCTCAAGACCACCGTCTTTATTGACAGAGAAGACATTGCCCCAGCCGGCATTATCATAGAACGGGTTTCCATACACATTGAAGGGGGGTTGCTTGGCTGCCAATACGAATATAGCTCTTGTATTCGTATCTGCGCTGTCTGCTTTGGCTGGATAGCTGTCAGCGCGGAAGAAATTACAGTTGGAACGGACCGTACGATCGTGAGACATTGAAAGCGAAGCATTATGAAAGATCTCTGTGGGACTCTTAACTGTATGGCTGGACCATTTCTTCATGGATGCTCCGTATATATTCTTCTTTGCATGCTGGATACACTGCATCAGCTAAAGCGACTCCCTGAGGATGTGGGAGAAACACACATCAAATGTCATCCATGAGATGGGCTCATCTTCCGGGATCGCCGTTCTCTTGATCAACTTCAAACTGAATAACTCGTCGTCGAACTCAAAGGTGAAGATGGCACCTGGTGGGGTCCAAGTCCCCACCATCAAATGATGCAGCATTTGGAGGGGCAGAATGGTGGGGGTGGACAGAGGGGTTCAAATGTATCAAAGTCTATTTTATCGCGCAGCGACCTGCCCGCCGAATATCATGGGTAGTCAAACGTCGAGTGGTAGCAATGATATAAAACTCCAAATATATTGAGAGAGGGAAGGGTTTTTATGAATTACGATCGTTATAAGCTGGTGAGGCCGTCTGGTATTGCCGACTAAATTGAATTGCCGAATGAGAACGCGAGACGGCAAATACTTTAGCAGATTTATGGGCCTAAACTGCATTCTATGCTTTATCAACACACTTCCCTCCTAATTTTCTCAACATTGATAGCATTGAGACTGGATTCACAATTTTCAAAGCCTAGAGGTATAGATGTTTGGTAATTATTTGCTACCGTAGCTTTCACTACTACGACTACCAATAGAGCACCTGCGCTTCATCGTGACATCATCACACCGAGCATGTGACAGTCTGCAGTGCTTGCTTTGCATTAGGTATCTCGAAACGCTCCAATATGCCCCACGATGATTTCCCCCCGAACTTCACCTAAATTTAAGCTGCGGAGGTCTTCTCCTTTGGCAGAGGGGTGAATCTGAGGTATGGCTTGACAATGCGGAAGTCGGGGAATAGGGTCTTGGCCTCCTCGTTCTTAACGCTGGGGTGGACGATCACATCATCACCGGGGACCCAGTTGATGGGAGTGGTGACACGGTGCTTGTCGCCAGTCTGGAGGGAGTCGACCACGCGGAGGACCTCGGCGGTGTTGCGGCCAGTGGAAGCGGGGTAGGAGAGGATGAGACGGATGGTTTTCTTAGGGTCAATGATGAAGACCGAACGAATGGTGAACGCAATGCCCTTGGAGTCGACGTTCGTGGTATCTTGGTAGTCAAGCCTGGGTTGTATTAGCCGCGTATTCTGAAATTGGCTGCGAAGCGTAGACTCACATGTCATAGAGGTACGCAACCTTGCGTTCTTTGTCACCAATGATGGGGAAGTTCAAATTGCTGCCGCTGATCTCATCGATATCCTTGATCCAACCCCCGTGGGATTCGATGGTGTTGGCAGACAGGCCGATCAGCTTGACGCCGCGCTTGGTGAACTCGGGCTCGAGCTTGGCAAAGGCGCCCAGCTCGGTGGTGCAGACCGGGGTGTAGTCCTCGGGATGGGAAAAAAGGACTGCCCAGCCATCACCGATAAACTCATGGAAGTCAATCGAGCCTTTGGTGGTCTCGGCCTGGAAATTGGGTGCGGTTGATCCCAATCGGAGGCTGCAAGGAGCACAGTCAGCGCTGGGATCAGACCAGAAAGGAAATGGGCGTAAGAAGGGCCATTTGGTGAGTGAACTTGATTACAGGCGAGAAAAGCATAAATGAGCAGACGACGAGGCTATACTTCTCGTCCATGGCTTAGATTGCTCATCAGAGAATGGGGGGAATGGAGAATTTGGCCATCGTTCTTCTTCCGCAATCGGGCGCGGGGTGATTGGTACTTTAGAGGGGTAAATAACCTCGAAAGGGAAACTCACGGAGCTGCTCTCTCTTCAGTAGCCATGTTGAATTTTGCAGAGCGAAAAAGGTTATTTGGAAAGTAGAGACGCTAGAGGGGATATTCCCAGTGTGCGGTAGAGGAAAAAGATGAAGTTTTGGAGAGACTGGGCGGGTGGAAGATGCTGTCCTCTTTTAAGTCGCCCCCGCAAGAGCTCACCAGCAATCACACCATCAGCGCTAGTAAAAAGCACCAGAAGTGCCATGGCAGATGACTAATCACAACTGCGAATTCACAGGAATCAGATAAATGACATCTTATTGCTGCCTCAGGAAACCAGATTATCCTTTTATTTTGGTCTCAGGTACGCGATGTCGTATATCTACAAGAGCCGGAGAGACAGCGGGTGGAGAGACAAAGAGAGAGAGAGAGAGAGAGACATATATATTTCACGGACAGACCAAGATGTCCGTTTCTATCTCATGCCACATGCTGAACTCCCTTGAACCCCACGAACGCCATTCACTTTTTTCTAGCAGCCATCACCCTAATTAACGCCGGTTGTTGCGATTTGAACCCGTGACTAGGTCCACGTTGTACTTCAGCTTGATGCCTAGGGCGGCGAGCTCGACGTCGAGATACTTCAGGACACTCGGCACGGCGACGATCGTCACATCGTCGCCGCCCACCCAGCGCTGCCCCTCGCCGTCCTCCCACACCTCGCCCGGCCCGGCCCAATCCTCTGATCGCCGTGCGCATCTCCTGCAGCGAACCACGCCAGTCCCCCTCTTCCGCGGCGCGGAGGCAGACACCGTCGGCTGCGTCGACAGGAAGGTCCCGCACTCCCTGCAGATCCACGACTTCTTATAGTCGGAGCAGTTGAACAGCCGGTCCTGGAGTAGGAAGGCGGCGCCGTGGGCCAGCAGCGAGTCGCGCTCCATCTCACCCACCCGGATGCCACCTCCTCGCTTCCTTCCCTGTACGGGCTGGCCCGTCAGTTGACTGATCGGTCCCGTTGTCCGCACCTGGTACTTGTCGTTGACCATGTGTCGCAGGCGCTGGTAGTACACGACCCCGATGAAGATATCCGCGTGCAGCTCCTCTCCGGTGATCCCAGAGTACATCGGCTCGTTGCCATGGTAGTTGTACCCTGCCGCCATGAGCTGCTTGCCGAAGTAGTCCGCCGCCGTATTCTCCTCGTCGAATTGGAACGGTGTGCTCTCTTGTGCAAGGCCGTGCAGCGCCCCGGATTTGCCTGCAAGTGACTCGACAAACATGCCAATCGTCATTCGCGACGGGAAGGCATGGGGGTTGATAATCACATCCGGCTGCATTCCAGATTCGGAGAATGGCATGTCCCTCGTAGGCCACAGATACGACATCACTCCTTTCTGGCCGTGGCGGGAAGAAAACTTGTCACCAATGACTGGCGATCGAGCTACACGGTACTTGACTGAGATGGCCTGCGCTGGAGAAGCTCCAGTCTCGCTGCCAATTAGGCGCACCTCTTCAATGAACGCAGGCTCGGGGTCCTTGTACTTCTCGAAGTGCGTCACCCCATCTCGATTCATGAACTCGCCTGTTGCATTCAGACTGACTGTATGCCACGCACAAATCAAGTCCCCGTCTTGTACCTTTCTCCCCACGAAGGGTAGACCGTCTTCGTCAATCGCCGCTTTCCATTCGGCTTTAATCAACCCCCCCGGCGCGAAGCCAAACAGCTTCTTGATGCTTCTCTTTGAGGCGGATTTCATGCCTGACTTCTTGCCCCCCTCTTCGAGGTCGTATTTCTTGACTTTGTAAATGGATCCGTGGCCGAACCCTCGCTCATGGGCATACTTGTTAACTATCATAGCGTCGTCCATGTCGTAGCCCGTATAAGAGATGACTGCAACCACTGCATTCATACCGTTGGGGAAGTTATCGAAGCCGTATGCGTTGTGTAATTTAGCCCTGGCAATGGGGGTTTGCCCAGTTTGAAGTCGATATGTCTTGTTATCTGTTCTATAACGAAGAGCCGTTCCAGGAGTTCCCATTGTCTGTTTACCCATCTGACATTGGTACATATTTCGAGGGGACTGGTTGAAATCGGAGAAGGGCGTCATATTGGCCAAAATAGACAAGATATTGGTAGGGCTGAATTCGACGTGCGTGGACTCACCGGACACAATCTCCTGCTCCGTGACTGCAATAGACATGTACGGCTGCTCAAGAGGTCCAACGAAGTCTTCTTCTCCAAGTGGTAGATACTTAACGGGCCGGATCATTCGAGCAGGAGCAGAGGCCATATAGATACCCGGATATTGCCCTCCTCGAGATATTGGAAAGTAGCCGATTTCCAGCTCCTTAGGGACATTATGTGTTCCTTCCACTTTCCAGTACCGTAGCGTATCAGCGATTGCGAGAGCCTGTTTGGGTGTGCACCAACCCAGTATCCTACCGTCGAGCTGAATAACGACGCTGCTGTCTCCAGCAGCAGAGCTGGACCCGACGGCGCCAAGATCAGCGACTAATTTTGGGACTGCTGACACATCCACTGCATGCGTCATGATCTTACACTTATGAGCTAGATGGTTGAGGAGTCCGCAGGGCCCTCCATCTGGAGTGTGGACAGGACATAAGAAACCCCAGCTTTCAGGAAGTAACTTTCGGACCGCAGTGGTCTTCATCTGCGCGAAGAAGCTGCCTCTGTGAACCATCCGGAAGTGACTGATGAATCTGAGGAAGTTTAGCTTCTCCGCAACCACTGTGAATCCAGACACTTGTTGCAGATCGAGTCCTGACGGGCTAATGAGATTACCCGTCGACATGAAATATTCGAGTGCACCACCGACGTTCTCGTTCGTGCTTGCAAACATTTTTGTAGGGAAATTCGATTGGAACTCGGGGGAGGCAAAATTGTTCTCCGAGCTCTTTCTAATCCACTGGCGTAGTGCCAAGCGCAAATGAACAGTGAGGATATCTTCGAGTCTTTCTTTGATGATATTTCCGAAGAGAAACCCACCAAGCAGGATCTCTTGGTTTGAAACTGCATCGGGATTATCTGGGGCAGAGTCTCCCGCTACCAGAGAATATAATTTTTTTACCATAAACAGCAGCATCTTGAATTTGTCGTTGTCTTGAGATTCCGTTACATTGACGTTCCCCAGATGTACGAGGATAACCTTTCGCAGGAATTCAGTTCCGGCTTCGTAATGCGAGAGTGTGTCTGGAAGGCCAAATACAACGCGAAATTTTTCTCCAATGAATGCTCGAGTTTTGGTTTTCGTGTAAAGTCCGTATGTCTTGTACGTCTGCAGTAGCAGTTCCACGCGGTCAGTCAAAAAGGTATTTTCAGCACTCTCTGATCCCGCCAATCCAACCAGGCCCTCGTATATTTCGCGATCATTCGTCTCTACTAGAGCTTTCAGAATCATCATGACCGGTATAAGGTAGAGCTTCTTCCGCCATGCGAATTGGAGCATAATATTGCCACTGTCGTGATAGTGGAGTACGTTTGTCTGAGACGTTTCGTCCGGACGTGTGGATCGTATTAGGACACCAAACTTGGTAAATCCAGCCCCTCGATTCTCGAAAGACGGCCGTATGAGGCCCATGGGGAAATTTCTTCGATTGACGATGAGAAGTCGCACAATCTTCTCAATGCCGTTGACTATGAAATAACCTCCCAGCTCTTCTGACTCTTCTTTCCTCTGCACCAATAGGGCCGGTGAATTATTCTCGAGGTGACACTTGTTTGACTTGCATGGTGTCAGCTGCCGTAGGCACAATGTTTGTGAGGGGTGTACGCACCATGACCATAAGCGGTAGGTTCCCGAGTTCTCGGATCACCTCCTTTGGATCGCTGTCATTGATCCTATATTCAAACACCGCGCTCAGCTTCCCACGATAGGTAACATGGCGCTCTCGGCACTCAGAGGGTAAGATTTCTCGATTTCTGGTGGAGAATTTGTTTGAATCCGGAAGCATTGACTTCTGGCACAGGACCTGCTTAACTCTGATCTCCAGTTTATTTTTCCCTGCTGGGCCGGTTCGTGGATCACCATCAAGAATTGTAACTGTGCCAATGTCTTTTATTGATTTGGATATTAAGCCATCCTCTTCGAAGAGTGCATTGAAGGACTCGATGTGGGGAGAAATGGCTTCTTTCAGAGCAGGATACGCAGTGTGGTCCTCTGGAGGATTCCGGAAGAGCTTCTCTCTGCGGACGGTATCAAATTCATGACTCCAGTCCGTGCTGGTTGGAGCTACCTTGGACGAAGGCATGGCTGAGCTGGGAGATGGTTAGAACTTGATCGGACGGGACAATATGCAAGGAGCTCGTCGATGAAAGATATAAGATCTAATTCAGAGCTGTGGCTTACAATTATAATGTGGATGTCCTAGGACATACCACAGTTGCCCACCGAGGGCTCTCTTATCTTCGTGGGAGTGAGAAAGACCTGACACCTAACTTCCTCTGTACAAGGCTGGTCGACATTCCCAGGAAAAAAATAATTTTGGAATTTCTGTCACGTGCTGACCTTATCGGGCAGCAATCAGTGTAACCCCCCCCCCCCCAAAGTCACACGTTCTGGGACAAACGCAGACAAAATCCGGACCACCGCAAACAGCCCACGCCCAACTCTCTTACGATCATCTCTACATAATAGGTAAGGACCCTCCGCCGGTGGCATTGGATCTGCCCCTAGCCTCCCCATTGCCTGGCTCCTGACTGGTCGGCGAAGTTTCGAGTGGCCAGTCGTCGATGCGTCCCCAGGTCATCCCGAGCGACATCTTAACCGCCGCCTGGGTACTGCATGCGCCTGCTTCTACTGCTACTGCTGCTTGCAACCGCTCTCCCCATAGAGCAGATCTGCCTGACCCAGGGCTGCTGTCCGTCGTTATTCCTTACTGCCATCCATTCGTGGACCTTGGTGCTGCAGTAGCATGAGAAGCAACCCAAGCAGAGCAACCCAGAACCCTCCCAAGACGCCGTCATCGCCAACTGCTATCACCACCTGCCCATCGCCGTCCTTTCCAACCCTCATTAATTTCTTCCAACTGTGGGTTTTGCGCCTCTCCTGTGCACCCGGTTCTCTCTGCCCCTCATCTTCGGCCAACCTCCCGCGTTTGACCGCCCCGCCGCGGACTCGCTCAACCAGGTCTCGCTGCAGGCACGTTCCTGTGAACAGGATCCACGGTCACCTCCAACTACTGCAAATCTGCTTCCCCTTCCGCCGCGGCACTGCCGAGAGAGAAAGCTTGGACGCTGGTCGTTTTCTTACTCTCTGTGAGCTCTCGCCACACAAGCGCTGAGTCTGATCGCTACACCGACGGTTTACTCTACGTGTAAAAGGGACTCTCCCTCTAACACTGCTCGATAACACATGCGTTTTCGCTCTACGGCCTGTTATTAAGCAGTCCAGATTCTACGCTGCTGGCCTGGGTCGACTTGCTGCCTCTCCAATCTTGCTGTGGCAGCTTTCTTACCTTCCCACATTACTGCGCAGCCTCGTGCGAATTCTTAACTGGCTGCTGTTTCGACCAGCTAACTGCTCCTGAGCTCGCGCCAAGATGGCGAGTCTCGTCAAAAAGGTTTATGACTGGCTGTTGAGGCTTTTCTGGTGAGTATTTGCTGCAGTCCACCTGCTGTCTACCCCCTTCTTGATCGGCTGCGATCGCACCCTCGCAACAGGATGGCAGATGCAAATATCCTTGGAGCCAGTTTGATGGAAGACTGCTGACGAGTGGCCTTTGCTGCGCAGGGCGACGGAGATGGACATTACTATGATCGGTCTGCAAAACGCTGGTAAGACGTCGCTGCTGAGAGTTCTAGCGGTAAGCCCTGCAAACAATCCCTAGTGCAACCATCGCCCAGCTACTGATCCTCTCCGTAACTGACAGGGCGGTGAATTTACCCTCGAGTATGCCACTCCCTTACTCCCGGTCCTTTTATTCCCAGTGGGGTGCGGCTAGCCACGCACCACAGCGGGCGGGTGTCGAGAGTCCTGGCTGACCATATTGCTCTTAATCTAGTTCGATCCCAACGGTTGGTTTCAATATGAAACGCGTACAAAAGGGTCATGTAACACTGAAATGCTGGGACCTCGGCGGCCAACCACGTTTCCGGTCGATGTGGGAGCGATACTGCCGAGGAGTAAATGCAATCGTCTTCATCGTCGACTCGGCAGATACAGGAGCTCTACCGGTCGCCAAGGATGAGCTCCACATGCTCCTTGCGAAGCCCGTGTTGGAAGGTATTCCCCTGCTCGTGCTCGGGAACAAGTCGGATCTCGAGGAGAAGTTGTCGGTAGACGAGTTGATCGACGCGCTGGATCTAAAGAGCATCTCCCATCGCGAGGTGAGCTGCTACGGCATAAGCGCAAAAGAAGAAACCAACCTGGATGCGGTCTTGCAATGGCTTGTTGCTCGTGCGAGCAAGTAGGCCATCCGAAGACCCGTTATGACTTGGGTCCTCCAGACCCACTTGGGACCAAAGGCTCCCTTGACGATAATGAAGTTAATGGAAAGACAGAATCTCTCTTTCGGTCTGCGAGGACCATATACATCTCACCAGCTTAAGCTCTCTCGTTCCTATCACCTACCATCCCTGGCGCCTATCGAAGACGAAATTGAAACAAAAAGATAGTTCCCATACCTACCATTAAGTTCCCCGATTTAATGCGCCATGTCCGCGACAAAGCGACAACGACTTAACGACTTCTGCTCATATAGCATTTGTAGTAGCGCGGAGGGAGGTTTGTAGAATTCCCTGGACTCCTGGCGTCTTCACTGGTGGCATCTTCAGCACTTACTTTCTTCGGTGTTGAGCGTGACCGGGCTGTTGCAATGCAGTGCGCTATTGCGAGGCATCGCTGGGTGTTACTGGTTGGGAGTCTGTAATTAGCATATCTATGGTCCCGCTTGGAACCCCAACCACTGCTTCTTCCTCTACCTATGTGTATGTGCCGCGGACCCAGTAGAGAAGACTTGGCTGCCCGAGAGGCGGCGACGAGTGCTGACGAGGACTCCCTGACCCGCCGCCTGCGTGGACTACTCTCTGTGAGGCATTGTGGACAGAAAGCTGTACGAGTGTCCGTTGCACGGCGCGACGTCATTGCCCAGGCTGAGGAGCAGAGGATGGTACGAGAAGGACGACGAGGATGCGAACCCCAAGACAGACGAGATGAGAGAGGAGGAGAGGAGAGGAGGAGAAGATGAAGAAGGGGAAGAAACTGTGCCGGAGCCAGTGCCATATACAGCAGCCAGACACCCCCAGGATGCCTCTCGCGCACAAACCACTTTGATGCGTTGGCACTCGGGTGGCCCAGGGCCCCGGCCAATCAATGCGCGAAGGAGGACGGTCGACGATGATTGGCCACCTTTGACATCGCCACAAGTCTCCGCCAAACCGTTTCCGGGCGATTCAAAATTTACCATAGCATGAATTTATATGGTCGAGTAATATTGCACAGGATAGTATATAACTCAGTTTGTGTTCTTCGAGGTGCGGCTCAAAATAAAATCTCAGGGTACTCACTATGCCGTGGCCGAGGCTTGGAGGTCTACTCGTAGAGAGACGATCCCTAGACACAGTAGAGAAAGAGTAAGAGGGAGTGGGGATAGATATCACTCGTAGAGATCGAGTAGCAGAGATGACTCCGTACTGTCCCCCGCCCGGCCCGCTCTTCTCCTCTTTTACCACTGCTTATCGCCATGAGTTCAATATCACTAACCACCTTCTGTCGTCGATATCATGTCGCCCTGGGCATCCAGAACTGTGTAACATCTCAATATCATTCTCGCTATCATTGGTGACTCAGATACTAGTCTCCGACTAGCAGCCCGGTTCCTGAATCCTAACTGCATCCACAGGAAGGGACCGTCCCTGACTCAACGTAAGGTACCAACGTTGGGTCTGGACGGATTCGAGCCACAGAATGGAATCCACGACTACGGTGGGCTGGGTAGGCTGCACTACGGCTGTCGGCAGCGCGCGCCTCCGCGTTTTGCGGGCAACCGCGCGAGACATCCAGGCAGCAAGGCATGAATCACATTCCCGCGTTTTCGGTTGCGGTACGCAGCCACATGTGGGCGCAGCAACGAACCAACCGCAAAAAATGGGGGAAAGTGGTCGAGGTCTCAGCCTTGGTGACTCCGGGCCGCTGGCTTGGCACTCAGCGAAAGCCTTTCCGCCATTTAAATTGTCTCATCTGCCCAGCTCTCGGCGTTGCTCCTCATTCTATCTTGCATCTCCAACATCCACTCTACTTCCTCCTCTTTCCTCTTCGTCGGCTTTGTGCCAGTCTATCTCCAGTCCGCAATCCCAACAACCTCTCCGCCACCATGGCGAACAACTAGTGAGCTACCCAAATCTCAGTCCGTGCGATATGCCTTCTAACCTTAGCATCTCATAGCTGTGATGGCTACTACTATAACGGGAACTGCAATTCCAATTGGTACAACTGGGGGCGATGGGTGCTGGCAGCAGGAGTTGCTGTCTTCTTCATTTTCGTCTTCCTCACACTTGCGTAAGTTACCTATCTCCCGCACGCCTCCCGCGGAGAATTCGTCTGCCTCTGTCGGACTCTTTCTAACCCTCTCCTCAGATGCCTCCGGAATCGTCGCCGTCGCCGCCTCGGCCTGGCCCCGATGTATGGCACAGGCTGGATAGGCGGCAGACCTGGATATGGTCCCAATCCAAACCAGCCCTATTACAACCCCAATGCTCCTCCCTACCAGGCGCCGATGGGATTCCAGCAGACGGGCAACACATATAACAGCAATGAGGGATATTACGGCCGAGATGTCGAGCTGCAGCAACCTCCGAACGTGTATGCCCGCGCAGGCGACCCCGTGTACGACGCTCCTGCTGGACCACCACCAGGAAAGGGCGACGGCGTGATCCGATAATGGAGGCGTGTCCCAAGGCGATGACGAGTAGATGCGGGGAGGGCTGACAAATGGCATTTTGTATAATGATACCAGTTTCCTTGAGGGGTTTTGGAAGCCCCGTCTACGGGCTCTAACTTGGCCGGATGGGAGTGGAGGGGACTACGAGCAGAGGGCGTTTTGGAGCATCATGAATTGGTAGTAATCTTAGAAATAGTGCGCATGGAGAGAGACCAAATCAACACCTTCCTCTGCCTTTCCAGAACGAGAGCTGCCGTGTAAGGAATCGGAGATAATCCGAGCGCCACCACCTACGTCGGTTTGCTCGGAGACACGGTTTGCTCAGCCTTATACGCGTACGGACTAGGACATGTCCTCGCATTTTCCCTCTAAGAAAGAGCCAAATACGCAATGGCCTGTACCGGAGAGGCCGCTGGGTGTGCCCTCGTGGCCAAAGTACGCGTGTACCTGGGTAACGCACACCAGCCCCGTCCTCGCCCTCTTTCCAATCCCGTAAAAATACCGCCACAGCCCGCATGCCATCTGTTTTTGGTGCCTAAATGGAATGGAATCCATGGATCTTGCTGATGTATCGTACACGTGACACAATCTCCAGTTCCTCGGGAGTTAGAGGGCACGGCCGGGGCGCTACTGCTGGTGATAGGGGGGATTCGATAATGTCAGTCTTATAGATTTGTTTTTTTTTTCTGGTTGATGTCTTCTCTCTCTAGTAGTAGGGTATCACTGCCTCGCTCTCTTTCTTCTTCTTCTTCTTCTTCTTCTCTTCCGGTCCCTTCCCTCTCCCCTAAACATTCAGGGTGCCATTCGTTTCAAACCGAAGGTTACCCGAAGACATACTGCCAAGTTGTCTCGTGAGATTTTGCACAGCCCGCGCCGCCCAGTCACTCAGCCCGTGCCTGTCTCACGCCTGCGGTACAGTCTATTCAGGGCCTCTTCTCCAACCCTTTAGCAGCCACCTCCAATCCCGCAGTCGACCTGGTCCTATTCTCGTCGCCAACGCCAACGCCAGCCAGGTGTTATCATTCCTCACGCTCGTTCTTTGCCCCGTTATTATTGTTCGCGCCGTCTGAGTCCTTTCACTTCTTTTTGTCGCTCTTCGTTGCGTGCTTCAGCATTAGCCCTGAGCTGACGGCGATCGCGGACACCGGAGATTACCAGTCCCTGGATTATGGAGCTGCAGTGACAGATCGCTATCAGAAAGCTCCAAAACCTCTGAGGACGCTCCCTGCCGCGATCTTCTGCGAGCCCAGCACTTCCTTTCATCGCCCACACCACGTCGACTTCCCACCAGACGAGCCTGCGACGGACGGACGACTGGCGAGCCCGCGTTCAAGATGCCGCGCATTAACATTGCCATGGAGAGGAGTCTGCGGAGGGGTGTGGGGTCCTATGTCTTAGACAGTCTGCTGCGTCCGAGAGGGGCCGTGGATGAAATAGACAGCGTGAAAAATACATTTTCAAGTTGGAGCAATTGTATGGCAAAGACCTACTGCAAGTCCGTCCTCCTTTCACTGAGCGTTGTCTTGTACTGCTGGCTAATATCTATCTCAGGTGGCCCGTCATCGTTGCCATTATCATCGGCGGGCTCATAGTTTTCTCTGTGCTCTGGTGCATAATCCGCTGCGCTTGCTGCGGCATGTCCTGCTGCTGCACATGCTTCTCGTTTCTCAAGTGCTGTGATTGCTGCGGTGGATGCTGCGATGGAAAGAGGGATCGACCACACAAGCATCTGGACGAGCCAAGCTCGTACAATCCCCACCAAGGCTACCAGCCTACGCCGATGATGGGTGGTGGGCTCGGAGGAAAACCCGCATACGAACCACCGCAGTTTGCCCAGTTTGAAGTGGGGAAGACTGGCCACGCCATTAGTGAAGATGCCCTACCGCCAATGCCTAGCTGGGAGACTGCACAGAAGAAGCATGTCGCCGAGGAAGAGAAGGATGCAGTCGAACTGGGCGACTTGGACCCCGCCACTGGACAGAGGCTCCCTCTCATGGCGGGCGCCGCAGGTGCCGGAATGACCTCTCCTCCTACGCCCTCAAATGAGTTCGCTGCTGGTCCATACGCGGCTGGTGCTGCTGATGCCAGACTAGGCATGCCTGGGACTCCCCGCGGAGGACCAGAAGATCCATACGGGCAGAATCGCAATGCTTTCAACCAAAACACCCAAGGATATCGCGGCACCCCATCGCCAGGACCTGGTATGATGGGAGGGCGGGGATATGGCCCAGGCCACAACGGGATGGACAACTACGGCCCCCTGCGCGGAGCTTCTCCTGGACCCAACAATGGGTTTGCGGATGCAGCGGTTGGGGGATATGGACAAGCCCAAGGCCAATATCCCAATGACCGCCGACCGTTTCCTCCTCAGCCTGTTCGCCAGTTCTCTAACGGGTCCGCACGGCCCTTGAATCCCGGCCGACAGTATTCTGCTGGGCCTTATCAACAGGACGGCTACCAGCAGAATGGCTATCCGCGGAACGGACCCCCTCGAGGACCTGGGCGCTCGCCGCCTCCTGCTAACACTGGTGGATTCGATTTCGGCATCGACAACCAGCAACACCAGTACTCCACACGACCTTCGCCCCCTCCCCAGCAACCGTCATATGGTTCTCAAGGAAGGAGTTATAGCCCCGCGCCGCGAAATGGCGGTGGATACAGCACCGGACCTCCATCATATGCAACCCGGACCCCGCCTCCCCAGGAGCAGCACAGCTATCAAGCCTACGTGCCACCCTCTGAGTCGAGAGCAGCAGCACCAGCATCGTCGGCTGCCGGGGGCCGAGCGAGAGAGCCAGAGCACTGGGACCCAGTCCAGCAGTAAATAAAATTCCAGGCGCTTTTGTTAATTAGGGAATGCAAGAAGGCGGTTTCATGATATAATGATGTGAAACATCTGCTGCAAGTCGCCTCCGGTGTTACCGTTTTGGCACTACGGCGACGGAACGCGGGATTGTGTTTTTTTTTAGATGGTTTATGAGAAAAAGCTTAGTCTAACATTCATTTGGACTGGGAAAGGGAAGGGGGTTTTCATGCGCTCGTTACTATACGGGAACCCTTTTCCCACCTTCATTTCATGCGCGTTAGTGGAGTTCAGGGACCATTTCGCTACTTGGGACAAGAATTTGCAATTCGTGTATATAATGTATACATATGTATCGATTTGGGAATAGGGCCGGCAAAGATCAACATCTACTGAAAATTTCCAACTGTAAATGGAATTTACTCAAGTGTGTCAGGAATGTCATCGCATTTCTTCATTTAAGTTTTAAACTCCTCGCTTTTTACCGATGCTCTATCATACAGAATTCCTCTCGGCCACTATATCTTTCTGCTCCCGGCCAAGTTAGTAGTGCTAGCGGCCGGTAGACCTCCCACCCCGTTGCAGACACTATTTCTACTAGCACCAGCTCGGAGATCTGATGCTTCCCATCGCGGATACACAGAGCCCCCTGAGGCGCTACGCGGCGGAGGGATGACCGTCCCGTTTCTCCTAACTTTGGAACTGGCGATGGAGGGAGACTCGTCGTGTCTCTTTTGGTTCTAGGAGTCCGCCCTGATGACGACCTGCCTGTGCGGGTCTGGATAGTAGGCTTGCTCATCTTCGCTTCTAACTCTGGTTCTACGTCGGTCGCAGATGGCACGGTGAGACTTACTCGTGCTTGGGGTTGGTGGCGAGTAAACGATGCTTTGAAAGTGCAAGAGGGTGCGCGTTGCTGTGAGGGTACGGTTGCCTCTGTGCCTTTAGGCATATTGTAGAGCGAGCTGCGCGAAACAGTCTGGGAGCGTCTGTGGGTACGAAGAAGCTCTGTGGCACTGGGAGATGGTCTTCTGCGTCTGGCGAGTTCAGCGGCGGAAGACCAAAAACACATTTTCCAGATTCATTATTGAGCTTCACCCGATTGACTTTGGGAAATTGGAGGTGCGAGGATTCAAGTTGACGAACATTTTCTTCTTCCTTCTCCAGCTGACTATCTAATGAGGATACGGGCCCTACATTCTTATGACAAAAGTCGTGATCTTCGCATTTTAAGCATTTCCGGTCTTCGTACTTCAACGTCCATCCTTGGCCTTCTCCGCAGTTCGGTAGGATATGGCTTGCTGTGAAGGACGCAATGTGAGCACAGCCGGCATATAATATCACATAGTATTGGCAAAGCATGACTGGATAACATGTTTTGAGGTAGCAGAATTCATTTCGAGATTGTTCAATTTGAAATATAAAACAGAGCTTTTCTCCTCACCTTTCGCTTTATTTCCTAATGGTATGTCTTTGATTGCCAAGCTATCACAATACTGAGTCGTGACAAACAATTAATTTTCCTTGCGAATAGCTGGGAGTGGATTAAAGAAAGATACGCTCAGGGCATCTTGCTGGCGGGCTATTGGTTATTCCAATGGATGTTGATCAATGAAGCTCTGAGCAGCTCGCTCAATGGCGTCAATAGCGTTTGCCTGACTATCAATTTCAAAAAGCTGTAGATACATACTAACTTAATTAGATGCAGCTCATATCCATATCAGGGGCGTATCGAAAAATAGTCGAGCAGGTTGCTGGAGAGGCACCAGAGGTTTAAATTTCGCTTAGTAAGGATTTGAGCAAGTGGAGCAAACGGCTTTTGAAGCTTTGGAACCCGAAAATAAATATATGTTCATTGTCAAGCAAGTCCTAGATCGCCACGAAACCAATATGAAACGCCTCGCCCAATTACCTCTGCCGAGAAGCTCTGCTGCCATTAGATGCTGTTCGAGGTCCCGAACAGGACCCATAGCATTCCAAAGTTTCTTACATACGACGATTCCGAAGCCGGCAACAGTTATTGGGAATATCACTGCGACTGGTCCTCCGCCTACAGCACCGCTACCGAGCGCGGAATACGTAGAATCACGGATCTCAAGACGGCGGAAGCAAGCGGAGTTGCTAAAGAAGGCACAGGATCTTAAAAGTGGCGGATCGGCCAAGCAAAAGAGGTTTTGGAAGGACGTGGTTGTGAAGCGCGTGGATGGTGAGACTGCGAGCTAAATTCACAATACTCTACACAACAGTTTTATTTCTCTCAATCATATACTGACTGTATACTCCCTTACAGATGGTCTCCAGATTCATCTCGACAAGCGTCCTCTCCGCCGACCTACGAAGGAAATTCTTATCGTACCTCATAACAAACCCCATCTAGCTTCCGCCATTGCACTAGAATGGGATCTACTTGTTTCAGCTCAACAAGCCCTCAAACACCACTTAATCCCTATGACATCCCTTGTCTCTCGAGCTCTTGATATCGCCGATGAAGACGCGGCTGGCAGAACGGAGATACGCCAAAGTATCATTACGACAGTCATGCCCTATCTAGAGACCGACTCATTGCTTTGCTGGGCGCCGGAACCGTCGCCCGATCCACCAGGCTATGATGTTCACGTTAGCAGGACCGAGAGCCTCCGGTCCATTCAAGAAAGAACCGCAATGCCGATTATAACTTTCTTGACGGAGAGAGTTTGGCCCGGAATTAAAATCGTGCCGGTCCTCGATGGAAATAGCATAGTGCCTAAAAGTCAACCGCAAATGTCAAATGATATTATTAAGGGGTGGATAAGTGGACTGCCAGCCTTTGAACTAGCTGGCTTAGAAAGAGGCGTTTTGGCTGGGAAAGGCCTGCTGGGTGCTGTCAGGCTGTTAGTAGAATGGAGCTCGGAGCTGGCACATGTAAAGGGCGAAGGGACGAAAGAGAAATTCGGAGTTGAAGAAGCTGCGCAAGCGGCAAGTCTGGAGGTGGACTGGCAAACCCGGATGTGGGGAGCAGTAGAAGATACGCACGACGTTGACAGAGAAGATATAAGGAGGCAGTTAGGGAGTATTGTGTTGCTTGTATCTGGGCAGAGAGAGAGATGAGGTAAGTCGTAAATTGTACATTGTAATTTACATAGAATAAAGTTCTTAAAACAGAGCCGCAGGCTGCAGATCTTTCACTCCTCCACAAAATATGGTCGAATATCGACCGTGACATCATATTGCGCGAAGACCTGAACAGGGTTTGGAGCTCAAGGTCTATTTTGTATATAATCCAGACCTGGACCTTGAGACCCTATTACTCTGCTCATATGCACAAGACCCTTCTGGACCTCCAAAATATATCATCTGGTAGGTTGTTATCTGCTTATCGTTCATTATCTACAAATCTGGTCGCTGCAGCTACATCACCAACCCCGCATGTACCTCTCACTCCCCAGATAAACTGATGGTGGCGGTCGCGACCCACGCTACATTATGCAGCGATAAGAAATGGAAGGCACTGCTAACGCTGACGGTAGACTTAAATATCAACGCGGCAATAACCTCCTCGTATTCTGGTCTAAATCCAAGATGTAAGTTCGTTATTCATTTTCACGACCCGTACGGACCACCCGGCATCTGTCTGTATACCACCATGCGCAAGAGTGATTCCAAGAGTTCTAAATTAAACGCCAATCCAATGAAGCATTTGTCAGCAAGCTTGTTCCAAGTTCCTTAACTTGAAGTGCCTTTCAAAAAATACTGATTGCGTCTGTCTCCAGGAATCGCGCACTCTCCATTCGCTCCGGCAAGAAAGATGGCAGCTCTTCATCTTCAGGGCCTCCAGCACGCCATGGGTTCAGTCTTATGTCTCTTCGCGGAAACCTACAGCCAGAGCTTAGCAAAAAACTGTACAAATTGATCAAGTCAGAAAACCACCTAATCCAGGCACACGAGGCCGCGGCTAGAGAACGGCTCTCCATTGGGGCCCAGCTATCCGAATGGGGCGAGGCTACGGGTGACGATGCCATCTCGGATATCTCGGACAAGGTTGGAGTTATTCTTGCTGAGATTGGAGAGCAGGAGGATCTGTATGCACACAACATTGATGACAGCAGAGGGATTCTAAAGGCTATTCGCAATACGGAGAAAAGCGTGCAACCATCGAGAGACAGCAAAGCTAAAATAGCTGACGAAATAGCGAAGCTGAAGTATAAAGAACCAGAGAGCACCAAACTGGTGACTCTTGAGCAAGAACTCGTCCGAGCGGAGGCGGAGAATCTGGTTGCTGAGGCCCAACTAACGAATATCGTACGTGTTATTCCGTTCTACACGTATTATATGCGTTGAATCTGACTTCAAATAGACCCGCCAGAAAATAAAAGAAGCATACGCGGCGGAATTTGCGGCAACCATTGAGCGGGCTGAAAAGCAAATCCTTCTTGCTCGTCATGGCCGACGTCTTCTTAACCTTATTGATGATACTCCGGTAGTCCCAGGTGATGTTCGCGCGCCATTCGGGCATGGATCCCAGGCACGACAAGTAATGAACGATGCAGAAGACGACTTGAAAGACTGGCGGCTCGAATTGGACGACCTTCCAAGTTTAGATAACACCATGCCAAACTTGACCACCCAGCGCCAAAAAGGAGGTGATCATAGTATACTAGGGGGCGATACTGAAGCAGAACATCATACTTCTGTTGTGCAAGGAGCAGGAAGCATGGCGGATGGAAGTCGAATTAGCAGCGGAACATCTGCTGGGGCGGCTGGCCAACATTATGCCTCAAGTGAAGCGCCCGCTTCAGTTCTTGCTTAAATTGAACCTAAACTGATGTTGTATTGGTGAATTGGTGAAATGGCACAGACGGCTTTTCCGTGGGCAAAAGCTACCCTTCGTAGGATGTCTATATATGCGCGGTCATGGTTCTTTGTACTCTATTAATCCTTGGTTATTGTATAAATATATTACTGTGCGTTCCTCGTGTCTTAACGAGCTGATCTATGGTATGGGGCTGTACGAGGAATGCGTCTTTCCATTTTGTAAGTACTTCTCAGTATCAAGATGGAATGTGGAAATGCAGGTTAGCAGCTTCGATATATGCTATCTGCAGCTCTATTCCTGATGTTTTCTTCTATTTTAGACGCATAATTATTTCTTGCCTCCTAGAATTGTGTACTGCAATGATTCTTAAAGATTACAAGAACTTGATGAAAGCAAGGGCGGGGATTATATGAAAGGAAATACAAACGCGTTCTTTATCCCAGGCAAGAAGGTACATAAGTCGGAAGGTTTTTGAGAAGCTGCAGATGTTTCAGACACTAGGCAACTCTATACTAACCCTCACTTGCCAAACTGCCGTCTCCACCGCTTTAATTGGGAATGCGACTTATATGACCGGACTCTGTTTCTATTTCCATTGTATGTTTAGACATCCGGTAGGAAAATGTAGCACCAGGCGAAATCTCGTATCAAGACAAACTAGGTCAAGGGAAGAATACAGCGGGCATTCAATGCTTTGCCTAGAATTATGATCAGAAGTCCTTCAAGCGTTATGCTTCATTATAGTTACTGGGCAGTTGTTGCGAGGGTCTGGTCGTCCAGAGACATTGATTATGACATCTCGCACACGTTAATTCTATTGCTGTATGAGAATTCATCGCCAAGCACTCTCTATTTCATACGGCTTTGGTTTACTAA
Source organism: Oidiodendron maius Zn (assembly GCA_000827325.1). Classification (NCBI taxonomy): domain Eukaryota; kingdom Fungi; phylum Ascomycota; class Leotiomycetes; family Myxotrichaceae; genus Oidiodendron; species Oidiodendron maius. Next base: position 425,313 of record KN832872.1, on the reverse strand, counting down.
TGAGTTGCCTGTGCTTTCGAGACGGTCAGCCTGACGATTGGAGAAGTAAAACAAATTCGTTACGGAAGATGTCCTGGAAAGTCTCGAAGTATATGCCCTCCCTTATATCGATTCGTGATTCTTGACAACAGGTACTTGAGGATACACATGTAAAAGTTTTTTACTCAATTAGAATCATCTTTGCCATCCCATGTGGTACTCCCCATTACGTACGCTGTAGTCGAATCAGCCTCGCGTCTCGACCAGGATACGCTGTTGTAGCCTTACAGACCCAAAGGCCAATCACCTCGGGGCACACATCAGGACCCTGTACCTCTAGATCAGCGGCCTCTTCTGCAAACCGTGTTCACAAACACAAGCAGCTCGCCGGTCAATTAGCACCACGACGTGGTGAAAGTGCGCCCAGCCATGGCAGATTTGTTCAATGCGGTCCAGGTGTCATTCTGGGCCGCGTATTCAAGTGTATCGGAGACCATTGGGCAAACACCACTACCAGTGCTTTTGTTACTCTTTGCTACGACCGTTATCTCTACCATACTCTTCGTTCGTGTACCTTTTGGGTTCGAATCATGCTCTCTTGCTTACAATGCCATGCCAGATATACAGCGCAGTCTACTACTTCGCACCGACCCCTCGAGCAGCGCTCCCGTCCGAAAAGACCTACATAACAACTGCTCCTGACGGCTCCACCACTCGCGCACGACCACTCCCCTGCTGGCATGATGAGTGGCTTGTCCACAGAAAAGAGGCAGATGAAATCGGCAGCCGACAAAAGAAGCATACTGGAACCATAGACGAGCCAGAGTTATATATGAGCGTAGTGATCCCAGCGTATAATGAGGAGAAACGCCTGGAGATCATGTTGGAGGAAGCTGTTGCGTTTCTAGACGCCGAATACGGGCGCACTCTTAGAAATGAGAAGAACAAAGTGAATGAGAAGTCTAGAGGGAAACGAAGTGGTGGATTTCGTGGGTATGAAATCCTTATTGTTAATGATGGGAGCAAGGACAAGACAGTGGATATTGCGCTCGCGTTTTCGAGGAAGTACGGCTTGCATGATATCTTACGGATCTGTACGCTGGAGCGTAACAGAGGGAAGGGCGGTGCTGTCACTCATGGTTTCAGGCATGTGAGAGGTGCCTATGCTATATTTGTCGATGCGGACGGAGCATCGAAGTTTGAGGATTTGGCAAAGTTGGTTCAGGGTTGTGACGAGATGTCCGATCAGTTTGGTCGTGGTATCGCAGTAGGAAGCAGAGCTCATCTTGTAGGAAGTGAGGCTGTCGTTAAGGTATGTTCGTTCCAATTGCCACCTCGGAGTCTATACTAACTCAAATCCAAAAGAGGTCTGCTCTTCGAAACTCCCTCATGCACTCCTTCCATCTCCTTCTCTGGCTTCTTACCCCGCCTGCCACATCTAGAATCCGAGATACGCAATGCGGCTTTAAGCTATTTACTAGAGCTTCTCTGCCCTACATAATACCCTACATGCACGCCGAAGGCTGGATCTTTGACGTCGAAATGCTGATGTTAGCTGAGAGTGCTACATCTGGGGATGGATCCGGATCCCAGGGAACAAATAGTGTAGCCAGCGGAATTGGGATTGCAGAAGTGCCGATTAGATGGAAGGAAGTTGGTGGAAGCAAGCTGAATGTCATATGGGATAGTCTAGGTATGGCTTGGGGACTGGCAATTCTGAGGCTAAGCTGGATGGTGGGTGTATACAAAAGACGATAGAAATAGATACCAGCCAGCAGTGCTGTGCTTGAACCCACAAATGAACTGCTGCAAACTTCAGTTTACTCTACTGTCCCTGCACTTGGTTCTTCAACACGCGTACACCTCAGGGATGTAGTGCATGGTTCAAACAGCTACTGTTACATACTCTTCTATCCGTCAGTGCGAGGTAGAGTCTATATGGAGACAGGCAGCAGCAGCCCTAACAGTCGTAGTACTACTCGTAGTATATACCACTATACATAATTAGACTCTGCAAACAATGACAGCGTTCGAGAATTAGAGCAAAGTAGATTGCAGCTCAGAAATAGATATAGTTGCGTAAAAAAATTTGTGTCATCATGTGAAAAACATAAGACAGCTCCAATAAAAAGGGTTCATCAGGTTGCTATATGACCGAATCAGGGGAGATGACTGATTACATACCACAATGTGAGATAGCGATCTATTGTTGAGTGGATGTAGGTTTGACTGTTCTTCAGTTAAGGCGAAAAAAAAAACCATTTCAAGTCTGTACTTCTCAAAGCCGCACGGGCCGCCGCCGCCCCCCATACTGCATGAATAGGCGAATAGACAGGGCCTTGATACCTTCCCACACGCCACTTGCTAGATGGCTAGTTGGTTTACAACTACAGCTCAACCTAGCAAGTACGGATGGCAGCCAATATTCCAGCCAAGTTGAGGGCTGCAGACCTCACAAGATTCTGCGTCCGAGCGGCCCAGCTCGAAACAGTCAAACCAGTGGTGGCTTACTGGTGTAAGGCCGTACCCTGCTCGCAGCCTGCACATCCTCCCAGCTAACTGAGCAAGGTGAATTCTGGATTGCGAACCAGATCCTTAACAAGGGCCTCCATAATGGCGATAACGAGACGCTACAGTACACCACGGAGTTAATGGACAAGCTGGAAAAGATCAAAGCTGAAAATGCGACGAACGATGCCATCATGGACGATATGGCAGGGCAAGCATATGTGGAGCAGTTTGCCTCAGAGACATTTGACAGGGCAGATAGAGCCGTTCACGCAAATAAAGTCACAAAGTAGGATACTGAGCATCCTCGCTACATTCAGTGCTAAAGTGTGGTAGGCAAACAGCGGATACATTTCAAGCCGCTGCAACCTTTTTTGAACTGGTCAATATATGGGGCGTACCAGACACAGAAACCCAAGCCAAGATCAAATATGCCAAGTGGAATGCAGTACGGATAGCGAAAGCAATAAAGGAGGGCAAAGACCCGAATGAGTCTAATCCACCTCAGCCGAAAGTGGAACCAATACCACCGATAGACACTTATGCCTTAGATGAGGCGGCAGGTACTCTCCCGGACAGATCTCGCCATGCTACTGTCCAAGACGTTCCCGACGAACAAGATAAATTTAATGAGGATACCACGCATATCCCAGTCCAGGCCACTGTCCAAACCTCATCTATCTCGCCCATGCGCGCCAAACCGGAGATATTTTCCCAAGGTGCACTCCATCATACGGACATCCATAACGACAACGTCTCACCCCTCGAGTCTTCGCACAGCAACGATAGGAGCGGCTCTGTTGGTGGCGGTTTTTTCCCTCTGCCAACCTTTACTGCTGAGTCCAATACTTCAACCCTCCCAACTGCACCGCCAGACAATATGAATGATCTCGTATTACCAGAGCAGCCTTCTTTTGCTCCAGGTTCTCGAACAACACCCCCTCCACCTCGGCCCGAAGAACCGCAAGACTACTATCATGTCGATCCTCCTCTCGTCCACCCCTCGCGTACCAATATCTCTCAGGCCCCTACATCAACCCCAGTTCCCCAACCGCCACAGAACTTCCAAAATCATGAACCTTTCCAGTACTCTCCACCTCCCGCACCATATTCGGGGGCAATACAGCCGCCTCCTATACAATCAAGGGCAATTGGAACCAATCTAGTAGAGGTGGATGATGAAGCAATTGCTCAGGCCCAGAAACATGCTAGATGGGCTATTTCTGCACTAAATTTTGAAGATACCCGAACGGCGATTAAGGAGTTAAAGGAGGCACTGAGAACACTGGGTGCGGAGCCATAGGCATGATTTGGAAGTCGTATACATATATATAGCATATTACAGCGCTTCTAAGTTGCAAGGGAGTGTGACGATATACCAATTCTCACGACTGTCGTTCACTTGTGATTTGGGATTATTGTATATTAGTATTATACCAAGGTCTGCTACTGTGTACGCATTTCTACTCCAGGAGACTACTATTCTAAGAGTCTACTATCCTAAAAATATACAACCATGATATTGAATTTGATGGGCACAATTGTTAAGTGTACATTATAGCTCTTTATATGCATATCACAAGGGATCCCGTCCACCAATCGATGGGAGAAAGGAAAAAGATGCGGGGTAAACAAACATTAACTCAACAGCTACAAGAAATACTAATTAAAACTACTCGAAATTACCCTTTTTATCTCGCATACTTCCTTTTCACAAGTACATGTATAATCTTCTTTCAGACGGCCATAACACCATGAGAACCTCAGCTTCGACGAACTCTGTTCTTTGCTTTCACCAGGCCCTGTTTCGCAGTGTCTATCTGACCCTTCAGATTTTGTTTAATCCTGTGGACTAAGAAACTCTCCCTAATGTAAACTGTTTTTGTTTAGCCTTCAGAATTTACTAAAATCTCGATTGCCTTCTGTGTCCCAGGCGCCTCTTTCCCCGCGACTCAATTTGAAGGAACAGCGACGGAATTTGCTACTAGTCAGCCTGGAGTTTTCAATCTTGATAAGGGCCGCCGTCCACTAGAGATCTGCAATAACTCCCCTTTTTTTCCTATTGCGAAAGTCAAGGAAATATGCCAGAGGCCCCCTTGCGAGCAGTTCAGTACACCTTGACTGAACAGGTGTTGAAGGCCAGACTCGAATTACGAATCCTATTTTGAAGATCTACAGTATGACATATCGCGATCCTGATATCCAATGTTTTTTTTCTGCCCCGCAGCCGCTTTGCACCACCATACAACAATAATGGCTTCAGCTCCACCCAACGCGCAACACGCTGTGCAGATTGCTGCTCTTGCTGAATTCAAACCCCCTGCTTCGTCCCGTGCCTGGGCATCAGTCCCAAATCCAAATGGCCTTCCACTCCTCGCGACCGCCACCTCCGACAAGACAGTTAGAGTGTACTCTCTTCTGAACTTCACGCTTCACTCGACAGTTGAGGGGGGACACTCACGGTCCGTGAGGAGCGTAGCATGGAAACCCGAGCCTCCTCGGTTGAATGCAGCGGCGAAAACAGTGTGTCTGGTGTCAGGTAGTTTCGATGCTACTATGGGGATCTGGAGACTAAAGGAGGGGTTTGGAGGTCGGATGGGCAATGTCGAAGGAGAGAGCTATCATAGTGACGGAGAGGATGGGACTGACGGATTGGAGGTGGAAATTAGGAGGGGCGCAACTGACAATGTAGGGGATTGGGATGAGGCATCAGAGAATGCAGACGACTGGGTCTTTGCCATCGTGCTGGAGGGACACGACTCCGAGATTAAACATGTTGCATTTTCACCGTCCGGTCAGTGGCTTGCAAGTTGCTCAAGAGATAAAAGTATTTGGATATGGGAGGAGGTTGGCGAAGAGGGCGAAGACGAGTGGGAGACGATTGCGGTCCTGCAAGAACATACGGCGGACGTCAAATGTATCTGTTGGCGAGAAGACGATGGAAATGGAGAGATCCTCGCTAGTGCCAGTTACGACGATACAATACGGTTATGGAAGGATATAGATGATGGTGAATGGGGTTGTTTTGCTGTCTTAGAGGGCCATGAAGGAACAGTTTGGGATTTGCAGTGGGAACCGGAAGTCAGCTGGAGGAAGTTCCAAACCGAACCTACGACAGAAAATGATGACCCTCCAAGCATACCTCAGCGCCTTATGTCGTCTTCTGCTGATACGACGATCCGCATCTGGACTGTCCAGCCTGCGCCTCCGCCCCCTAACCGGCCATCTTATTTCAATCCCACCATCCCTAGCACTATGCGCCCAGCTCCTGCAACAGAAGTTTGGACGTGTACTGCCACTCTTCCTAAGGCCCATGATCTACCCATCTACTCCATCAGTTGGAGTAAGAAAACGGGTCGTGTCGTATCAGCAGGAGGCGATGGACGGGTAATCATCTATGAAGAGATTACAAAAGGAAGAACCACTGTGGGTGGGGCGATTGAGACTGACTGGATAGTACTTGGAGTTCTCACTGGTGGCCACGGCCCGTACGAAATCAACAGTGTAATATGGTGCGCAAGATTTGACACCGAGAGACGAGATGAGGGAGAAGAGATGATTGTTACAACAGGAGACGAGGGTGTTGTGAGAGCATGGAATATCAAATGAAGGCTGGCGAAGACTGGATATCAGCAACCATACCAACCATACCAACCTGTCCAGAGACTATAAGAAAAACAGCGTAGACGGTAAAGACTGGGCTCATGGCCGAGATATTAATTATCTCTGCTCGATTTTTAGAACAGCTAGACTATACCTTAGCTGTATATGGAGTTCGAAGACCAAAGCGCTGCTGTGGCAGCAAGCGAGAGACGACTCTGTATTTTAGTAGGCAAGAAGGGGGGAATATAACCGTTATACTGCAGTATCCAGTATGATACGTAATTGCTCACTGGTTATATGTGTAAAAATATTTCTGTCTTGTCAAGAGTTCAGGAGCACAGCATTCGGCCTGCAAGGCTGCAAATCACGAGGCTGCAAGGCTGAGGCCGGGATTTTGTCTTTTCGCGAAACTAAGTGACAACCTCTGTAACCTCTCAGCTTTCCACCACTGGGAAGGACAACTAGTCCTGGGATACTTGGAAATGTAACTGCACTAACGGTAAACTCATGGCTTTCCCGAACAGGCCATTGACCCAACTCCACGGCTCAAATGGTATGTTTTCTTCTCACATTCCTTTCGGCGTGGATACCTAACCTGCAAATTTCATACCCACAGGTCCCGTCCACGCCTTAACCTACTCCTCCACGCCCTCGACCTACATCCTCGCCGGCTCCACAGACCGTTCCGTCAGGCTATACAACCCCTCCCGGATCCCGCAGCAGCCCGGCAACTCGCAATCCCACGCGCCACCGCGGCCGGCGCAGCTCATCCAGACCTATTCCGCGCACGGCTACGAGGTGCTGGATATCAGCGTCGCCGCGGACAACGCGAGCTTCGCGTCTGTGGGTGGCGACCGCACCGTGTTCCTGTGGGACGTGGCCACGGCGCAGACACTACGGCGATTCGGCGGGAACCAAGGGCACACAGCGCGGATCAACTGCGTAGCGTTTGCTGGGGATGGGGATTCGGTGCTGGTGAGCGGGAGCTTTGATGCGAGTGTCAGGATCTGGGATGTACGGAGCCAGAGCACGAAGCCGATCATGGTGCTGGAGGAGGCGAGGGATTCGGTGTCGTGCGTGCTAGCGGGCCCTGCGGCGGCGGGTGCGGCGGGCGAGCACGAGATATTGGCGGGGAGTGTGGATGGGCGGGTCAGGTGCTATGATTTGAGGAAGGGGGTGGTGCATACGGATGTCATTGGGGCGAGCGTGACGAGTCTGCAGAGGACGAGGGATGGGAGGGGTGTGCTGATTGGGGCTCTGGATAGCCAGATCAGGTTGATGGATAGGGATGCGGGGGGCTTGTTGAAGGCGTATAAGCATGAGGAGTGGGAGAATAAGGAGTTCAGAATGAGGAGCATATTTGGGGGGAATGAGCGGTGGGTTCTCTGCGGGAATGAGCAGGTGAAGGGGGATGATGGTGAGGTGGTTGTCTGGGACACGCTGAGTGGGAATGTCGTGCAGAGAATCCAGGTTTCTGGGTCACGAACCGCAGGAGAGAAGCAGAGGATAGGGGCAGATGGGAAGGTCAAAGAGAAGAAGAACGTCGTCAGCTGCATCGCGTGGAGAGAGAATGGGAAGGGAGATCAGTGGAGCTGTGGAGGTACGGATGGCATTGTCACCGTCTTCGGGCCTCCTTCATAATATCACACTATGGACATGTTACTACATCTAGAGTTTCCGGGCTATATACCTAGAACTCCAACTCCTCAACCTCCATCCCACATTCTACACAGGTCTTCACGCTGATGCCGTCCGTATTTTCCACCGTCTGGCCCCACTCGTGCTGGTGCTTTCCGCTCCCGACGGCATCGCCGAACTGGCCAGGCTTTCCCCCATTTCCCATATTCCTCCTGAAAGCCTCCGTCCTGGTCTTCTTTTTCAGATCCCGTAGACGGCTCTTGAACTTCTCTTCCTTCCGCTTCTTCTTCTCGGCCTCCCTCTTCTCGAACTCAGCATCCAGAGCCTCAGCCGATCCCCATTTGGTGCTGAATGCGTACTCCTCGACCTGGTACCGGAGGAAGAGCATCATGTCATGCCAGTGCGACTTGTGGGGATTGGGCTTGCTCAGATGTGGCAGCAGTTCTGGGTCTTTTAACTCCGCTATGCGATATTAGCTAGGGTTCCGCTATATCGATACTAGGAAGCTCACGATCTGTCAACAGGTAGTCATCCTTTGCCTCCGTCTTGGTGAGCAGGCTGTACTTCTCAGGAAACTTCTCCTTGCAGCGCGAGCAGATCGCACAGTGAAAGACTTCTTCCCACTGCCAGTCGATCTCGAGGCTCCCGCACTCCCTGCACTTCACCCCATCTTTCGACAAGAGGCTCAGTCCAGGCTCGAATGGGCCTTCTTTCCTCTGCCTCAAACTCTTGAGCAGCTGGTGCCTCTCCCACTCCTTCAGCGTCATGTGCGCCGGCTTGCCGTTATCCTGCTCGGTAGCATTCAGCACTCTATTATAGGGATCATCTTCCGTGCTCAGGAATCCTCCTTTAGTGTCCGTCATCTTGCTGAAGTCATGGTCGACATACTTCTTGAACTTCCGCGCGGCCTGGATGCCCTCGTCTGCCGGGGCCTCACGAGCGTCGCGGATCGTCTCCGGCGCGCGGCTGGTCGAAGATATGGACTCATGGGGACGCTTCTGGCCTGCAACAGAGGCTTGGGGAGGTATGAAGCCCGCAGGCGCGTTGGGGGTGGAGGCAGAGCTGCTTGCCTGTTCGGTGGCGAGGGCGCGTTCGCGGAGGGCTTTGGCCTTCAGCCTGTTCTCTTCCTGGAAAAGGTCAACAGCAAGGTCAAAGGAGAAATTAGGACTGAGGTCTACGACTCACTATGCGCCTCGTCACCTCTGGAGTTGGTGGAGATGCCTGCGGACGCCTAGCAGGCGCTGCGGGGGGTGTGGTTTCTCGGACCATGATCCGGCTGCTATCTAGAGTAGCTTCAAGACTTCTGCAACTCCACCCCCTCTTTCATTACCTAGCTACAGGATCTGGAGACCGTGATGTGCTGTGCAGCACCGATGCCGTAGATCAAAGAGCGGTGAGTTCGCTCCCTCAGGCAAGTCTACCTGCAGTTGAAGCCGGTGCATGCAAGATCAGAGGCCCAGTCACTACGAGAGATGGCGCGGGGTGACGTTACGGGCAGCAGCACCAGCGGGAAGGGTGGGTTTACCCGTCCACCAGCATCGTGAGCCTCATGGAGAAATGAAAGGCGAGAAAAGTAAAATCAGAATAGAGAAAGTTCTATAATTACATCCCAGCGATGATGTCAAGCAGCCTGGGACAGCGATATATAGCCGCGACGGCGTCCTCGGGAAGTCGGAGAGTGTCGCCACGGACGGCGATTGACTGGAAACTGACTGCCTGTAGGCGTCGTCCTACTGGGGCTGCGCGGTTGACGACGACTATCCACCAACTCACTCTCTTCTTACTCAGGCAGTTTCCCTCCTTCATGCTGTTGCAGGAGGCCAACCACGAGAGCGCAGTGACCTTTCTGATTTGCTCAGTGGGCGGCTGGCTCGACGGAGAGGGGCGACTTTGGGTCACTCCAGGTTGGTAGGTCTCAGGCGCTTAGGAAGGCGGAGGATGGACTCTGCATGCCTCAAGGGAGTATATAATCCCGGGGAGTGCTGCAGCTGCACGAAAGAATGAGGTGGGTATAGAGGTGAGAAACAGGCCTGAAGTAGCGTTCCATCAAGCACAATCACCCACAGCCCCCTTTTCTCAACCAACCACCCCAGCACAGGGACCGGATCCCTCGAAGAATCGCCCAGATCTCTCTCCTGCAGTACCAGGACTTAAAAGGATTGCTCGAGATCAGAACTCCTCAACCACAACCTCAAATTGTACTTCTGGTTCCCGCCACCTCCAACTGCACATATACCTCCCCCATAGGAACTGTTCAGTATACCTCCGCCATGAACAGCTACCGGCAATACCAGTACCACCAGCGAATGAACTCGGATCCAGCTCGCATCACCGACTGGCACACCCGGCACCGCACCCTTTCCCTCACCGCAAGAATGCACGCCAACATCCATCTGCCAGAATCCGATTCACGGCCAGACTCGGCAGGCCGTGATACTGGCTTCCCAGAACCTCTGAGTCCAGGTACGACATCTCCCAATGTTCAATCCACAATACCCAAGGCGCTGTGCGAAAACATTCCTGGCGAAAAAGTAACAAAAGTTCTCACCTGCTGACCTGCTCCAGACCGCAACACCACCCTGCGACACCCCGACGCTGACACCTCTCCCAACGCCTGCATCGAAGCCAGCGACTTTGACCCCTCGCGCATCCAACAGCGACACCGCCCCTTTCTACGCGAGCGCCATACTTCCCGCCATGGCAAGATCTCGGTCGACACTAGCTATACCAACCTGCCCAGAGCCAGCGGGACAATCGACAGCGGCTACGGCAGCGCTTCGGCAATGGAGAAGGAAGGCCCCGTAGCATTCCTTCCGGGGAGCAGAGGCCTCAGTGAGTCGCCATCGTCCTCGCCCAACAGTAGCATGGCCAAGGGCGTGCGGCACAGCGAGGATTTGGTCCTGGAGAAGATCAGAGGCAGTTCGGACTCGATAGAGAGGCGGAAGGGGGGCGGGTTCATGGGCCGGCTACACTCCTTTCGCCATCGGTCACACGGCTCCAGGGTGTGAAAGCTCTCTTCCCTCCCCGCTGGGCGTTAAATTACTGCTCGGGTAGCATAGGGATAAAGTTAACGACCGTCACGACACTGCCACAGCAAAAGGAGTTTTCTGGTGTGCAAGCAACACTTTTGCCATTACAGCAAGCGTTGACTTTGTTATTATTATTATTACTATTATGATTCGCTCTTCACTAACGACCATGGGCGCATTCTGGGCTTTCCTGGGCACTGGGACACATTATGACAGGACAAAACGGGGAGAAGGACCACGCGGCCATTAATGGGAGAGAACCGTGGTGTTGAGAAAAGATCTCCGCCACTCGTTCATATTCTTTTTTGTCCTGGCTTTGTATTCGCGGGGTAGAGTAGAGGTGGTAGAGCAAAATAGCCAATTGCTGTAGAGCCATTAATATGTATTATCGTGATGCCCCACCAGATAACCGAAAGGCCGAGGACGGCAGGAAGCTTGCTTTTCAAGTCTTATGGAACTACCAACACAACTTTCTTCCTCCGCAAGAAGGCGCATATTCAACCTGTAGGCACTCTGATTTGAATTCCCTTTCAATCGTCTCGTATTGCATATCCTCACGCGGGGCAATGCGGTGACCAACCACAATGTCTTCCTCCGCCTCTGTCACGGCGGCTTGGCTGAACCGCCGCCTCGCACGACAAGCTCCCCTCAGGATCTCGACCCTGCACTCGCGCCTCCCCCGACGATGTTTTCAGACCAGATGGGACATCTCACGGCCCTGCGTGCCTCCTCCTGCAGCTCCTGCCCAACTTCGTTCATTTTCTGCCTCAATCCCTCGCCGGCTCGCAGACATTGATGACTCTTTCGACCCGAAATCGGTGGACCGAGAACAGGACCAGGTAGATGTGTGTATTGTGGGCGGAGGTGAGCTTGGCTGCCTCAATTGTGAAATAATCCTCAGTGTCTAACATCCATAGGTCCTGCCGGGCTGAGCGCCGCAATCCGGCTCAAACAGCTGGCAAACGAGGCGGGAAAAGAGGAATTTCGAGTCTTGCTGCTGGAGAAGGCAGGTGAGATTGGGGCCCACATCCTCTCTGGGGCCGTCATCGAGCCTACAGCAATCAACGAACTGATCCCCGACTGGCTGGCTGAAAATAATGAGAACCGCTTCAAAGATGGCACACCCGCGACCGGTGACAAGATGCGGTTCCTCACCAAGTCGAGCGCGATCCCGATCCCGGCGCCTCCACAGATGAACAACCACGGGAATTATATTGTGAGCTTAAATCAGTTTACCAAGTGGCTTGGGGAAAGGGCGGAAGAGGTTGGGGTTGAGATTTATCCTGGATTTGCGGCGTCCGAAGTCCTTTACAAATCAGATGGCTCGGTTCAGGGTGTAGCGACTAATGATATGGGCGTCTCGAGGACGGGACAGCCGAAGGACAACTTCGAGAGAGGCATGGAGTTCCATGCCAGAGTGACGATGTTTGCAGAGGGTTGTCACGGAAGTCTTACGAAGCAGGTCATAAAGAAATTTGACCTGCGGAGAGAGTGTCAGCCTCAAACCTACGGTCTAGGACTGAAGGAGGTCTGGGAAGTCCAGCCTGAGAAGTTCCAAAAGGGGCAGATCGTGCACTCATTAGGCTATCCCTTACCGGCAGATACGTACGGCGGTGGTTTCATGTACCATTTCGGTGAGAATATGGTAAGCATTGGTATTGTGGTTGGGCTCGATTATCCGAACCCTTGGCTCTCACCATACGGGGAATTCCAAAAGATGAAGCACCACCCGCTATACAAGTCCGTTCTCGAAGGCGGCAAGTGTATCTCCTATGGTGCACGCGCCTTAAACGAGGGGGGATTTCAATCTATCCCCAAGGTGGCTTTCCCAGGCGGCGCTTTGATCGGTGATACCGCAGGTTTCCTGAATGTCCCTAAGATCAAAGGAACACATACTGCTATGAAGTCCGGAATGCTCGCTGCAGAATCAGCATGGCAAGCTCTAGGAGCCGACGACTCAGGCACCGTCTTTCTCTACAGCTACGAAGAAGCCCTCCGCAAATCTAGCATTTGGAAAGAGTTGAAGGAGGTCCGCAACATGCGGCCATCCTTCCACTCGCCCCTGAAACTCTACGGCGGAATCATGTATTCCGGGCTCGAGGCCTACATCCTGAAGGGGAGAGTCCCCTGGACGCTCAAGCACCCGGGGCCAGATTATTCGGCTACGAAACCTGCAGACCAGTACACGAAGATCGAGTACCCAAAGCCAGACAGGGAGATCAGCTTCGACATCCTCACAAGCGTCAGCAGGACCGGGACGAACCACGAAGAGGACCAGCCGGTGCATTTACAGGTGCAGAATTGGCAGAAGCACGCACAGAAAGCCTGGCCGAAGTATAAGGGCGTCGAGAACCGGTTTTGCCCTGCCGGGGTGTACGAATATGTCGAGGACGAGTCGAAGGATATTGGTGTTCGTTTCCAAATCAATTCTCAAAAGTAAGTCAAGTCATCTACGTCTCTGTGCGTAATACGGACTGATATGTTGCAGTTGTATCCATTGCAAAACATGTGACATTAAAGACCCAGAACAAGGTGAGTATCATCCGTTCTCGGCTAGATATATAGAAGCTGACGAGAGTAGATGTCAATTGGACTGTACCGAATGGCGGGGATGGACCACAGTATTATATGACATAGATATGTATATAAAAGAATCATATCCTGAAGTAACCGACATTTCTTAAATGTTCTTGTGTAAAATGTCGAAGAATTCGATAGCGGAACCTAAAGTTACATGTGTAAGAGATAGAGATAAACCCCTGTTGAGTTTGCGGGAAACCATAATCTGCAGCAATTACTCCAGACCAAAGGTCTACTTTTCAATAAATCCCACACTAATACGTATCTGACTATAACTTCATGCAACTTCCTGTCTCCAGATCATTAAGGCTTCTTGCATAGGCGTTTGATGCAATTGCTCCGCGTTTAGCCGAGGTTACGGGCAGACCAGGAAGCTGCGACATCCCGCCTTCAAGATATCGGACCCGAGAAAGAAACATCACCTCCTCCTCCAAGAACCTCACAACACACACAACTACCATAATGTCCGCATTAAGGATTCTCGTGCCTATCAAGCGGGTAATCGACTATGCTGTGCGTCCCAACTCTAAGCTCTCTCCCTTACCTTTCTCTCCCAATTGCAATTTCAGTGTCATATGTTTCCCCTCTATCCAGCCCGTCTACGAGACTGAAGACATGACCGCAAATCCAATGCTGATGATCCCCCCCAGGTAAAGCCGCGCGTCAACAAAGCCCAGACGGCAATCGAGACTGCAGGCGTGAAACACAGCATGAACCCCTTTGACGAGCTGTCCGTCGAAGAGTCTGTACGGATCCGCGAGAAGAAGTCCTACGCCGGCGGTGTCGAGGATATCCTCGCCTTCTCTTGCGGTCCGCCCAAGGCCCAAGACGTCCTGCGTACGGCGATGGCTATGGGCGCGGACCGCGGGATTCATGTGGAGGTTAAGGAGGGCGAGGAGATTGAGCCGCTGGGCGTGGCGAAGCTATTGAAGGCTGTGGTGGAGAAGGAGAAGAGTAACTTGGTCGTGCTGGGAAAGCAGAGCATTGACGATGATGCCGGGCAGACGGGCCAGATGCTCGCGGGCTTACTGGGGTGGGGACAGGCGACGCAGGCGGCGAAAGTGACGTTTGAGGGTGAGGGCGAGAGCGCGAGGGTACTGGTGGAGAGGGAGGTCGATGGTGGGACGGATGTGGTGAGGGCGAAGTTGCCGATGGTCATCACGACGGATCTGAGATTGAATGAGCCGCGGTACGCGAGCCTGCCGAATATCATGAAGGCGAAGAAGAAGAAGATCGAGAAGGTATCAGCGGAGGACTTGGGGGTCGATGTCACGAAGAGGTTAAAGACCGTGAAAGTCATTGGTATGTTTGAGAGTCCTTACGGTCTTTTCAGGCAAGGTTTTGCTAACATTTTTGTGTAGAACCCCCGCCGCGACAGGGAGGAGGAAGGGTCGATGATGTGGATGGCATGATTAAAAGGCTAAAGGAACTGGGATCTTTATAGATTTTATTTCAAAGGTATATGATAACTAAAGAGCTGGTAGAATGAGACTGTATATATATGACCACTTGCTGGCTTGTTAAATCTGTATGACTGCCCTGCCATACAAGCTCCGCACCATCGCGCCCGGCGCTTCCCTGGGAATCTTTCTATGCCATGCATCAATAAACGCCTCCAGTCTAAAAGTTTTCTTTGCCCCAGCAGAAATTGAATCCTGCAAGCGCTGTCAGTACCAGTCTTATATCGATTATATGGGAGTCTTACCTGGCTCGCTGTACATATTGCACTTTATATGTAGCTGGCTGCCTAAAACTTTCGGCCCGCAGAAGAACACTCCAGCTTCTGCAGGAGCATGGATTTTCCTAATGCTCTTGAAGACCATGTCCCAGTTTGGCCTTCCGAAGTTTGTGGGCGCCCTTAAGCCGGTGATCGCGTCCTTATCCGCATTGACATCATTAATCATGATGTTCGTGGCGTCATCCACCTTGATCTTCGCCGTCAGGTACGTGTGGATTTCAATATGGTTGTCCATATCCTGAGCTTCGATGGCGAGAAGCAGGGAGCGAAACCATTCGAATGATCCAAAGTCTCGACACACCCAGAAGAAGTAGACTTTGCGGAGACGCGTCTTCTTCTGTGGGTAGTTCATGCGGTACCAGATGGACTTCAAAATGGAAGCAAAGGGAGTGACTCCAATTCCAGCACCGACCAGTACAGCGATTTCGTACTTAAAGACATCTTCCGAAGCGGAGCCAAATGGGCCATCAATGAAGACCCGAGGGAGGATGCGCC
This sequence comes from Oidiodendron maius Zn, assembly GCA_000827325.1. Taxonomy (NCBI): domain Eukaryota; kingdom Fungi; phylum Ascomycota; class Leotiomycetes; family Myxotrichaceae; genus Oidiodendron; species Oidiodendron maius. The sequence continues at coordinate 409,743 of KN832872.1, read as the reverse complement.
GGATTGCAGGATCACTGCTTTGACCATCTGGCCCATTGGGACTGACGGAAACAACATGAGAAGATTCCTTCCCCTTCTCTCCCTTCTTATCAACCTCACACCCAAGAACTCGTCCAAGTTCCTTGGTGAAGTCTCCTTGCATACGGACGTGGACAGAGATATAGTCTTCCTCGGGAGCGGAGGTCAAGGTGAATGGATGATACTGCCAAACTGAAACCTCAGGGCAACACAAGAATATGTACTGCCCAGCTCTCGTCTTCGTGTTGACTTTCTTGATCTGGATCTCGCACACCATGCTGGGGTGCTGTATGACCTTCGAGATGTAGGTTTTATGCCTGCCTCGGATCTCCCTCGCAATCCGTTCCAAAAGGTAGATATATCCTCCGTACGTCCAATATTGCCAGAAGACTCCAATGGCTGTCGATCCGATACTGACACAATAAGGAGCGAAGTCGGGTTGGATCATGCAGAACGCCCCATGAATGGACCAAAAGAGAAAGAATACGACGAACATATGGTGCGTGTACCAGAATCGCTCAAAGTTGGCCCGGCGCATCTTCTCAACCGACGTGGCAACCATGCACATGAGAGCAATTAGCATAACATACCCGGACCAGCCAGGGCCAGTAACAAAGTTTGCAAGCAGGAACCCTCCGAATCCGAGATGGTTCTTAGCCGCAATCTGAGCGAAGTTGTTCCAATGAGCAATAGTGTGGACCCATGAGAAGAATACAATCGACCAGGCGGTTGTTATATGAAAGGTAATGTTCTTATCAAATTGGATGATACCATTCAATGGCGTTTGCCTAGCCAGAGAGATGAGTGTTCGGCACACCGGTAAGAGAATCAGAGCCACATCAAAATGCAGTACCAAGGCTGCTGATCTCGCCGTAGCATATGTGAGTCCGAACGTGCTCCGGGCCAGGTTAAGATTGTCCTTGATCTGGTAGTTCATGAAGCCGAAGGCAAATACCATAGCATGAATAGCAGCGAAGACGAAGACGAAGCTACCAACAGTAAGTAATATAATCAGGAGGAAGTACCATGCTGTCACTCACAACCGCCGATATCCCTCGTTAACCATCCATCGGTCGAATCTCTCCCTCATATTGAGTTCCTTCTGTTGCTCTCCGCTCATCTCTCCCGACATCAACATTCTTGTCAACTGAGGCCATCTTGCGCGCTCCGTTACTCGATCTGAACCTATGCTCCCCCTGTCATACATATTTCCTGACATCCTCTTTCGATTTCCGGTCGCACGAACCAACTATTCGATATAGATTTTAAAAGCGTAATATCATTCAGAGCCAGCTGAATTGAAGAGGCCTCGGGTAGAGAACACAGTAGCTGGATAGGACAGGGCGTGATCGTGGTAAAGAATGTGGAGGTAATGGGAGCTCTATTCGGACAACCTATTATTAGCTGCCAGTCGCCATACAACATGCTCGAGATATTCTCAAGAATGACTCGGGTGCAAATACAGACACCGACCTTACACACACAACGCCTGCATCGGTTGTGACTGTCCTGCCTGTGATTAAGGAATTAAAGAAAGTAAAAGAAGTAGAGAGACACCGAGAAGGGAATAACGAGGCCGCCGAGTGCAAGAGTCAATGTATTAGGTGGAAAGGCTAGACCGGTATGCAGGGCTCGGAGACTCAGGACCAGCTATAGCTCCACGATTGGCAAGCGCTGTCAAGTGCAAAACGTGAAAGCAAAACACAGAATAGAACCAGTCTCAAACAAGCAGAGACGAGAGAATGAGGACAGAGAGAGACAGCAGGAAATAGAGCGGAGGAAAGGAGAGCTTGCGCGTCACCGTTTTGGCTGTGGGCGGCTTCGGTAGCTCGAAACACGCAAGGCACTGCCGTGACCTTTGGCGTTAGAAGAACCACCGAGAGGTACCTGAGCATGTCGCGCAGGAGGTATTAACGGGCCCTTGTTGGTTGGGCCCTGAGATCGGGACATCGGACGGTTTCAGAGTTGTCACAGCGCTCGGTACGGACTTCCTCGGTTGCAGCTTCTCGCTCTGACCCGCGGTCCCAAGGAAGAGTAGTATACTGGGCATGTTCTACAAGAAAATAGGCTTTCTGATTTGTTGTGCTTTTGCCTCGCATAATGGCCAGGTTGAAGGCGTCTTGTACGTACAAAGGACTGGGTATGGGCCGCATAAATCCACGAAACAATCTTGCACGTCCTGCAAATCATCACAGCACACCAGGTAAAACAGACAAAGAGCTGCCCGAGAACACAGAGCTGACCTATTAATACCATGCCCAATTTGCTTGTCCGCAATACTTCAGTTTCCTGCAACAACGCCCCTTGCACTACTCCTTGCCCCAAACCCCACTGTCGGGATGACCCGTGGGCGTAGGGATAACGTACCAGGAAAAGTGCGTACGCGTTTATTGCAGAGAGGAAAGACTATTTGCAGGATGTCTGTAATATTACGGAGATAAATGTCGTAGACTTGTCTAGACCATTGTTATGGGGCTCTCTCGCTAGATCCTGCCTCCGGTAAAGGGTTGTTCGCATAAAGACGGCCCCCTTTGATCATCACACAAAGACAAGCTGCTTTAACATTCTTCGCCTTTATCTATCGGGCTAATTGGTTGATATATGGTATTTCATATGAGTTCGTCAGCCACTGGAAGCCCCCGCCAATAATATCAAGCACTCTCGTCCTCTCCCTCCGCAGCTTGATCTTTCGCTTGCACTCGAAGTCTCGATGCCATAACTTGGTCCTACTGTAGGCTGCCAGCTGTTAGCCCAGTTCAAGTGTCACTAAAAGTATCTTACCATCGTCTATGACCGATATGCCGTCGACCAGATATGAACCCCTCTCTTCATTCCTACTTGTAGACGTTTCCCCGATAATGTCCAACGCCACGATGCGCCAGAGAGGTGGACTAGCCTAATATAAGACTCGGATGCTAGAGGCCCTTCCTCTTTTCATGCTTGAGAGCCTTTAGTCATGATTTCGGTATAAATCCATATAAGGGAGCATATCAGAGTTCAAAATGTTAAAACAAACTTGAGCATTTTTAACGGCGTTTAGGCTCCACGTAGAAATGTCCGCAGAGAAGCCTTAAAATCGATGGATATCGTGCCCTAGTCCAAGCTGTACCTAAGTCGCATTCAACGTATATCGTTCATGATTCGACATCAGGCAGCATGCTTAAGCTTTTAACTGCACTTCAGGAGGGGATTCCAATCTCATATCCAATCAGAACTTCAGTGCTGCTGCCTTCCCAACCTCTATTACCAGCTGCCGAGAGCATAAATCTGCAGGTGGGGTCGATGTGTAGTGCAGATATTACACCGGCCCTGGGTGGACCTGGAACGATGAGGAATGGGACGGTGGAGTGCTTGAACGCAGCAGCTTCCTTCAGATCATAAAGGCGAAGAATATCGTGTGATGCACTGTGTTTAGTTAGTTCCATGCTACAATTTTGCTGCAACATGTCGTAGATACACACCAGATTAAATGTCTACCATTAGGCATAGCCCTCACTGCACTAACAGCGCCGCTTCCTTGTGGAAACTTGAAGGTCCTCTCGGCGGCCTTAAGCCCTTTATGCAAGCTGAATTCTTCAACAGTGCCATTCCTTCGACCTGCATAGATAAAATTTCCATCTGGTGACCAACATGCAGCCATGCACCATGGGGGTACACCGGTCCGTGTTGGTATACGCGCAATGGGGTTTGGTTGTCTGCGGTCCCAAATTCGAAGAGTTCCATCCATTGATGCAGCAAGAAACGTTGAATCAGACGTTGCTACAGCATCTTGCGTCTCGGCTACTGCTGCTTGTTCTGGCTTGGAATGCTTCTCATCGTGCAGAGTTCCATTTGTCTGTGCGGACGAGGTATCATGTTCGCCGCTCGGCTGACTGGCACCCTCGATAGCGGAAACTGCATTACTTGTTGGTTCTGCAGTTGCCGTATCAGTATCTTCCATTGCAATGTCCGCAGGTCCATTGAGTGCCTGGTTGTCGAGCTCTGCGTTCATAGCGCGGGAAAACTCGTCATCATCGTCCCCAAAATTACCCGCGGATGGGTCTCCAGCTGCATCACCAAAGAGGGAATTGTCATCGCCAAATAGAGAATCTGTAGGAGATGCCTGGCCATTCTCCCCTCTCTCTTCTGCATTGTGCCCATTCGCGGTGCCATTCATCCAATTGGTCAGTGTGCCATTCGGTAGAGGCTTGTCTCCATTATTGCTGGAGAAAGTTCCGTTGGTCTTAACTGGCTCGCCGGACTCTTCTGGAACTGGCAAACTTGAAGCAGGCCGAATCTCAATCGCCGAAATCTGGCCCCCACTCCCTTCAAAAGCTCTCTTTACTTGGCCGGTATTTAGGTCCCAATCATAGACGTTCTTATCCCAGCTCCCTGATAGAACGGATTTTTCTTCCTTATCCAGTGTCAAGACCGACACGGCAGACTTGTGTTTCTGCAGAGAGGCTATTAGCTTCCCCTCGTCGTGCCGCACAGAATATAAATTTATAGAGCCGGATTCTAGTCCTGAGAGAATCCAAAGAGCTTGCGATTGCACTGCAAGCGAGTAAACCGGAGAGAGTGTTTGGTCATCCCCAAGAGTTTTTACGGTACTTTCTTCATTATCCCAGTAGCTCATTAGGACCCCAGCTTTCACAACACTATCCACAAATGGATGTCGTTGTGCAACAGTTAACAGTGTCTTTCCATTAACTGTTGCAACGCCATCATACTTCCGAATGTAGCAATCCGCACCTCCTGTAAACCAATATCTCATGTCTGGCGTTGCTGCAATTGCGTTAATTGACGTACTTTGAGGCGCTGCTATGGTAGGTATAATATCGTATGTTGTAGCAGTAAGAGCTTCTGTTCGAACTTCGTAGCGTAGCTTGGGAGGTCGTAGAGGATCGGATGCTTGCCGAGGGGAAGCGGAGGTTCGTGTTAATGTCGGATGGGGTTGAGAGGTTGGACCACCGTTTATTTGGCTTGTGATTGGAATCTCGTCAGAGATTGTATTCGTGGTAGGTAAGCTTCCTCTCCTAGCCTGCAATTGGGACTGTTCGGTGAACTCGTCTTCGTCTTCGCCTCTCTCCTGGTCATCCTCCCCATTATCGTCATCGTTGTCGTCGTCATCCCCATCATCTTCTGCATCTGCGTCTGCATCAAGATTGCCCTCCATCTCATCCGCATCCTCCATCAGCTCGTCTTGGTCATTGTCGGAGCTGGCATTGGAACCTGCCAAAACATTCAGTACTGTTCTTGTTTACAGAAGGGTAAAAGTACCTCGATCGTCATCATCTAGAGAGAATTCAGCCATCTTGACTACCTAAAGAATGGCTTTCAAGTTGCGGTTCTGAACGTATGCAGGCCTGTCATTGGGGCTGGTAGAACGATAATGCGCGACGTTAGATCGTCATCGACGCGCCTCGCCGTTTTGCGCCTAGATTCCGCCAATGAAAGTGGCGGGGAATTGGATATCCCTGAAACCTTCGCGCAAGAAGCTTTATCACAATGGTTGTTATTTGTGGTACACTATTAATTCAGCTTCGAAATCATCACGAAAACGGAGTTGGTAAAATGATACTGCCCCTTCACACCGGTGGCAGACGACTACCTAACTGTAAGGCTGGCCACGTGACTTCACTAGAACGCCACAAATTAAAGTGCGAGGCCTCTTGCGTCTTTCAAATATAAATGCTCGATTGTGCCTACGTTCCCTGTTGAAAGTACGTACATTAGTTCAAAAGTTAAAAGGCAGCAATTTTTTCTTGGGTCCCATTAAAGTTCATCGCCCGTCAAGGGCATATATCATTGCCGAGGAATTCCAGGCTAAAGCTTGGGAAATTTCGCTGACATTATACTCTAGGAAGTTATACAAGAGAAGGATACAATTCTCTTCTAGATGTGGAGTACTCTATACTGAGTACCGTGTAAATAGAGGGCGCAGGAGCTCATGCTACCAGGTCTACCAATGGACTCATCGCTTGATTACTTGGACTCAGTAACTGCAGCTGCTTATGTCACTTCATATTGTTCCAAAGAATTGGCTTTATTATCTATAGGAGTTCTATTTAACAACATCCTTTCGTTTGTCATGTCGTGTGTTGCAGACGCAAATAAGCAAATCTAATAAAGAAAAAAACCCTTTCAGACACTATGACATCCAAACCACTTTTATCACATGTGTATCATAGTACTCTGTGATCTCTATTACATCCCCATAAGTGCTCTAGCACCAGGCTCACTGGTAACATAGACAACATCGTGAGAGTCGCTGAAGCCATTGAATCTTGTGGCCGAACACTTGGTGTAGGCACCCATTTCCTCAAAATAAAGCCAGTCGCCAACATCCAGAGTGTGGCTGAAGCGGATGCTCTCGGAAATGCGATCAATACCATCGCAGGTCGGACCCCAGATAGAATACTCGACACCGTTCCGGGACCCTTGGCCAGCCGCCACATCGAAATAGAAATGGCCAGAGGCTCCCGCACAAAGAACTTTGGCGACCGGGTGCTGATGATCAAACATGATGCTTGAGAAGTTCCCATATAGTCCATCATTAAGATAGACCATGTAGCTCTTTTCACCGGTTGCGGGATCCTCGATGGTGCGGCGGGCGATAATATGTGCAGCAAGGGTAAATGCCGAAGCCACATAGTAACGACCAGGCTCACCGATGATGTTGATATTAGCAGGCATGTATTCGTCCAAAGCATCACGGAGAACGGCAGCCATAGCTTCAAACGTATCGCTGCTGAACCCGCCGCCTACATCAAGAGTGCGCATGGTGAATCCATGGTGTTGTGCTCTATCGAACACGACCCGAGCGTCTTGAACGGCTTTTAAGAATGCACTAGGATCAGATGCACCTGAGCCAATGTGGAAGCTGACACCCACGACGTTCAAACCAAGCTCCTTAGCGAGAGCAAGAAGCTCCTCAGTGGTGTCCATGGCAGCGCCAAACTTCAAGCTCAGACGGCACAAGCTCGAAGAATCATCAGTAGAGATGCGTAGGAAGAGCTCCGCTCCAGGATAGAGCTTCTTGATCTTGTAAAGCTCATCGGTATTGTCAAATGTCATTTGCTTAACTCCCTGATTAGCAGCGTAGCGAACATATGAGTTCGTCTTGCATGGTTGAGCATAGATGATGCGATCGGGTTCAATATTCATCTTCAGGACCTGTTCAATCTCGGCCTTGGACGCGCAGTCAAAGCCGGTACCAAGTTCGGCTAGCAGGCGAAGGACCTGAGGGTCCGGATTGCACTTGACCGCTGCAAAACATTAGTCAAATGGAAAAGGAAGGCCATAGCAAGTAATGCTTACCATAAAATGGCCTGACCCTAGGAAGGTTTAACTTCCATCTCATATGCTGTCGATAGACCTCGCCGAGATCAGCTACGAAGAACGTGTCTTCGTCTCCAGGCTCGCAGTTCTCATGATCGATATTCGTAACCCTCTCCTTCAAAGCATCCCTGATCAATTGCTTGGGGTTGTTCGCGCCATTGAGTTCTATGTAAGCATCCTTTGCATTTTCAACATACGAATTAATGCTTGTCAGACTTGCTGTGCTTGAAATAGTGGCGATGGCGGAAGGTGACATATCCCCGAATAATCTTCGAGAACTGTGCCGATTCTGCTTTGGTGTCGTAAGTTATCTGCCAAAGGGAAGAAGAGTTCGACGTAGGACGTACCCTTACTTCCGAGAGGGTGTTAGGGGGGTCTATATCGGTCAGATCCTGTGCTAATCTGACGAGGTCGGCTCGACTCTTCCTCGACGAGAGGAAGAACCTCTAAACCCGTCCTATGCGGCAGCTGAGAGGGTGGGGACGGAGAGGGGGAGTTTGGGCACAAGTCGAACAGAAAGCGCTCAAGCAGCTTGAACACCAGGAGGTGGTCGGGTGTTGAGGATGTGTCGGTTGGGACGTTCGGAGAAATCTTGATCAGAGACGAGAAGGGCGGCTGCTATAGCCGTGGTGTGATGGGACGCCTTTGAGACGACCAAAGGCAGTCGAGAGAGGTATTTTCTGCCGTTGATGGCAAAATGATCTGCGATATATGCGCGTCAGTTGCTTATTCAAATCGCTCACTCTCGGTGTGGTATAGGCGGTGATAGTGGGGAGGTGGAAGCTCAAGAGGGGGGGGGGGACCGACCAGCTCTTTTTTGTGCGGGATTTATGTGATCGCGTGCGTAGGAGCGCGGAGAGAAGGGAGGCGCGGCCGAGGTGAGATAATTCGAAGTCGGAAGCGGGAAGAGTTCAAGAAAATTCGTGTGTGGTGGGATGTGTTGATGTTTCCTATTCCCCCCGGCTAAAAGCTTTTCGGCGTCTTTGGGACCCTGGACCCCTTGACGCCTTATATACCAGGTACTCAGATTGCCACCGGATTTCTTGCAGGGAATATTTTACTTATACATCGTCCATATCCCAGGTCCCTCCTCTCATAGCCACAGTGCGATGGCTTGAACCCCACATCGAACTCTCGTCCCGGATCCGTGATGATGCCAGTCCTCGCCACTACACCTCCACTCTCAAAGTGCCGTCCTTATTTGCTTCTTCGTAAAACTCGAGGGTGAGTGCGGCGAGGAAGCAGGGAACACTGCACTTACCATGTACCCAGAACTTGATCTGCTCCTTGATCTTTTGCGCAAATGCGCTCTGTGGCCCACCCGAGACTTTCATAGTCCCTTTGTCCCCGTCGAATTCGATGCTATTCTCGTGGTCCCCTTTGCTCGGATAGAAGTAGCTTGTGACTCTCATCTTCCCATTGGATAGGAAAACCACGTCCCATCCCAGTAGTGAGACTACCAATTCGCGAAACTCTTGCGTCTTGGCATGCCACACCTTCTTCAGACGGTCGTTCATCTTCTTTTCGGATTTTAGGGCCTCCTCTATCCGCTTCACCTCCTGCTGGGCCACGTCAAGGGAAGACAATGGGACAGAATCGACGCTAGCCTGTCCACTTCGCAGCTGAGCGAGAAGATTAACGTTCTCTTTCCGAAGCGAGTTGAGCGTGGACAACTTGATAGCTTCAAAATCAGACGTAGGATTTGAGCGGAGGGACAGGATTCGGGTCTTGCTTTGTTTTGTGGCAGCCGTTAGGCGCTCTTTTGTAACCGCAAGTTCCTTTTCAAGAAGTTTGCAATTGGTTTGGACGGTACTGAGATCATCTTGTAATTTGCGCGATTTACGTGAGAGTTGGCCTAGCCGTTCACTATTTTCAGTATCCTCTCGGGTTCGTTTCGTACCGACCGTCTCTGTCTTTGGATGACCAGCTTCGCGTGATGTGAGCTCTCCTTGAAGAGTTTGCACTTCTTGTCGATATTGGTCCACCATATCTTCTAGCGCTTGGATGCGTTTGAGCCTCGCCTCATTCACATTCTCGGGCTGGAAGGTCGTATCTTCGGCGTCAAACGCTTTGAGCTGCTCGCGGAGATACTCAGCCTCTTTGATAGCCAGTGCACGCTGCCTTTCTAACCTCAATAGCGCTTGGTTGTCACTGCCCATACTGCTTTCGGCGGTCTTGGAAGATTCTAGCTGTTCAGCTAGGGAGGTATTTTCACCCTCCAGGCCGGAAATAATGACATCCTTCTCGGATAGCTCAGCTTCCAGGGACCCAAGCCTCTCTGCTAAGGCAGCCCTTTTAAGACGCTCTTCAATAAGTGCTCTAGCCAGAGCTTCTGGAGAATCGAATTCAACTTGCCCATCGCTGCCAGCTTGGCTTTGGAGATAGGCTGTCCAAGCTAATTTTTCATCCTCGAGTCGCTGTCGTTGGATCCGTGCTTCCCCAAGCTCATTTTCAAGACTTTCCATACCATCAAGCTTCCTTTGTAACGACCTTTTTTCCTCCTCGACAACCTCGACGCTCTGGTGGAGATTCCTGAAGTGTTTTAATTCCGCGAACTGTTCTCTGTTCGCCGCTTCCAACTTTTTGATATGCGTAACTTGTTCACTCAGCTCCCGTTTAATAACCCCCAGCGTGTCCGCGTCGCGAGTTTGTGCTTTCAGGCGTAAGACTTCTCCTTCCAGGGCACCATATGCAGTGTTCTTTTCTGTTAGCAGTTGCTGCGCTTCATGCAATAAATCATCTTTGCGGTCCGATTCTTGCTGCAGCTCCTCTAGTGTTCGTTGTAAGGAATCTGCTCGCGATTCGTGCTCCGTTGATCGCCTTTCTATGCTGCGAATGCTCTCTTCTCGTTCCGATTTGATATCCTCAACCTCATCTTCCAAAGCCCTCCGACTCTCCTCAGTTTCTCGGAGTCGTCTTTCAAGAGAAACCTTTTCATTGCTTGCGGTATCCCGGACATCGGATAAGTCCTTCAGTAAGGCTTCATTTTGGCGAGTCAATTTCGATCTCTCCGCTTCTGCAGCCTGCATCCTCTTGAAATCGTCTTCAGCTTTACGCCGAGCATCTCGGACCTCACTTTCATGTCTAAGCTTCGCTAATTCTTCATCCTGTCTATGATTGTCTATGGTGTACTTCAGAGTTTTGATCTCGGCCCTTAATTCGTCCAGTTCCCGACGGTGCTTTTCATGATCATAGTCAACGCCAATGTTAGGCTTGTCGCGGTGTATTTCACCTGAAGTGGCTCGCGCTGAGTATCCCAAAGCGCCTCGCGATGGAGGTCGAGCTGTTGATTCAGCGCCAGTCTGGTCGGAGGCGTGTTGGGTATTCGCAGCACGCGCCAAAGCAATCTTTATACATGGGTCAGAATGAAGGACAAATATAGATCTCGCAAACCACTGGAAAGGACCTACTCTAGATTGCGCTCGTGGGAGAGGCAGATAGCTCCCAACACTCACGCGATTGCCGCTACTAACTGACGACCGTCTCGCGGATGTGTCCCGCTGGTGCGGTGTCTGGGCCTTCATTCCGAGAAGAATGGAGCACTTCTATGCTGCCTCCCTGTTAGAGCAATCGTCCTGTTCGCAGCATGTAACTGACGACAACAACCAAAAATTATATCCGACTACCGTTGGCTGGGTGAAGTTTATCAAGGATATGCTTATGTAATGGTATTGCGCTGTATAAAACCCCACTTTGGGCGTTATAGCAGCTTACAACCAAACCGTAATTTACTACTCTTTTATGCTGAATACCAGGTTATCTTTCCCTGCGCACTGTATCTCTGACAGGTTATGAGCCCGGGCTTGTAACTGCCTGGGTTTGTTATCGATTATTACAATCCGTACGATCCTTACGATGCCGACTGAGTATAATACCACAAAGTGGGGGAGGGTGGCTATTCTAGACGGAGGCAACTACCCTGAGTTTAAGAGTACCTGTACAGCTGCCCTAGCTGTTATCGATGCATGGAATATAGTTGATGGCTCTGATCCTGAACCACCTGCTTAACCTAGGGCAACCTACCTAGAGTGGAAGGATAGGAATCAGAAGGCTATTCAGATTATTTCCGGATCAATTCAGCCTTGATTCTTGCCTAAGATCACCCCCTATATTCAGGCAAAGGACGTGCCAGGAATATGGATAGAGCTAGCTAAGTTCAACCGTGCTAATGACCCTGTATTTAACTCAACAGTCTGAGAGCAGTTTAGTACAGCAGAGTTTGATCTAAAGGCCGAGACAATTAGAGACTTTTCCTCTTGACTTTACGGATATAAGACCTCACTTGACGGCTCAGATTTCAATCTTATGGACCGTGATGTAATATTATGGCTCCTTGCAGCCCTGCCAGCCAAAGATCCTTTATGGCAGCAGGTAAAGCACTTTGCAATTCGCGAGAAACACGACCTTGAAGGGACGATTACCCTGCTTCAGTCATACGAGACTACCCCTGAAACCACAAAACCTGCAAAACCCACTGAGTCCTCTATACCTCCTCCTGAGGCTGCTGCCTTTGCAAGACATAGCCGAAGAGACAAGAGGGGAGGTAGTTCAGACAAAAAGAGGAAGTATAAGGATAGGGGGAGTCAATCAAAGCCCCCTGATCAAAGCAGCTGTTATTTCTGCAGCAAGAAAGGCTATTTCCAAAAGGATTGCCGCAAATACGAGAGGGCTAGAGCAAGAGCCTAGAGACGAAATGAGTCAAGCAGCGGCTCTGAAAGTGAGTCTGAGAGCGAGCAAGAGTATAAGCCTAAAAGAAGCAAGAGCAGAGACAAGGGTAAAGAGAGAGAGCGTGGTACTGAATATGCTGGCCTTGTGAGCCACTTTGCTACTACAGAGCCTGAGTGTTCCCTTTAAACCTCTGTATAGTAGTACCTCTGATAAGGGAGCTCTATCTTAGGCTGCTGAGCCTGGCTGCTGAGCCCTAGCTGTTGAGCTAGTTGACAATCTCCGAGATAGAGCTCTACTAGCTATAAGAGTCCTCTGTTGAGAGAAGAGCGTCATGGCTATAATACATGCCCTAGAGAGGAAGCCTCTATTGAGAAGAGTGTCGTGGCTATAACACATGTATGCCCTAGACAGGGAGCCTCTGTTGAGAGATGAGCTGTGCCAAGGGTACTCTTGTACCGTAATACAGACATATAGGTCTGTAGAGCTGCTGAACTTCCTAAAGGGGAGACGTAGGCAGGCTGTAGCTGTAGCTGCTGAGCATATAGGCTATTACGGGAGTTAATGAGGCCTAGGCAATTGATATTCGGAGTTTTAGGGATTACAGCGCAAGGGGGAGTATCAAGGATATGCTTATGTAATGGTATTGCGCTGTATAAAACCCCACTTTGGGCGTTATAGCAGCTTACAACCAAACCGTAATTTACTACTCTTTTATGCTGAATACCAGGTTATCTTTCCCTGCGCACCGTATCTCTGACAAAGTTAATCTGGACCTTCTTGCCGCCCTATATATGAGGCAAATAATAAACGTCTAGAGCATGTGACCTTAAATGACACTCAACCAATGAAACTGTTGGAATAGATAATTGGATCGAGGTAATTATGTACAATCTATATCTGATACTGGGAGTATTGACGTATATATATTTTACATTTACATCTTAATTGAAATGTTATACATGTCTAGCCCAACAGCCAGCCCGGTCAGCGTCGCTACGTAAACCATCAATATACCCATCGCTTGGATATTACTGACATCCAATGTCGGAACGGTCAAGTTGACGAGACCTGTTAGTAAATTTGCCGCCAAAAATACTGCTAGGCCATTTTTGTTGAAAGCTTCTAAAACTGAGCTGGTGCATCGTTTGTATATCTCAGCCTCCGATTGTGGGCTGATTTCGCCGCTCTTGTATGCTTGCGGGAAGAATACTGTTTCGACTAGGCAGAAGGCAGTAATCTGAACGTAGTTAAATGCGATAATCCATAGGATATACGGCAGATTCGCCATGCGGCGCGATATAGAGAGAGAGAGGCCATAGTTGTATGACGTAGTGAGGAAGAGTAGTAGAGTCCAGACCGCCGACCACGATCCAAGTGTAAGCAGAAGTTTCTTTCGTTGCTGCACACCCGTAGAGGAAGAGAGACGCCGAGGTAAAAGGATCATGCCGGCCGATTCTCCGGCCAAAAATATTGCTAGGTACCCAATAAAGCTGAAGATTCCTTCGCGGTTTTTTAAGAAGATGTCAGTTCGAGGAGCGGCAAGTATTAAAGCTTTCAGGCTTGTCGTCTCAAGGGCAACTTGATATACGCCACCTATAATGATTGCCAATCCAGCGTATGATGGTATGTACTTCAGAATGGATTGACATATCGCCACGAAAGGAGGCAATAGACCTAGAGTGAAGAAGAAGTTCCAGTGTACACCATACTCCGTAACGTGCTCGGCGTAGTCCAGACCCTTTACACTGTATAAACGTATCAATCCTAATATAATGAGAGGTAGGGAATGGCGCATAGATTGATACAAGCGTGTGCTCAGCGTTGTCGTTTTGCCCTCCAGCTTCTCTTTTATGACAGCGCGCGAGGCAACTATCCCGGCAGAGAAAACAAAAGATCCAACGCCTACATCCATTAAAGATGAGCCCCACGTCTCTACTTTTGCAAAGCGCCGGGGAAAGACTTTGAAATCGACCGCGAGAATAGCAAGGCAGGTTGCAATCATCATTGATCCGCGGTACATTGTCAAGAACGGCTTCTTAGGCAGTGGATTCGCGACATCTTGTTTCGCTCTTTTCGATGGCGGGGGTTTTTGTTGTTTCTTTGGCGTTGGAGCTTGTGGGAGTGCATATATGAGGGCCACCGGGGCGAGGATTAAGAGGTTAAGAAGAAGAGGAGTATCTCCGTAGATGGTAAACGCGAGGAGGGTTGCGCCGGTATTGAGCAGGAAATCGACGACCAGCGAGAGAAGTGTTCGAGACTCGAAAAACGACTGGCGTACTTGTAGTGCAGACCAAAGAAACACTGCGGTCTTTCCGATGGTTAGAATATGCCATTATTCGGGGACCTGAGCTCACCGAGGCCACCGCAGTCACATAATAGATCTCTAGGATATCTCCACCAGTCAGTCCTGATACAAAGTCCTCTTTGAGCTGTTTATAGCTCGCAGCCATTGCAGCTTCGGCTGCTCGCGACATTATGGAACCAATAAGAAAGCATAAAAGCAGAAACAGTGAACAGATGGTCTTTTGGAGAAGGATGAGAGCTGGCTGAAGCTAGTTCTTAATATAAGCGACAAGGCTGAAAAACTCCCGAGGCCCGCTTGCTTGATTTGGAGTCACGTTATTACCTAGTAGAAATATTATCCAACACCCCCACACTCTCGCAAACTTGAATCCTCACGTTGGCCGAGTTGGGGAGGATAGAAGTGAATCTTTGACCTCAAGTTGTTGCTCTGGGCCCTAATAGTGAGTTCCGATGAGCTCTTGGTCCAGACCTAAAACTAGGGAGCACTGGCATAATCGGAGCCGCTGGTTCTTCAGTATTGAGGTAGAGGCAGCTATGCTTAAGGGATACATAGGAAAAATGTCTGATGTTTTGTTAATACACCGTTGAGAACTCTTCATAAAGGCACATAAAATAATTAGGTGTCTCAACAATAAATATATGCCGCACATTTTAAATCCCATTCAGATCCGGTGATCTATCCTCTCGCAACCGTGTTAAACGCCATTGCTGCAATCCAGTAGGCCATAGTGACCAACAACAGGCAGGAAGCACTAGGAAGGGGATGAAGTACTTGAGAAGATATCAGGCTTCATAATTTCATACACAATGCGTCGTTGAACGTATTATGCACGAAACCATACTCTCCCTCCCCAATCTAATACCTTTCTGCTAAAAGTATTGTACCTATCGAACCTTTATCTTCGTGGACTTTAAGCCATCCCCAACCTTCTCCTCAAGGTGTTTTTGTTTCCACTGCCATTCAACCACGACTGCTAGAAAATGCCATAAGTCAAACTCGGGCCATAGGCAATCCAGAAAAACAATTTCGGTATTCTCACAGCTTTGCCAGAGCATGAAATCACTAAACCTTTTCACTCCACTCGTCCTGATTAATAGGTCTAGAGGAGGATCGCCGGCCGTATAGAGATGATCTTCTATGGTCTTGGATGTTATAGTCTCCGAATCTGGGTAGCCGGGCCCTTCTCGACCAACATCAGGGGGCGATTCAGGGTACAAGGTTGCCGATGACGATACGGAATCGTCAATATCAGATGTGCTTGACGGCGTTGGGGAGCTTCCCCTCTGAGGTGAACTTGACCTGGAGGCGGTGAGGTTTCTGGATCTGATTTTCTGGGTAATTCGTGTTTGTGAGAATGGCCGAGAATTTGCAGGTAATGGTCTGGAGAAGTCTTCAACAGTTGTCCTAATGGCAGTCGTGATCTCCTCCCGAGATGTGTAAGGAAAGCAAATATTAAGTACTGCACTGCATCAATTTAGACATGCTTATATGCCCTGGGAAACTGCATCTCACTCTACATTATCCTTCGTCAAAGCCGCGGCTCTATCCATAACTTCCAAGACGTCCGGCTTGACGAGGTCCCTCTGACCTAATATTCGAACGGCAGCCCCATATCTGTCCAGGAGATCTCCATGTTGTGATAGCTGAGATAGCTTAACCTTCGCCATTTCCATCAATGCATCCACCTCATATTTTGAGCGTTTAAAGTTTTCAATACTGAATGCGTACACCGTTACAACCTTGACTCCAGACTTGTAGCAAACTTCAAGTATCTGCCAATTGTCAGTACTTATATGAGACCAATCAAATTGCCCACCTTTGCTAGAGCTTCAAATCCCAGGTTATGGCCTTCCACTTTCTCGATCTTATGATTTCGTGCAAAGCGTCGATTGCCGTCCATCACGAAGGCGATGTGCTGGGGCATTGGGCCTTGCCGCAGGGCTCCGATTAGTAGCTCTCGTAACTGATTTATGGCCCATTCTATAGGCGGTGACTCTAGTATCCATTTCCGTAGTTGGGAAAGGTGCATCGAAGACATCCTTGCGATGGGTGCTCAAATGCGACGTGTTCTCGATATCTATGTGGCTTCCCTCAGGCTACATATTTACTGCATTTACGCCAAATATTGCCGCCTAAGAGCTGAGGCAGAAAATGCTACCCCACGGAAGCTGACATCTCATTTCTCGCAAAGCGCGCCCAGGTGATGTTTACAGCTGACCTAGACGTTGCCCATATACGCTCTCAGGGTCTAACCTCAAGCCGTCATGGCAGAGCTTAATGCCCCAGCGAGGGCCAGCCGCCCAAGCTTCAATTCCAACATACGCAGTCGCTCTTACCTCCAAGATCACCAGCAGTATCGACCTCCACAACAGGACGGCCGCCAGGGTATTGACAGTATTGTCGAGGGTCTCCAATCAGCCTCCGTGGGTTCGCCCAAACCCTTCTACCCTTTCAATGGAATTCTGTCACCGGAATCTCCACCCAGAATCATCGACAGTGGGCTCAACCACACACTGTCTCATACCCACTGCCAACCTCGTCCCGGCTCCATCTCTGACCGCCTTATTGCAACCTTGGTTTACAAGACCAAAGCACCCCGGACCGTGACAACAGGTGTTCCATACGACCGCACACCTTCCCCTAATACGTCGTCTCCCTCACACGCTGGCCCTCTAACTCCGGGACTCTCGAGCTCACCTCTGGAGCCGCCACCGCAGGATCCAGAACCTCTCGACCATCTCTATGGGAGTTATATCTCCCCTCTTTGCCTTACTTCGTTCCTCCACCTCATCAGTTCCTTACCCTCTCGTCCCAACTCCGCCCCCCTCTCCTCTTCCCATCGTTGTCTCGACAATCCGAATCATCCTACCATCGTGGAGCTAATCGTTTCCCCTACCCCCGACCCAACTTATTTGACACTTGAGGATTTACGCAAACATGAACTCGTATACCGCTTCGAACAAGAGTGGAACGTGGATGTTATACTCCAAGCGGATAGCATCCTCCGCCGCTATCCACGTTTGGTAGTCTTTGATATGGACTCGACTCTTATACGAGAAGAAGTAATAGACCTTATTGCTGCATCAATGGGCGTCGAAGCTGAAGTTTCTGCAATTACTGCCCGAGCTATGAACGGAGAGCTGGACTTTGCCGCATCCTTGAGGGAACGAGCAAAATTATTGAAAGGAGTTGATGCTGACATTTTGACAAAGCTACGGAGCGTAATCACCCCTACGAAGGGGGCTAAGGAGTTGATTAAGGCGCTCAAGAGAATAGGTTGTAAGACAGCTGTGCTGTCTGGTGGATTTATTCCGCTAACCCAGTGGCTCGCTGACGACCTAGGCATCGACTATGCATTTGCAAATAGTCTTGCTTCTGACCCGGCAAGTGGTACCCTTACTGGAGAGGTCGTTGGCACTATTGTCGATGCCGAGAGGAAGCGTGACTTGCTCCTTGACATTGCCCAAAAGGAGGGTGCCTCTCTAGAACAAGTTGTTGCTATTGGAGACGGCGCCAACGACTTGTTGATGTTGAAGGCAGCTGGCTTAGGAGTTGCATTCAATGCGAAGCCGTTGGTACAGATGGAGGCCAGTGCAAGACTGAATGGAGATAGTTTGCTAGATCTACTTCATATATGTGGTTTGACAGCTGAAGAAATTCAGGCCCTTGTTCAGTAGGGACAGTATCGACTATTCCCAGTTGTTTTCAGGGTAGACTCTAAAGGATAAGGGGACGCCTAGCCGTGCATAAAAATAAATATATAAAATATTGCGTTTGTATATGCCAGTTCTGTCTCCAACTGTGCTCTCTTTAACTAGACACTAGGACATGTGCCAGAGTGCTTATGCAAGTATGCCTCTAAAATGGGATCAAATAAATTTACACCAATCGACAGCTATCCATGGCCCCAAAGCCAGCTGCAACGCCTCCCTCCTCACTCTTATCGCCTTTTGTTCTAAGTAGGTATCCGGCTTCCTCATTGTATATCACCTCTTTAGTCTTCTGATCCCAGACACAGGCTCCATATACACCCAACTCGCAGATTACTCCCCCTCTCTCAATAACACCATTACGGAGAATCAAATTGTAAACCGGAGGCGGTGTAATAATCTCCATCAAGATGTAGGATTTCCAGTGAGTTTCTGGTAGCGACTGTAAAAAGGTTGGGATAGCAGTCCGGTATACATTATTGCCCCCTCCCTCACGCTGCGGCTTTAGTACATACCCTTTGCACCGGTTAGGATCTAGGGCAAGTTTTCGGGCATCAAGGCCCGCAGGAGAGCTGTCGAAAGGGAAAATATTAGTGAACGTTTTCTGAATATCTTCCAAATCTGAAGGCGAAGCGGCCATAAATCGATTCAACATAGAAGGCTCCAAGGACTTGGGCGTGGCTAAGACTTGCTGGACTTTTTTTGCACCAGCTAACTGAGTTAGGATAGTAGGGCATTTAATGGCATTCGAACGTTCAATATGCAACCGTGCTTGCCAAGCTGTCGTATCCGGATAATCCTGCGGACCATACCCTGCACGAAAGTAAACAACAGCTACTTCGAAAGTCTGTTTTGGATTGCTCGGTAGGTGATAGAGGAGCTCGCGTTTTGGAGTGCTGGCTACTGTTGTCTGGGATAAAATCTGGGCGAAGGGCAAACGGAACACTGGCACCGGAGTCTTATGCGTCCGTAATTCGTACTCGAGATGGCGCTGATCAAAAATATTTCGTTCGGGATCTTGTACGAGAAATATTATACAGCAATTCCGATTAGGTGCTGATTTCGTATATGTATCAAAAGCAAAACGAAGGCCTGTAGCTAATGACTGGGTGCTTGTGTTTTCTGGTAAATCCATGGCGTTGGTTGAGATTGGCTTCTCGAGTAGAGGGTAGTCACTGATGGACAAGAATCTTAAATTATTTAGTTCTGAGAGGCTTCCTAATAAAGAGTTCCGATAAGTAGTACATACTTGTGTAAATTTGAAGTTTTAATCGATAAACCCCCAAAAGATGAGGCAATAGTATTAAATTCAACTTGTTTGATGGCAGGGCTAGTTTCAGGATCGTCATCATCTTGATGCACCATATAATCCGATCTGAACAGGCCTAGCGACAAGTTCTAATATATATATGAGTGGCTGAATGATGTTTCCTATAGCTGTAACGTACCTGGACATATCCTTCCTCCTTTACTTTTAAGTGAACTTGCCACAATTTAGCAATGAACTCGTCAACTGCTAGTATTCTATATCTATCAGCTGAGCTCCAAACTTTAGATTTCCAAATCCGGATCACTTTACTCACTCCTGGACAATGCTCTCTAGGAAACTCTCATCCTGGGCAATGGAAGCATATAATTGGTTGTAAGCTTTTTGAATTGACTTGGCCTGATCAAAGCATACCCGCGGAAATGGACTGGGAAATAACGTGACCGGAGCCGTCGTCGCGAAAACCCCATGAGGGTCTACTTCAGGGGAGACAAGAGCCAATGGAGGTCTCACGGTGAGGCCATGTGCTATCGACCAGTCCTTGATAGTTAATAGAATCTGCTCTGATTCTGCGATTGTCAAAGCCGGAGGGTAAGAATCGTCAGGTGCTTGCCCAGGTGCCATTTTGCAAGCCAACTTTGGACGAAAAGGGAGGGTTTTCATGCAGGGAATTAAGTTGTTACGGTTGAAGTCCTCTGGAGAGCAGGCCAGTAGAAAGACCTAAAGGTGGGGTCTTATAGTATAACCTATATGCGTATGATCGCTTCAAATAAGCCCCTGTAGTCTAGAACTCTTAGATTCAAGGCATTGAAAGAAATTGGAAATTGACTGATACTGCTTGCAATGTCTCTGGGCTCCAGTCAGGAGAGATGTACTACATAACTGTATTAACTTATGTGAATCCATTACAAAGCAGGTACTATAACCCCACCATCCGAACCAAAGCACGTGCGATTACGGTGGTCAACAAATCCCAATCTTGCAGCCGCGGTTGCGGGTCGTCTTGTCCGAGCTCAAGCCTCGAACAACATGAGTCCCACCAGCTCCAAAGGTTACATTCGCGACCAAGAATCATGAACGGGATGCTTGAATACCAAACCCAAGGCTTCAATGGCTATGCTGTGAAGTATTCGCCTTTTTTCGATTCCCGAATCGCTGTTGCCAGCTCCGGTACGTTTTGCCTACCTTGAGAGGTTCGCTTCCTTTAAGAGCATTCTTTATCAGTAAAGTTTCTAGCCTCCCTTTGCTAACTTATATTCCAGCTAACTTTGGACTTGTTGGAAATGGTCGACTATATATCCTAGGTTTGACGGCGAATGGTATACAACCCGAAAAATGGTGCGTGTCCGGAACTATTAAGCAAGACGAATCGCTAATCACAGAAACGCCTAGGTTTGACACTCAAGATTCTCTATACGATACAGCATGGTCAGAAGTTCATGAAAATCAGATAGTAGTGGCATGCGGAGATGGGTCGGTGAAATTATTCGATATTTCACTGGACCAGTACCCAATCCAGTCCTGGCAAGAGCATAATAGGGAGGTGTATTCTGTCTCGTGGAATCTTGTCTCAAAAGACACATTTTCATCCAGTTCATGGGACGGAACCATTAAAGTCGTATGTGGACCCTCTACCATATCTTTTACTGTATCTCATAATACTTTACAAACAGTGGTCTCCGCATCGGCCACAGTCGATACTTACGCTCCCTACCCACTCATGTACTTATAGCAGCGCCTTTTCCCCGCACTCGCAATCAATTCTGTCCTCTGTTTCATCCGATTCACACCTGCGAATATTTGACCTGCGCACTCCTCCTTCTGCCTCTAACCACCTTGTTCATCTGATCCCAATCCACGGTGGCCCACCCGTTCCTGGCATGGCATCCCGTCAATCCTTTCAGCCCTCCGAGTGCCTTACACATGATTGGAACAAGTATCGGCCAAATATAATTGCCACCGCGGGCGTGGACACAATTATCCGTACCTTCGACATCCGGAATCCTAAGGCTGGACCAGTAGCTCAATTATACGGGCATGAATACGCAGTTCGGAAGCTTGCATGGAGTCCCCATCTCAGCGATCTATTGTTAAGTGCTAGTTACGATATGACATGCAGAGTATGGACAGATGGCACTAGCAGCACTCCAGGTGCGTCCGGTGGTGCAGGACGAGAAATTGGTCGGCTAAATAGGCATACCGAGTTCGTCACAGGCGTGGACTGGTGCTTGTTTGGATCAGAGGGATGGTGTGCAAGTGTAAGTTGGGACAAGAGGGTATTAGTCTGGGACGCGAGGGCTGTCATGGGCCGGTAATGGGGTCAACAGCTATGCATTCGGTAGGGAAACAAAGAGGAGCATTGATGGGGTTTGCTATGGAATGATGGAGCATTTGATGTCTGAGATAAAGGAGGACGAGCTGCCTGACATGAGGAAAGATACCAAGGCGTCCGGCGTTTGAGAGATCTCGGCCTGAGAATTGTATAAACAGTGTATGATAGACAAGAAAAGCATAATGGTAAGACTCTATTTCCCTCGGCCAACATGTCCACAGACGTATATACTTTTCCGGTAAGGTTATAGTAAATATAGGCACTAAGGTAGGTATTCATTGTTCAAAATAATTTCACATCGCTTCATTCACATGGCGCAAAACATCATAAGTGGTTAGCGCAAGTCACTCACCGCCTTCCATATCCGATTTTATCAACCCCGTATCGAGAACTCCGCCGCAAGGTTCAGCCGACGACGTATAGCCTTGCTCATCGCAATTATTCCCACAAACTTCGCTCCATCATCGGCCTGACAAATATGGCTTCTCGAGAAAATAAGGGTATGCGGTTGAACTCCATACCAAATTATCATGACAAGAATGTTGCTAATTCATAACATAAGCTACGCTTCCAAGCGACGATGAACTGACTATCAAAGTCGCGCCCAAGAAAGAGGCAAAAGACAAGCTGAACCCCACTATTAAACTGAAGAAGCCCGCGCCAAAGCACAGCAAGCCTGGTAACTGGCGCGATGGCAGTGTGATTGATGGTGGGTAGATCGGGTTCCACAGTGTGATAATTTCAAGCATGGCTACTGATCCGCGTTTTAGATGATAAGAAGAGAAGTACCGACACGCCCTCTACCAGTTCTGTTCCAGCGTCTCCCGGCCCAGTTGTAAATCAGTTAGATGATACTGCGAGAGAGACATTTGCAACTGGGAGACCTCTGGAGGACTCGCCCGAGTTACATCAGTGCAAGCATTGTAAAAAGAGCGTGCTGAAGACCGCGGCCAAGTCTCACGTGATTAGTTGCTTGAAACTCAAGAAGGAGAAGGCACAAAGAAAGAAGGAACAAAAAGAGGCACGAGAAAGGGAAAGAAGAGAAATGGACGGGGATAAGAAAGATGACGATGGCGATACCAGAATGGACGATGACGACGACCCTGAGGATGATGCCTCGCCCGAGAAAAAAGGCCCTGGAGATTTAAAGAGTGCAAAGAAGAGTGCGGGAAAGAAGGTTGAAATTGACGATGCAAAGAAAGGCAAGAAACGTAAAGCCGATGGGGATGCAGAGAAGGGGCCTAAGCAAAAGAAGAAGAAAGAAGAGCCAAAGCCGAAGGCCCCTAAACCAAAAGGTATGTATTTTCTGCGGACGCGCTTATTTTCTTGTCCATACCGTTTCATTATCCTCTTGGCGGTGGGTATATAATCGACCCTGAATCCGGGGCGGCTGACTTTACTTTCACCCCGTCTTACAGATTTTGCTGGTTACTGCGGCATTCATGGAATACGCAGAAGCATATTTGCTGGCACCCTATTTAAAAAATTTATTCCAATTTAAGTCGTCTGAATGGATATCCCGCTAAAATCTAATTATTAGGTCCTGTTGACGTCGAGAGGCAATGTGGTGTTCTCATTAAAGAAGGAGTTCGTTGTGCCCGGTCTCTCACCTGCAAGAGCCACTCCATGGGTGCAAAGCGTGCCGTCGGGGGTCGTTCGTTACCATACGATATGCTGCTTGCTGCGTATCAAAAGAAGAATCAAGCTAAGCAACAAAGTATGAACCATTTCCATCCCTTCATGATGTATAACTCACACGCGGAACAGAAGCAGCGATAGATGCCAATGCGCCACTCGAGGACGAGGAAGCTGCTAATGGCCCTGTCGACTCTGACGAAGAACTTACATCCGTAATGCACGGCCTTAGTAACTGGAACCCGCAACCGGTTGTTCCACCACTAATCCAGATGCCTATTGATCGTGAGTATCAGAAAAAGCGATTATACGAGCAACTGCACAACGCAACGAACGGGTTCACAGTCAATATATGTAAAGTCGTGGGATATGGCGCACAGAAACTAAACCCGAGTCACCACGCCTTTCATGACGGGGAAGGTGATGCTGACGGGGA
Source organism: Oidiodendron maius Zn (assembly GCA_000827325.1). NCBI lineage: Eukaryota > Fungi > Ascomycota > Leotiomycetes > Myxotrichaceae > Oidiodendron > Oidiodendron maius. Next base: position 386,052 of record KN832872.1, on the reverse strand, counting down.
GGCAGATTCAAGTGCTATAGGTACTTTAGGTCAGGGGGTCCACGGCGTTAGCTCTAGAAGATCAAGTGGTCTTACAATACACTAGCTGCGGGCCTCAGTACGCCTCCAATTAATTCATATGTATATACCCACACAAGTGCTCTCAATTCGTCTAGACATGATGAAGCTTACAATACCAAGTTCCAGTTCGGGACGCATTCACATGATCGTAGTTGTGTTTCATCTCAAGACTGATGCTAGTGATGAGGACTACTTAGAGATGCCATTCCCGTGATGCAAAAACGATTCGTAGCAGTCGACAATTCAGCTAATCAGTGGCGCACGCTAGTGCCTACGCATCAAAGGTGTTGTACTGAAGAATGTAGAGGCGGCTAGAAGGGAAACTTATTCTCACTGTCTCATCATCACCAGGGTCAGGGTTCAAGTTGGTCATGGTACTAGAGCATGTTGTCGATGCAAAAAGACATACATATGACATTATTAAGTACAGAATATCTATCAGCACTGAACTGTAAGGTATTATCAAGGTACAGAAAGGTCGCCGATGAGTGAGGCTGATAAACGGGCAGCTCCGAACTACTGATTAAGATTCCCGCATAGCATATTTGGTAGATGTGGGATCTTATAGTTAGGATGAGCAAAGCTCTTTGCAGGTGGGCGTAATTGCAACATACGTACTGTCGGCTGGAAATGATACCGGTTACAACAGTCGAATTTCTGAGTACTAGATAATCCTATGCAAATCATGCTCGCTATTAGGACTTTATGGTTGGACAAGAGACGGCCGAGAAAATGGGAAATCTCAGACCACGCCACAATACAGAAAGAGTACGGTAATCCAAATTCCACCAGAAATGAAACATCGATTGGTATCAAAATGAGCTTTCAACAGCAAAACAGATGCGCCTGCGTGTCTCTTACGCATAAAAACATCGCCCCTAGTTGTTGACTTAAACTTCAAACAACAGTCCTAACCTTTAATATCTATAAAGCGAATCGGAGCCATTGGATGCTGATGTTGCTGTATGACTAGGACGGCGGCGGGAGACATCAGGACTCGCAGGGCTAATAGACACATTCTCTTCATCCTCATCTGATGGTGCGCCGTCATGTTCCTTAGCAGCGCTACTCTCGCCCACTTTCTTCGACTCTTTAAAGCCTGGGTGATACGGCTCAACGCCTAAGTTGTCATTAAACTGTCCCATAGCAATGGGCGGTCTATCTCCGGCGAATGGGATATTATTCCGCTTAACAGCCGTCTCTCCATTTACAGGATCAGCAAACGGATCGGCAGGTTCTTCCTCGTCATCGGATATATTAGGAATATATTCGCCTGGTGGCGGGATGGGAACTGCCTTCCGTGCCTGCTTCGAAGTGTTCGACGCTGCCGGAGGAGGGCCTGGAGGCGGAGCCGCAAAGCCAGAATCTGTGCGCGGCGGCGGTGTCGTACCACTAGTCGAGGAATCATTTCCCACTCCTCGTATCTTTCTAGCATTTAAGATAGCACGTTGGTGTTGGCTAATGGCCTTAGTCAACTGCTCGTTAGTTTCGAGTAGTGTTTCCATTGTGTCGTTGTCCGGCGATGGGTTCTCGGCCACCATATACGCCTGGATGGAGCGTGACGCGCTTTGACACCGGTCTGCAAATTCACGAACGAGCTCATTATAGAGGAATTCGGATGGTGGTGTAGACTGCACTAGCTGCGTTAGAAGCTTAGCAGACGTTTGCGCCTCTTCAATGCGAGAAGAGAGCTCTCCCGGACTGGGTAGGGACGTCGAATGGTGGTTGCGAGAGAAGTAGTTTTGCGACGGGTTGAAGGCAGGTGCGGGAGCTGGTTTCGCTATTTGCTTTCTCTGTGAGTTATGTGTTAGCGTTTTGCACAACCGCGGGATATGAAGCCTTACCATCCTCTCAAGCTCCTTTCTCCACATGTCGAGAAGCATCACCAGACCCTCGTCACTGGCCCGCTCTCGTTGGAAAGTATTCAGTGTTTCGATCAATAATTGCTTAACGCTGGGGTCTCTTCCAAAGCGAAGCAAGTCCCTCACAGCCTGAACGAACTTCGAGTCTATGCATTTCGTGAATGTCTTCCCAGGGTTATCGGCAAGAATGCGGATCAGCATAATGGCGTTATACTGGACACGCGGCCTAGTGTAGTCATCTCGGCCCAAGTACTTGCGGATCACAATGGCGCATTCTTTTGCTGCGGATGGGGTTGACTCGGCGGTCTCAACGATGGTGGGAAGGTAGAGGACTTCTTCACCCTAGAATGGCCATTAGATGTGGACTTTCGGGTGTTGGGTTAGAGAGGGTCTCACCGATCCGTGCGGCCCCGCGGACTCGCAAAAAGATCGCTGGTGATTTGTATCAGCTCCTTTCCCTAGGTAGCAAACTTGACACCGACCACTTACCACCGCTTGTGCAGCGACGACCTCTGGATTCTCGACTTTAGGCCCTCCTGCCCCTTCTGCAGCAGTAGCTGGAATGGATGTTAACAGTGAAATGCTGTGTGCTGGTGGCGTGGATGCCTTACGTTTACGCTTGAGGGAATCAAAGACGCGATTTACTTTCATCGACTTCATGGCTGCGGTGTGGAATGTTAGGGGGGGAGCGGAGGGAAGGTGTGAGGAAAAGCAGTATTAAGGGTTTGACCAACAGAAGGAAGGATGGAGGCGCGTACTGGTTCCCTTCTAGTCAGCCATCGCTAAAGACACTGCCCGGACGAAAAAGGTTTGGCATGCGGATAAAAGTAGTCCCGGCTCCGGATCGCCAGTATCAGGAACTGCAAATGGTGGTCGAAGTGGCCAAGTACGGCGGGGTACGTATCTACGGGGCTTGTTGTCCTGGATAGGCGGGACCTACAGCAGATGCAGACGGCCCCTGTCCTAGACGTCTATCGATTACAGGAGGTAGTTCTTCTCCCATTAGAAGCAACTAGCCCGTCCAGATGTGGATTCGCAGCCATATCTATGACAAAATCTCTTATCCTTCTTCTCCCGGAAGACGCGTGTTGGGCCAAGGCGATTCGTCAGGTGGCGAGGACTGTGAAGAGTTGCCAAGAGCGAAATGTCCTTCAGATTATGTTTATCGTGGGTGGCTCATACACGCGTACTACCTAGACACTTCCGTCATGCCCACCAAACTGTGTATCACATGCATCGGAACGTCACTCAGTGACTAGTCTAGGCCGACGACGCGACACACGTCCCACCAGCGGCCACATCAATTCGGGCGAGATTCAGGTCCAAAATCGTCAGCCGTCAACAAATCCTATCCTCGACATATTTTGCTACCGCATGCCATGCTCTCGGCGTCCCAAGCTCTCCTGACAGCGACAATACTACTATCATATTGCATGGGCATTCGAGTTCCACCCCACACATCCACTCCTGACTATCAGATCTGCACTTCGCCCCAAACTCGACATGGGCCAGGATGAGGCAGACGAGGCCACAACCAACATTCAGTCTCATCTTGTTGGGCCGACACTTCTCTCGGCGCCTCTGGCAAACGTCGTGAGCCTGGTGACTAGATCCTCGTCCCTCTACCTACGGCTTGGCACCTTTATCGGTGGTTTGGCATTAGACGGCGCGCGGGTCACCACTCTCACCGGTCTAGAGGTCTCTCGCGCAGTTATCGAATCAATCCTGTATCGAGCAGGGAAAGATGTGTCTACAAGAGCGACAGGCGAACTTGGCAGGGCAGAAGCAGAAGGACTGCTAGAGAAAAGTCTTTCAACGTTGCACAAGACAATAACGAGTATATCTTTCGCAGCATCGACTGGTTTCTATATATCTGCGACTGCTTTAGAAAGCGCGAAGGACATTTCTCAGCAGCTTCTAGTCACTCTTGATTCTGTACTTGGATCAACAGATTCTTCCCGAGCGATTGCTAGCATCATCACTCTCATCAGGCGGGAATTTCAGAACCCAGCTACGGGCCTTCCGGGAGAGCAGGTCGGCGTCGCGGATCTTTTAATCGGAGTTTGCGGTCTAGCGCTATTGCAGAGGTGGAGCAGGAAGACAACCGACTCGGAAATTGAGCGCGACCAGCGTGAAGAAATAATCTGGGATGTTGTGGTCTTAGATGATGGGAGAAGGGCAGATGTCGTCGGGACAGATGAGGGGGTGCTGCCTGGGACAGGCTCGAAAACTACTGGGCAGGAGTTGGCAAGGACGATTCAGAGGACGATCAGTGGGGAGGATTCGGATTCTAGTGAAGATATGCTAGAAATGGACCTAAAGCAGAGGATTATGGAGTCGTTGCCTCCACAGGCTTCGGCTTCTATAACAACTTCGACAACAACTACAAAAACCATCACAGTTGAGGTAACAGGTACCCAACCACCAAACCTCTCTCCACCATCAGGAGTTGAGATTGTTGAGCAAAATGCACATCAAGTTCTCGCCTTGGATTCTGATGTCCAAGACTTAACTGACAATGAAGGAGCTGGACTGCAGACTCCGAGATACCGGATTGTGTATCGTATTATACAAGACAATCATCGGGGAACAAGTATCAAAGCCAACGGCCCTCTTCATGTGGCGGAAGAAGTTTTGGATAGCGAGGGAGACATAGTCAGCCATCAAGCTGAACACAAAGAATCAGCCAAACCCGAGGAGCATCCTTCATCGCCAGTCCTCACTGCTCTAGATTTGAAAGTAATCAGTCATAGCGATGTCTCAAAATCTGTGGGAATAATTTCGAAGGTCGATAATTCCCACGGACAGCTCGCAATTCCGGCCAAAAAAGATAATACTGCTAATCAGAAAAGATCACGAAAACCTATCACGCCTACCCCATCTCTCAACAGTTCCGATAATCAATCTGAGAGAGCATCAAGAACGAAGTCACCCTCAGCGAAAAGGACCAAATCCGACAAGCCTCCCATGAAGTCTAACGAGAAAGTGGGGTCAATTCGAAACGCAATCAAAAAAGGATCTGCAGCTACTCTCTCTAACCTTTGGCCAAAGGATCCACCTTCAGAATCTGTGAAGGCAACACAATCCCGCCCACCATGGAGGGCTTCCGCTGCTACGTCCACAACTAAACCTCAACCTCAAGTTCCGCCGCGAAATTCCGGCGTGATTGTAGTGCGGGATGCGCCACGCGCTCCGCAGCGGGGAAATCCAAATTACTTTTCGTCTCGAGATCTAGGATATATGCAAACGTCAGATGTACCGCGTAGTCCTTCTCGAGCAAGCTACTATTCTATTCACGAAAGGCGAAGAGATTCAATAGTGTCACAAACAGACACCTACTCTATACACTCAACTGAGTCGCGTCCCGGGTCGCCAGCTCTATTCAGGACAAACCTCCAAACCCAGCGGAATCTTATAAGGGCTCGCTCTGAGAAGAATTTTGTGAGTCAGCCGCACCAAACCGGAAATCACCATGGAAGGACGAAGTCCGAGGCTCCCAGCATCTACACACTACAAACTAATAACTCGGGAACATCTCTCGTGCTTTCGACCAAACCAAGATGCAGTGCATTCGAGGAGTCCTGCTCCTTCGAGAGGCTAATGCGAACCGGTCATGTCGATGGTCTCTTCCCAAGACACCACTTTGTACGCAATATCACAAGGTTTGTGCGCTTTGCATCTGCATCCTACGGCGCTAATTTCCTGCGTGTGATGGGACTTGCCACCTCAATAAATGGTACAAATTCAGCGAAGGAAATCATCACCAATCATCACCATGAGCATCACTCCTTTTCTACCCACGCACAACTACCTCCTGACACTATTCTTATATCTTCCTTCGTAGATCCGGAGGGAGGTACAGATTCTACTGGACATACCGGAACAGGTGTGCCCATGGTACACTTCGTGACGCTTGATCATGATTCCAAGGCCGTTGTTCTTACATGCCGGGGAACTCTCGGGTTTGAAGATGTACTCACAGATATGACCTGCGATTATGATGACCTTGTGTATCGTGGAATATCATACAAAGTTCATATGGGAATCCACGCCTCCGCTATCAGACTTCTATCATCTCGTGTTTTCCTAACTATCAAGGCCGCCCTGGAGGAGTTTCCCGACTATGGTCTTGTGCTTTGTGGGCATTCTCTAGGTGGTGGGGTTACAGCCCTTCTGGCAATTATGATCTCTGAGCCGTCTCCTTCTGGAACATCGTTTCTTACCAGCTCATCTTTATCGTATGAACAACCTCGACTTCTCGACTCAGTCTCTGAATTCCCGGCCACCGTTGCCCCGCAACAGACATTGCCATCCGGAAGACCAATTCACGTTTATGCTTATGGGCCTCCTGCGACCATCTCTCCGTCTCTTCGCCTTGCAACACGTGGGCTTATAACGACTATTGTAAACGGCCAAGACCTTGTTCCACACCTTTCGCTCGGCATACTACACGATCTCCAAGCTGTCGCACTGGCATTTAAGACGGATGATTCAGGAGCAAAGGGAGAGGTTAGAAAGAGGGTGTGGGAGGGCCTGCGAGGTACGCTGCAAGATAAATGGTATCAGAAAGAATCCGGTAGTACGCCGCAAGAAGAAATAGGGGATGAATGGGCACACTCTGCGCTCAAAACACTTCGCGCGTCAATGCTTTCAGCCAAATTACTCCCTCCAGGAGAGGTATTTGTTGTTCAATCAATGCCCGTTCTAAGAAGGGATGCATTTGCGCAAGACTCCGAAGGGATCAAGGCTACCGGTGCAGCTAGAGGCGTCTTAGGCAGACCGGCAACTAGAAGTGTTCTGCGCTATGTTCGTGATGTCGAAGGACGCTTCAGCGAACTGCAGTTCGGTGGCAGTACGTTACTGGATCACAATCCTGGCCGTTACGAAGCCAGCCTAGCGGCATTGAGACGTGGTGTTTTGGGTTCATGAGCATTTCGACGGATAAAATACATGGTGCAGGCCGATCATGTGTCCATCATACTCATCGTGCGGTCTCTAAAATGCCTCTCGGGTCACATATGGCCAACTTCAAGCCTATCAAATTGAATTTACTCTGGGTATATCAATCACGCACTCAGGGACGAATATCAGGGTAACTAGGTAGAAATCATTCTATGAGGATAATAATATCTGGGTATGACGACATGATGATATGATAAAAAGATATAGATGTAGATATAAATATAATCATAGAATATACTTTAAGAGTTAACTCCCTACAGGAACTTTCTAAGCCAAATACATGTGATGTGTTGGAGGCGGCTCGGACTCTTGAATATCCGAGCCTCGGCTCATGGCAATCGAAGTCTCGGAATTGTATAGAACAACCTTTATCCCAGGCAGACGGTATGGAACATGCAATAATAATACTATAGTTTGTCACGACCCATCATCATTTCCAGTTCAGATTCATATCCGTGACGCGGACACGATAGCTGCAAAATCTCCACTGTTCGACCAGCGCATATACAATGGCAGACCACCCAACACTTGTCAAACCTCCTCCAGTAGATCCGTCGAAATCTGCCATGGAAAATGTCTTGGAGTTGACAGATCTGAGTCCCATTGGGCCAGTACGTACACCCGCAAAGTCTTCTAAGCTGCATCTCACCCAGTTCCTCGCAGGATATGTTCACGAACACTAGGCCTCTTTGGCATCCGCCAGGAGCCCGTGGCATATATGGCGGCGCGGTCATCGCCCATTGCCTTGCAGCAGCGCAGCGAACCGTTCCCTCAAACTTCACAGTCCACAGTATGCACTGCTACTTCGTGCTCGCAGGTGATAGCGAGATCCCAGTCATGTACTACGTCGAACATGTTCGAGAAGGTCGATCGTTCGCCACCCGAACAGTGCAGGCGAGACAGAGGGGGAAGTGTATATTCACAACTACCATGTCATTTGCGCGTGAGAATTCTGGAGGATCAAGAACCATCACACATGCAATCCCGATGCCAGATGACATCCCCCCGCCGCCAGCGGACGACGAAATTGAAGAAATCGGGAAGGCCACTTGGGGACGCCCGTTTGTTAGCCACCAGGTCGAGATATTAAATACCCAGAGCGAAAATCCACATGAAAAGAAGACTCGGCAATGGATAAAAGCCGCAGGGAAAATAAGTCCCGAGGCAGGCCACGAAATCCACATAAGTGCGCTGGCATACATGTCTGATAGCTATTTCATAGGCACAATATCGCGGATACATGGTCTATGGCGGCATTGGTCGCCAGATAGGAAGGATAAAGGCGAAGCAAAGGGAAGCCCCAGTCGGGAGCCGACAAAAAAGGAACGGAGGGCCAAGGTCGGCATGATGGTCAGTTTGGACCACTCCATATACTTCCATCAACCTAGGAAATTCAGGGCAGACGAGTGGATGTTCGCCGAGATGTCGAGTCCGTGGAGTGGGGATGGCAGAGGAGTCGTTACGCAACATATGTATGCTAGAGATGGGACGCTGATCGCTACGTGTTTCCAAGAGGTATGTCTCTACGCGTTAGGTCTATGATGGCGTACTAACATTCGGGTAGGGAGTTGTGAGACTGCAACAAGACGAACCTTCACCAAAGCTATAGAATCCATTATGCAGCACGATGGTGGCTTCGTGCAGAACTATAAGAGCCAGACCAATGAAATCAGGGCGATTGAAGTCAGAATTGTGTATAGATTTCTTAAACTGTGAAGGAATCAATGGTATCCTATACAGACATTCCTGTTATACTCTACAGAATATATTGAACCCTAACAGGCGTTGAGGCAGAATCAGTGGCTCAAGGAGGGGATAATCCTAGATAGTTACAGATAAATTACGTCTTTGCCTTGTGGATTACTAGTGACTTAACTAGTTCGTGTCTACTTTATATTTCAAATTCATCCTTCTATTTGAGCATTATTTGAAGGGCGTCACAAGCTACAGAATAATTAAGTGGAGAGACCTATTCTATTATACAGATTGTACATGGTGCTTTATTCAATCAACGTCTCTTTCCGGATATCATAAGTCACGCTCGCTTCAATTGAATTTCTCATCATCCATAAATATCCCCAAGCCAACCACTCGGTAAACTTGTGCTGCAGCCAGCCTTTATCTTTGATCGATTCCCACCTCCAAACTGCGTCTTTGTAGGCTTTATCGATTCGTGGCCGGCGTGTCTTCTCATAGACCTCGAAAATGCTTGAGAGCTCCTTCTCGGCGAAACGATCAAAGACACGAGCGAGAAGAACTGCATCTTCGACGGCAAACCCAGTACTCTCGCCCTGAGGTGGCATCTGCTACTATGTCAGAGAGTTTCGCATCTAGTAAACTTTATTGACCTACACCATGAGCAGCGTCTCCTAAGAGCAGAACCCGTCCTTTCGACCACGTACCTTCGGGGCCGAGTTTATATATGGGGTAGAATATAAATTCCTTAACTTTATCGATGAGTGGAATTATGCTCGGAATGACCGAATCCTTGTACCTCCTGTGAACCTCCTCCATCGTCGTCTCATGGTCTTGCCCGCGAGATTTCCATCCCTCTCTGTCTCTTTCCTCGGGCGCTTGCATGCCAGCACTTAAGAAGATCTTTTTCCTATCCTCCTCTATAAAGGACGTAATAAGCGTTCCAGACCGTCCTGCATTAGCCGCTGATGACTTGAAATGAATGGCGGGCACACCATCCGCATCGACGACAGCATACGCTGCGGCCACGCCAGTATAGATAGGGCGTCGATTGGGCTCGATATGTACTGTGCGTACCGCAGAATGGACTCCGTCACAACCAAGAATGAAGTCTGCATGGGCACGCCGTCCATCGGAGAAGACGGCGGTAACCTCGGCCGAATCGCTGGTATCTTCAATGGACTTAAGTTTCGACCCGTAATAGGTAGGTATCCCTGCTGCTTTTACGGCCTCCAGCAATGCGCCTTGGAGGTGTTCTCGCATGATGCGCAGAGAATGGCCTGATCTTCGAAAGGAAATCTCCCCCAGCCTATAGCCGGTGGTGATGGAGTAGACATCAATTACATCGACTTTGCATCCGTGCTTGAGCTCCACTCCTATACTTTCCAGGAGACTTATAGCATTCGGCGTAAGGTTGATGGATCCGCCTATCGTGGCAGGCTGATCCCGAAGTTCATAGAGAGAACACTGTATTCGGAGCTGGGAAAGAGTCAAGGCTGAGCTTGCCCCAGATATACCCCCACCGATTATAATACACGATCTAGCCATTGTGTCGCTCTCCTTCTGATTAAGAGCAACTTCCTCGCAGCGTCTCCGCATATATATCCTTGAATGCCACACTGTCCCAACTGAAATAGAGCTCCAGGCAGCAACGCATGACCCTCTAGGTAGTCGATAATGGTGGCTATGATTTCTCCAATCTGATCTTGGCAGCAATTTAAAGGAAACCTACGCCGAACCCTTGCATGGGCCAAGCCAAGATTGGGCGTCGTATAATTACTCAAGTGTTCACGTCGACTGGTTTAAACGAGTAGAATGATCGTGCTCTTTGACCCAGCACCTTTTGCTCGGGAGATTCTCTAAATTACGCCATTCATTAGACTTGCATGCATCTGCGGAGTCTGGTCTTGAGATGAGGTGAAGTGTGGTGTACGCCCTCTTTTCCTGTTGTATACAAGGGCGACTGACGTGGCCCTATAGGTGGCCCGCCCGTTTCGGAACACATTCAAATCCGATTACTTTTGTCCCGGAAAAATGCTGCCAAAGAGAAAATCGCTATGCTATCAACCCATGGAGAACATATTAAGATTAATTGATGTATTGTTCTGGGATTGGAAGCTTGTTCTACTGTATATAGTCAGCATTTTGGAGGGCCAGGCTGGAAAGGAGATTGGGACTCACCCTACAGTACGGACTTGATGAGACACTAATTAAATGGCAGGCGTTACCCGTTATAACATTGTACAGAACTCTGAAGAGAGGGCCATCCAAAAAGGTAAGAAATCCCATTTGAACCTCGAGATTCTATCGCCTGAAAATAAATCTGGTTTTTTAACCTTGCCATGCAGTAAGATGTATATGAACAGTACGCCACCTAATATGCGATGCTAGCCCACCAATATTTCTTCCTACTAGTCTAGCATTTTGGTATACATAATACCACCTGTGCCGTCCAACTTTCTGACAATCCAAACGGAAGAAGGGTGCCTAACACGCTCCAAGTCTTGCTGTGTTGCAGGAAATTAGTACGACATAGTATGACAGCTCGTGATAAAAGAGGTATACATACAAACAGTGCAGCGGTCATCAGTTAAAAAGCCGCTTACCCAGCATGATCCGTCTTTCCACGTTAACTTGTCCCATGTGCTGGAAAACGTAAAGCATTATTAGCCTTTATCCTTCTCGAAATCGTAGATATTTCCTACCAGTTATCATCCACACAAGTGCCTGTGTCGTAGCATTCAAATTCGTAGTCGGTATTCGTAAATACATAATAAGTGATGTCATTATTCGTGCCTGGACCGGAGCGGCAGTGGGCAAAATAGTCGGTGTTGATGATCTTACAGAGTTGGTTGCTTCGAGACATGAGGCGCGAGGAACGGGGTGCTGGCGAGACATCTCGACCAGCAATCTCGACGGAGAGAGGTACAGCAGCCTCTGGAGTAGGCGCTGCGAGGACGACGCAGGGAAGGAGAGCGAAAACGGAGGAAATGAACCACCTCATGGCGACGAATTTTGGACTCTTGACGACGGAAGCTCAAAACATGCAGAACTTGTACTGAAAGATATTTCACTCTATCTTATCTCTATTCGTGAATATGCACCGTCTCGGATATGAAATAGCGACAGAAAACCTGGGCTACCGGGCTGGGGAGACGGAGGAATGTACCTCAGTTCCAAGTAGAGATGATGAACCAAATTAGGAGGCGTCGTCAAGCGACTACACACGCGCCTCCTCCATGAACGTCCCGTGGTGTATATAAGAGTGGATGGCAGCACTTACACCCTCAGCTGAAAGTCTGGGCATTCCAGAGCGGAAATGACACCGATCGCACCGTCCGATGAAATTGTCAGGGATGCAACATCCCGTCCAGTGACGAGGTGGAGAAACTGTGGGAGCGGTCCCTGCCCTGCATTTTATTTATAGCCGTGCCGTCCTTTGGGTTCAGCCCAATACAGACGCGCTTCCATCCATGGTCAATGTTACATACGGAGTGAGCAGCAGGTTGATTCATTTCTCGTGCCACCGCGTATAAAGGTAAAGAGCATATCCTAGTGAGTCCACGCCGTATTTGGCTATCACTCAGGCTCAGATTGAGACATTCCCTCAGCGGAGTTCTTACTGGTTGTGCTCTTCTGGCTGTCCTTTGCAGCAGCCTCATTTCTTCCTGTCTCGACATCTCTGCCAGATCTTGTCGACTCAAACAGCGACATCCCTCTTCCTCTCCAACCACTCCTTCTGGTGACGCCGGGTTCGCCTCTTTCTGTCGAACTAAAGACTCTAGGTGCGAGATCTACAAAAAAAGCGCGCACCATGGGTAGGTTCGCGTTGATGATGCACAAACACGGCTCCATCGTTGACCAGAAGATAGCCATGCACAAGCCAAAAGTTGGATCCGCAAATGAGACTTGCGTCTGAATGCACCTGAGTCTAATTATTGAAATAATGGTGATACTGCTCGACATTAGCAGAGGTTCGTCTTATAAAAGCCGCTATTCCCCAGAGAACTTACAAAATGCCCATGGTAAATATGACCAAGACGCCCAGCTTTCGGCGTAGAGCCAGCTCCAGTCGCAATATATGAGGCACTGGGAGAGCGATAACCATGAAGTCCGTCGCTAAATTCAGAGCTCCCGAGGAGATGTAGACTTTGTTGCGATCTCCGCAAACACCACCCGGAACAGTGGAATCCCAGTTGAAGGCGAGAGGGCGACATAGCAAGAGCGCTTCTAGGATTACCATGATGGCCCACATTACGAGGACCACGATAGCGGCGTACGCTGATTTTCGAAACGTATATTTATCGCCAAAGACCCGCAGATAGAAGCAGATCACGGAGCTCTTGAGGAGACACAGCGTGATGGCGTAGAGGATCTGAATAGGAAGAATGAGCTACATGCGTCAGACAATGCCAGATCTTGAGAATGGTCATTATTCACCTTTAGAGTTATCACTAAAGCTGCTGGTTGGACATCTTTAATGTGTCTGCCCAAGCCTCCCTCAAATACACCTAGATTACTCAGACTTTGATGCATATAGGGAAGAGTATTTCACGTACAAACATATTCAATAACAATAGAAACGAGGAAGAAGAGCTTGTCTGAATTAGTTGTTTGAACAGAAGATTGCGAGAACCACACGTACCAACGCTGCAACCATGAGATAATCATCACTGGCAAAGGGGACCCGTCTTATTCTCCGAGATTGTAATCTCAAGCCCGTGAAAACGATCGCAATGGTTGCAAATACCGTGATTGCGATCAGTGGATTGCGAGCCTCTGCAACGCTGAGGTCATACGCCATGATGACAAGAAGACACGGATGAGAAGCATGACACCTAAAGTCTCGTCTACGTAGGCAAAGAAGGAAGTAGTATGAAGAGTAGAAGAAGAAAACAGAGTTGAAACGAGCACCCAACTCGTGACTTGGATAATATATTATCTGGAAGCGACATCTACCTTTCCCTCCTTTGCCGCAAATCAACTCCTCTTTGAGGCATGTACTATCATTATCTGTGAGAATGCCTCTGGATCGATATTCAAAATGTTTGATCTGTGGCTTGTCTCAATGCGAGACATCCGGCATTGAGTCCGGGGACCTTGACAACCCACTACAAGAAACCTAAGCTGCTAAGTTAGGCAATGTTTCTGCAGAGCAAAGTGACATGTCAATTTTCTCTTCGAAAGGGACGTGATCCTCATCTTGTGTCCTGTCAACTCTAATACAAGTAAATAATCATAAATTGCCACCCGGCAGTTATTTTGACAAAGAGTATGACCTGTCAGATCCGGATATGTTAATTCGGTAATAGAACACGACTTCACCTTCCTTCTCGCCGAATCAACAGATAGGATCAGTATTTTAGATTTGATCATGGCGATAAAATAAAATAAAAAGTATACTTCGTACAAGGGACAAGTTTGCGATTTTGCCTGCCGAGCTCTAGCAGGGGGTAGCAGAGGCAGGGACCAATGGTTTCACGGACCTAATCGAGAATAAAGGTCAATACTGCAAATTGACTGAATACGACTCGACTTCCGTTAGGAAGAGGCCAGCAATAGTATAGCAAGCTCTAGTCAGGGTGCTTATCTGAACACACATGCCGGCATCAGACTTACAAAATTGTATGCTTGGAAGTACAATACCTGTAGAACTGCCCCGTGCAAGATAACTACCATCTACTGAAAATGCAATCAACTTGAATGCCCATGCCCACATACGTGGCTAGGTCCGCCCTTCTCGACCCCGTTCCTAAGTAGCGGGTGGAACTGTACCGAAACACTCAAAGAATGTCACTGATCGGATACAGATGTCATTGGAATCGAGTAGTATCCTAGAGAACCCACTCTTTATCTCATACTTGATCCTGCTGGGCATGACTGCCCTTTTCTCTGCTGGCATCGAGAACGGAAAGCCTCGCCTCCATGGTAAGCTTCAACAGCAGGGTGGGACCAAGGGACTGCAAACTTCAGCGTCAACGGATGTTTTCGACGGGCATTTGGAAATGGGTCATTTATTATTGTTATTTCATTTGTCCGAAGGAAGCCGGGAAACAAAGATAGATGATTATCGATATACTGCCCCTCGTCTTCGAGTTATATTGCGATGATATTCGGTGACGCTGAATGACTCAAATCTAGGCACGACTAGGTCTAGGACATGTGAGAGTAGCTGATACAACGTAGAGGGTCCTGCATAGTCGCACATACTAATGAATATTATGCGCAATCTGTGTCTTCCAACGGGAATTATGATTGATCTCTCTGTGTACATGGATATGCCTCACCAATCTTAAAGTGGAGTGGACAGCAAAATGTCTTGTGCAGTCTCTACAACTGGACGTCACGAATAACATTACTGAAAACACAGTGCCATAGACTGTACCCATGAAAGATTACGAAGCTAAGGACGACCCTTTAGCTGTTCGTTCTGGGTGTAAAGTTTATCTATGTCTCAAAGCTCAGGTATACTTGGACCATTTTTTGCTCGGCGTCCCTCCAACCAATGGAAGTTGGGTGCCCTAGGCTGTCCCGAACAATGCAGGAAACATTTCTCTCACCGCTCACTGACTTCAGGAGAGAGGAGTTTGGGTAATTCGTCACCGAGCATCTTGGCTGCAACTAAAATCGTCCCGGGCCTGGCTCTAGCACGCTTGATGCAGCACCGCAGGCCAAGGGACCCGCAGAACTTTTCATGGCCAACGGATACAAAAGCTGTGCCGGGCATGCGCCATAGCTCCATTGGCCCTTGCTGCTGAAAAGCGACGATCGAGGCTTCTATGCTCAGCAAGCCGGGCCATCTTGCTGCCAAGATGTACATTATGGTGAAAGTCATTCATGTCCTTGATATGATAAGTAGACTCCATCATCACCTGACGAGGGGTAGTTGGACTGCTTAAGCCCCTCTGGAGGTGTGGCGAATGAGACACAACTGACTCTTTGTTGTCCCCAACGCGAGGCCTCGCGTACATACAAGTCACTGTCATGATCCTCCGAGGTTATGCGTGATGAGGACTATCTTGTGGTGGTTGAGAGGGGTGCCGAAGGGGGAACAACTACCCCGCAAAAGCGCAAGAGGGCGAGCGCCTACTTAGACCAGTGAGAACAAACGGTTATTCCAGATGGGGTGCACTTCTGCTCACTCTGCTTCATCTCGCATGTTGGACAAGAGAGCGACTGGGTCAGTACCGAGGCTCATTTTTGTTTATCTTGCTGCAGATGACAGGTGCACATGGTTACTAAGCGAGCCTCATGGCCAGGTCCCCCTTTTACGTCGGGGGCCACCTTTTTTGTTGGCCTCTGCTCCCCTCTCTGTCTCGTCCTCTGCCCTTTGCTCTCTACATAGCCGCTCTGTTATTCTCTGGATCTACTTTCAGTCTCTAGCCTTCTTTATTGGCACTCGCTTTCCCTGCCCAGAAACGCGCCCAAAACACATGCCCCGCGGCTCTCCGTATCCGGACAGGCATATCTGGCTGGTTTGGTTTTGGTGTTGGGGTTGCTGCCTGGCTGCCTGACCCGGCCCTTGTTGATGGATCGCGGCGCACGGAGCTGATGATCCACGTCCCATTTTCTCTCGCGGGAGTACGAAAAGTACTGTCCAGGTTCCACGTCCCCAAGTAAGGAGCCCTCATCTCCCATCCAGCTCAGCGCTCGCCTTCCTCCACCCCAATTCTCGAGATTCTCATGGTTCCCAAGACTTCCACCTCCGCTCTCGCCCTGGGCCCCGATCCCCGCAGAGACATCCCGCGACGATCTGCCGTTCGCTACATCGTGACCTAGAGTCCTACCGGCGCAAGCGGAAGGCTGACCTGCGCGGTCCAGATTGTCACCAATGCAGGCTATTAAGCAGAAGTGCCGCCCTAAACACCAGGTCCTGATCCTGAAATGCTATCCTCGAACTGTCAAGGGCACGGTTGATGTGAAGCCCAATTCCAGCGAACTCAGCTATCTCCTCTACTATGCCACGACGCGGCGTAGCAAGGTACAGAAGGTCGGCGCCTTTCTGGAGCGGAAGACAGCGAGCGATGTCTGGCGCCAACGCATAGGGTACGTGAAGGAACATGAGACGAGCGCTCTACTGCTATGCATGGTTACTAACGTGTGCTATAGAAATGTGCAGGTCACACTTCAGATATTCGCTGCCTTGATCGAGAAGGCTCCCCGGGACCTGCCTCTCTACGCCCCATACGTCCTAAGAATCCTCAGCATTATCCTCCGATCCCGCGACATTACCATGGTTGAATCTTCCATCCCGACATTTGAGGTATTCTGTGAACATCATGATGGAGGCTCTCTCTCCGCTGATCAGGACTACCTCCATCAATATGAAGAGATTGTCCGCACATACGCATCTTTTGCGTCGACAAAGCAAACACATGCAAAGGGGCAAATTAGTGCGCCAGTGGCCATGCGCTGGAGGAGTGTTGGTTTACAAGCAATCAAAAGTGTTGCTTCATCAGATGCTTTGGCTTCGCTGGCTGGCAGGCAGTTAGAAGTGATCGTGCCCATACTTCTGGAAAATGTATGGACAGATAGCGAAGAGGTTTTGGATACCCTCGATCATAGAGCGCAGCTAGAGGAGAAGGTGGATATGGAGAAGTCGTTGAGACTGCGACCGAGTGTCTCAACCGTACGAACTGCTGAGCTCCCTGGCGATGCCAATGCCGCTGCTCTATCAGGGACGACAGCAGATGCAGATAAACTTGCGGAAGAGGATATAGGGGTGCTTGCAGTCCAATGTTTGAAGCATATATTCGTCATCCACAACCGGTCTCAAATCCATAGTGCGACCATGGCAACATTAAGATTTATTGCGGAGAGAGTTGCACAGCACGAGAAAGTGATAGGTGGCGCTCCCGACGATGAGCTGGCTCAAGGATGGGCGACACGAATATTTGGAATGATTGCCAGGTGGATTCCAGTCCAGGATCGATATGTCATCCTGGTAACCGCCATGGACACTCTCGTCCGCAGCCCAGTCGTCGAAGACAACCTTCAACAACAACTGGTTCTAGCGACAATGGTTGACTCACTGCTAAGCTCAGATATTAACTTAATCGGCTTGAGCGTCATGGATGTGTTACTTGGCTTAATTCAGCACGTCCTGAGGGTTCTTCAACTTAGCAGCGCCGCTCCTCATCCACAGCGAGAGACTGGTGCCGCTGGGATCGCCTGGCCTCCAGAGTCAACCCCTCCTATTACCTTGGCAGGTGCCACAGGTGAAACTTCGAAAGTGGCAACGGATGTGCGAAAGACTTTGCTATCTAGGCTTCAGCGGTGCATCGGAGACCTTGCAACACATATTTACTATGCCGATCAAATAACAGACATGGTGTCGGCAATCCTTCTACGGCTGAGACCCTCTCAACTTGCAGGTGCTGTCAATGTAGCGGCTACTGTCGAGGACCCAGCTTCTGCAAGTGCCGCTGTTGCCGTAGCTTGGGACATAAAGGAAGACCCGAGTACGGACGGCTATTTTTCCTTTGACACTGCGAAGGTCAAAGCTCTTGAGTCTATCAAGGCTATCCTCCTCGTTGCCAGCAATCGGAAGAACATAGCAGGTGGCAACCTGGGAAGGAATCACTTACCTGTTGAAGTCTGGGAAGGTACACAGTGGCTGTTACGTGATCCAGACGGAAATGTCCGGCAAGCTTATGTTGATGCTCTTGTAACCTGGCTTGAGAATGAAATGACAAAAGCTGATCGAATTGTTTATGAGAAGTCGAAGGGCTTGACAAGATCGGGGCGCAATGATTCCACGACAAGCCTGACTAAACGAGCAGTTTCCAACGCTCCCCATAGAGAGAAGCCTTCAAGACCGTCGAAGACGACCTTTCTCCAGCTCCTGCACCTTGCCATATACGAGAACGCCTTGCAGTATGTGGACTGCGAATTTGACATTGTTCTCTTGCATGTTCTCCTCGCTCATCTTGTTACAAAGCTTGGGGTAAACGCTGTAAGGAGCGGCTTGCCTATGATATTTAGACTACAGGAAGATATTCTGGAGGCCGATACGCCGATAGCTAAAATTCGGTTGGGCAGCTTGTGTCATGGATATTTCTGGACGTTAAGTGAAAGCTTCGACTTTGAATCGTCACTGGTGGGCAAGGCGATATCCAACGAAATTTATCGTCGGCAGGGCAAGATGTTCTGGATCAGCCAGATTTCTCATCCGCCTATACCCTTGAACCGAATCGGTGCTCCTGGCCGCGTTACCCCGGATCAGATACTTCCCCAAGAGGAGTTAGAAAAGGAGTCACTAAGGCCATTTGATGATCATTCTCAGATGGTCAAGCTTATATCTCTATCCTACGCTGAGTCTCTGGCCTCGCCACCTCCCAGCGCTCCCTCATCACCCGGCAGGAGTTTCAGCCACCCTATCCTCATGGCTGAGAACCCAATTCGTGACGATAGTACACTACCAGAAGTAGTCAAGGAGCAGATGCTGTCTGAGTGGAGCAAGGAAGCGGTTATCGCTGGTGTTCAGGAGAACAGTAAATCGGTCTCGCTCAGTGGCTCGCGATCGGGCCACAACGTTACAGCACACCGACACTTCTTGGCTGTCAACGGAAATTTGAACACAGATGGGGCAGCAAATGACGGACCGCTACTGCCCTCTGGCCAGTATCACTCCTCTCCTCTTAGAAGTAGGCCGAATTCGACTCATGGAATTGGGGGCGGCCTCGGTTCTCTTCATAAGACCAGAAAGGATCACGGAAACTCGCCTTCCCCAAGCGAGTCGAACCGCAACTCAGTAACCCGTGTTGATCAGTTGAAGCGCGTACTCACTGGAAATAGTAGGCCTGGCTCAAAACTGACTGAGGCCCACAGTGACAGCAGCGATAGCATGGTCAGCTATGACTTCTCGGTTTCAGAAGCATCCTTCAATCCTCCCCCCCAAGGTCAACAGGCCTTGCCCATGGAGGAGCGATCGGTCTCTCTCCAAGGATCTAATAACAGAACGAGATCCAAATCTCGGGACCGAGCGGGATCGCCTGACGACGTTGCCCTTGCTCTGACTTCTCATCCGGTGGCGACCAATCCTAACTTGGAGACTGAGGAGAGGCAGGAACAGAATCGCAATGGCGTGCCTCCGGTGCCACCTCTTCCTCCCCCATTTGCGGGCGAGAAGGCTGCTGGCCAGGAGCACGCGACAGGTGACGCACTGCGCAAAGGGCGCGGCTCGAAGCGAAGCACAAGGGACAGAAGGGAGCAGCAGCAATCGTCATGGGCCGCGGATGGTGCCGCAGCCCTGGACCTGGAGAGTTTATTGAAGGGAATTGAGGTTAGGGATGCTACAGAGGCGAATGGCAATGTGACAGCACCGCCTTATTGACATGTTGTGACGGGATGATGAATCTGCGGTTTCGTCCTTGTATTATTACCATAGATTTGCAGCGTGTATCTGCTCTGCCGCTAAGCAGCAATTTGCTTGTAACTTGAGAGGATATGACAATACCGATGCTAGTTCCTGATCATGAAGCACACTGACTACCCCTTGATTTCTCCACTTCCAATTTCGCCAACGCTAGCCGTCCAAGGGTGTCAGAAAGTCACCCTATTAACAATTCACCAGCTCTTTCGGTCTCGCTGCATTACCGTTCGGGTCAATCCCACGTTCCACAGCAACATTCCCAGCGGGGCCATTGGATGCACTCATCGCTGGTGAGCATCTGCATGGTCCTTTCGATGGCCAACAAATCAGGTCTCAGCTGATCGGTCAGGCCGATGAAGGTGCTGGACGCTTCCAATGAAAGGGACAGTCTGAATGTTGAACTCGGTTAGCTTTTAGAGAAGTGATAATTCTCATTTTTAGAGTTTCATCATCGCAGACGGCCTGGTGTATGTCTCGAAGCATATATATATACCTCTGCGGTTGTCTGCTCACTTGGCCAGAGGCAGGCGCCGGCGCCATCAACCGCCTCATCAACCGCCTCATCAACCCCCTCATCAACACCCTTAACTGGCATATTCGACATCGACGCAAGCATTTCCTCTAACGCAGGGCTAGCGTCCACGAGCGGAAGTGTCTCCCGCGCTCTCGCCCTATCCATGCATCTATGTTCCCATGGCCTCGCTAGCCCCGCGGACGTGTGTCTTCAATGTACCGACCAAATGATATGTCTTGACCCCATGCCGCCACTACTCTTCTCTAGCCTTAACAAGATCGGTCTTCCCGTACCACGATTCAACATCACCATCGCTGCATCGTTGCAGTTGAAGCAATACGGGCCGGGTCGACATTTCCACTGTTGTGGAACCCCAACACATCGCCAGCTGCCCTGGCCGTCAAGGATCAGAGTATGGAGTACCAGACCAACGACTGTTCGTGATTGGGGCCTCTACGCAATGGGATTCGCCACTCGTGACCTGAATGCCTGGTCACTGCTGCCAGTGCGGCCCGGACCTTCACTGAAAATGGCGAATCTAGGCTATATGGCCAGTCCTCCTTCGAGCCACTTGTCTCCTCTTGGGCATCCCCAGGGGGTTAGTGCTCGGAGGGGCACATGCCCCGCGAGTGCTCGACGGGATTCCGTGACAGTGGACACATGGACTATTTCCTCTTTGTCAAAAGTTTCCCCGCGACATAAGCAAGTGCATAAATGTGGTTACTCAACCCCATATTCTGTTGCGCCACTTTGCACAGCATATCACATTACAACCCCATATACAGTCTGCAAGGACTCGGAGGCAATGTCTCAGCTCTTAGAATCGCAGGTGCCGTCATCCCCGTGTCGCCCCTTCTCATCCACATCATCGTCTCCTCTTCGGATTTGACGTGCGAAGCCCAGGCCTAGATCCGCTGCATCTTGCCCGTTGCCACGATCCCGGCCGCTTCCACAACGCAAGTGGCGCTTTTCGATAGTCATCGATCTGGGGCGGATTTAGGCGCTTCTTATCCTGTATTACCTAGTGGGACTATGGTTCCGGATTTTGCATGGTGCTTCTCAACAAAATCCAATAAAACGACTTGGAACTGCTGGAGAAGATTTGATCGATCCTCTTGCATATGCGTCGCCGCCTTACGCTTTCGCGGGGACCTCTTAAATTCCTGTCTAGTGCCGACCCCTAGTATCCACGATGCTAGTGCTTCTGAAAGTATATGAGTCCGATGTGTTGTGAGAGTACGAAAACGTAACCACCGGTAATGGCGCGATTCGTGGGGGAATCTGGTTACACCCGTCCCCCCCTATTACCTCTTAGCTACACGTGATTTGAGCCGCAGATTGGCCAGCACGTCGAGACTCTGCGTTGTATGTGAATGAGTAGAAAATTTTCTCATATTGTTCGGTCTGATCTGACATTATTTCACAAAACTTGTTTCGTGGACTGTTGTTTTCTCCACCCAATCGTCAGCATAACTTCCTCATATTTACCTCAAGCGAAGCTAGACCTAGTTTGTGGTTTCCATCTATTCTCGCCCTTGAACAAGCATGATGAAATACTCCATGAATGAAATGAGACCACGTGAGGCATCACTGTCTGCTACAAAGTACGGGCAGAGAGGGAATCTCGCCGACATTGGGAGCAGTGAGCATCCTGTCGGTCATATCTACGACATCGGAGGAAGTCGAATTCGCGAGTTACTAGTTCACAATTTGCGGAATGCAATCACGCGAGCAACTCCCGGACGACAACCCACGCTCCCTTCAGAGCTTTTCTTTTATGGAGAGGGTTTATCGAAGTGGTGCCAGATCACTGCGCTACCAGAGTTCTATCAATCGTGGAACGAGATTGAGTTGCTCGAACGCCATGGCGCTGACATCGTCAAAGAGGTCGCTCCCGGAAGCACTGTAATTGATATGGGATGCGGGTGCGAGCCATATTAAATTGTAATTCTAATAGGAATGACTAACAATATATTCTAATAGAGATACTCGAAAAATCGTCCCACTACTACTCCACTTCGAGAAGGCCCACATTCCGATTAACTATTACGCTCTTGATCTGTCCCTAGCTTCTCTCAAAGTGAACGTGGAAGCATTAACCTCCTTACAGCTGCGTCAATTCCATTTTGTGCGATGCTTTGGACTGTGGGGGACATTTCGAGACGGTTTCGACTTGATCAGATCCATTAAATCGCCAGTAGTGATCCTCTCTCTCGGTTCTATGTTTGGAAACGATCAGTTTGATTCGGCCGTCTCTAGTCTTGTGCCATGGGCTCGGGCCATGAAGAACAGCGACAGGATGCTTCTTGGTCTTGACTCCGAGTGCGACGAAGATGAAGTCTGGGCGTCATACCACGACTCTCAAGGGGTATGGGAGGACTTCATTCGCAGCGGTCTGCGGGCTTCAAACGAGCTCCTGGGTCATAAGTGGTTTTCGGATGAAGACTGGCAGGTCGTCGGATCTTTGAATAGTAATCCGACAGTCCATAACTTTAGAACTTGCGCTTTAAAGAGAGTGAAGGTTCCCGAGCTTGGACTCGACTTTTCAGCAGGAGATTCAATCGACTTCTTCGAATCCTGGAAGTATAAACCAGAGATAATGCGCAGACAGTTCAAGGCGGCTGGCTTGCAAGAGCTTAAATGCTGGAAAGCACCTGGCAAAGCATTTTGTAAGTCATCTCAGCTTTCCCACCTTCATCTGGTGCCTCGCTATACTCGCCTAGTCCAGCACTGATAATCGTTCCCTGCACAAAGACCAGTACCTCCTGTCGCCAACTCCACGGCCTACTCCTTGTCTATGATTGAATGATTTTATTCGCATGAAAATTGAGTATGAGCATAGCAATGCATTGAATGTTGGATAATATCATCTGGTATCATCTGGTATCATCTGGACTCGGCGTCGTCAATGAGCACGCATAGTATTTCCAATCGGAGCCATTTAGGTTTCAACAAGCCAGGTATCGATAGGTCATTGTGGTATTGCTTATCAAGGTTATCTAGTCAGCATATCTCATCGTTAGTAGCACTGAAGGGCCATACAGCTTTTCTTCTCCTTGAATATTCATATCAGACTTATATACCCTTCTGTCTCGACCAAATGTGCAATCATGACCTCCCACCAGGGATTTCGCTCTCCAATCAAGCTGGCTTCCTCAAAATACCCATCTGCAAAGGCCATGTCCATCCAGGTCCACATATGCTTCACAGCTACCCAGACTGGTGGGACACTCTAAATCGTTATTAGATCCGAGCCTATGGATTCGAATGTCAAGCTTTAAGAACAAGACGACTTACAGATCTACATCCAACATTGGAAACAATTGTCTCAAACCAGTCCCTAATTATTTTGCGATCCTCTTCCCGGTAGGAAACAAGCGCCATAAGAAAGATACAGCAGAATGGCGCCTGTGATGTAAATAATGGGCCACTGTACGGCATCCGCGTGAGGCATTCAAGGAATGTTTGTAGGTTCTGCTGGACAAGTGCATGGTCACGCGGTCTCCTAACGAGTTGTTAGCTTTTGTAGTGGTAGATTTTAATAGCAACTCTCTCTAACCTGTAGAATCTGCAGTGCAGATACATCCGAACAGTAGCGATCCAGATCTCTCCAGTGAGGTCTGTCACCATCGCTGCACTTGTAACTTTACCATTGGCATCTAGCTGGCACGATTCAAGGAGCGTATCTTTGGATAGATAGCCTTGAGATAGTTCCGACCACTGATGAATACTGTCTAACCTCTCTTGAATCTTCTTGGCACCATGAGGAATGACCACGGACTCTGGGTTCTAAGAGCAGTAGTCAGTGGACAGCCCAAACCCAAGCCTGCACGTAAGTGGAAGTGACTTACTCTCGCCATCCGAATGGTAAGATGAGTTACCTGAGCAAAAGTATGGAGCAATTTTGGGCACAGCCCAGTGCTTCCGTGAATCTTTTGTGAGTCTCTGTGGGATCCAGCGAGCAGCCAGTCGAAAGTTTGATCTGGGCCATTCATATCCAGAGCCGTCACTGGTTGCGCTACAATACATGCGAAAGCACCGAAGTTCGCATTTGCAAGCCGAGCGTCGCTGCATTGTACATTGACTCGCTTCCAGTAACGATATCCAGGATCGGACTCGTCGAGAAGAGATTTGGCAAGTTGCCCCCCTAGATACCAATTAGGCAATGCAGGGCCTTCGCCTCGTAGCTCCCAATTAATACACTGTTGCAAGGTTTAGCGTGTATCTATGGCATTGGGAGACCAAAGCACTCACATCGTCCACTATGAGCAGTGAGAGGGCCGATACAATGCTGTCTCCTCTCTCTGTTGCGCGCATTCCAGTTGTCCTAAGTGCTTCATTGATCAAGCCCACCGCCTGTTGATAGTGATTGTTTGTCCTGGCGAGCAGCTGGGGGCTTGGTAAATAGTCCAGAACATAAGCGCCAGCGAGAGCCAAAAGAGCGTGCTTGACACACTCTTCTTCGACTGCCATAGCGGCAATACTCGACATCCAAAAATTGGTTTTGGTTAGAAGAGTACGGCCTTGACAGTATGCAACCAAATCTAGATCAAGATTAGTCCTATTTCGCTCCAAAACAACGGGTATCTTTACAAAATTTCAACAGTTTATTGTCCGTATCATCCAACTTCAGGCGTCTTCCAAAATTTGGCGGCAGGTATTGTATGTCATTAGGCGGAGCCCCAGAATTTTGCTGCATATGCTGAGGCGATAGTTGAGTACGATGTCTTAACTGCGAATTGCCAAGAAAGGTTATTCCTTTTCCCTTCCCTAGTACCGGGGATCTGTGATCTTCGACATCAGACATGCGTAGGCGGAACTTGATATAACCGTTGACGGCTCCATCTTCAGGAAGGAAAGCAGTGCCCTTGAGTCGCGGATGCCGATTGGAACCATTTGCGGCGAATGGGTTAGAAAGACTCAAGCTGAAGCTCTGCCCCTCCTTCGAAGGTATGGATGGATATAACTCCGGCATGGCTTGCGCAAGCCAGACCTGAGCCTCCGTCGTTGCCTCTTCTCCTCCGTACAGGTCGCCATCGCCTTGGTCTGATGACACGGGCTCAAGAGCTGTAATAACCCAATCTTCAGCTATATATTCGCCTGACACAAGGCCTTATCGCGGCAACTCACCCCGCTTGCTGGTGCCAGGAGCTCCGGCAGAAGTCGTATCCCAACCGTCTGGTAGGTACTGCTGGACATCAACCTCTTGGTAACGGTCGAGGGCGAAGAAAGAGCGATGTCCCCACAGAATGTCAGACTCTTCAGCCTCGGCAGCGTCGGTCGTAGGAGCAGTAGTATGGTCTGACGCGACGAGCTGCGATTGTCGAAGGACCTTTGGTCGTTTCGCGGGCGGATTCATGGGTAGCTAGGTAGAGCGCATAGCATACATGCGTATAACCGCCGTCAGGCAGCCGATTCGCTGGACATGAATAATCGGAACCCGAGGGTAACAGCAGCGGCGACGAGTCTCAACACAAGGTTTCTCCCTTGATGACTTCTGTCAACGTTTGCGGTACCATCAGCGCGGCCTGGCTGAGCCTTAGCGCTTGCACGATCCAGCACCTGGCATTTGCCCGACGTCCCAGCTTCAACAGGGACCCCTTGCTATCACATCACCCTCACCGTCTTTCTTGATTGGCGTGGATAGATAAAGTACCCCCGCCATGGGCACTCGCCCGCCTTCCCCGTGTGTTACCCTTCTCCTCCACTGGGAAGAAGTGAATGTTGAGAGTTGGGCACGGTAATTCTTTCGTATTAGTACGCGGCAATAGTCCACTCTCTCTTTCCTCTTTTCTCTTTCTGTCTATTATACCTGATGTTTCACAGCCTTGCCTCTGCCCCGGCCAGCCTGACAACAACCGTGATGGCGACTACGGCCTTCCGATGTCCGTCATATTATGGGTGCAGCATTTCGAGTCAATGGCTCGATGAAATCGTCAGCGCGAAGATTGCAGAGATTGCCACGAATGCTTCGGTCTCTCCTGACTCCGGATGTCTGCTGAGCGATATGGGAGATTTTCTGGTGCGGGCTTCTGCTTCCCTCGCCCGCCTGGCTGAGGGCGTGGTTCATGGCCCACATATCGACGTTTATGTGGAGAAGAGGATAAAAGAGATGGAACAGGAACACGATTTTTCGGAGCTGGGTGCTTTAGATTATATAGACGAAAAGCATTCGTCGCTGAAGTGAGTTTTCGGCTATTCGGAAGTAACTTCATGTGCTAATGGCTTGAAGGGCCATCTCCACAAGTCTAGCCAATGCTGCGGCACTTACAGCTAGAACGTGGGCCCAAAATACACAGATGCCAAAGCCGGGCAGCCATCTGAATAAACGCTCACCGCACGAGAGCATGTCCGATACTCATATGTCATCATCTACCAGCGTGGGCCAAGCTTCCAACCTTGACCCCGCGGAGGACGACCATAGTGCCGGAGACTCCCCAGGTTCCGCCAATTTAAAGCAATATGTGGTAGACGATCTATTGACGACCTTAGCCACACGTGGTAAGGGCACCTATGTATGCCCCTATGGCTATGATTGCAAAAAGGGAGGTGTTAAGCTAGATGGGGGATTGGTTACGTTTGAACGAAATTCTTCCTTCAGGTCAGCACTATCGAGAGTTTTCTCCAGCTATTATTTTCCTCGGGTTCTAATCATCTAGATATATAGAGCTCATTTACAAAAGCACGAGAAGCTCTATAAGTGTGATATCCCGGGTTGTAAGAATAAGAAAGGATTTGCCAGAATCGATCAACTCAAACGTCACAAACAAGTAGTTGCCCACGGGTAGTGAATGAGGCGTTTTTGTTTGCTTAGGAAGGGCCGAATTGACTCGGCAATCGGGACAGAAACAAAAGCTAGGGTATAGCATCAGGTCATGTATCGGCCCAGGTGTGCAGGCATCGCTGCTAAATTCTGCGACTGACAATTCATACGGCAAAGGAGAATTGGGAACGAGGAGTGAAAAGTGAGCTTGTCTTTGGTAGGCTACGGCAACTTCTGTGATTAATAAGGCTCATTGGAGCCTATTCTATGTCGAACGGAGGCCAAAGAAAATATTATTAACTTCTAGGAGAGTAGCCATGGTTAGGATGCTCTGAAAGGGATGGCGATGGTCGTTGTGGGAGATCGCTAAGAGATATCCAAGAGTGAACATCACCATGAGAGGCCCATAGAAAAAGCTGTCCTATGACGACGTAGTAGCTATTAACTCCCACTCCAGAAGTTCCAATTCGTATTCAGAGCTTCAAGGGCAGGGGATTCATCTGCACTTCAGGGCGCGACCAGCTGAAAACGTAGTTCCTAGAGTCGTCTTTGATAACCCGCTCAATGGGGACAATTTGAGATAGAGTCTAAAGGGGCAACCACTGGGATGAGACAGTCCAGCATGCACTGCTTCTCGTGTATAATACAACGAGTTCTACGTGACCCCATCGTGAAGAGTAATAGACGAAGCTTGGCAGGGCAGAACCAGAACCTGCGTAATAAATACTTTAGCACTATAGCACTTTAGTAGTGTACCAGCGACTGAGCATCCGTTTTTAGCAGGAGGAAAAACGAGAAACGAGGAAAGAGAAAAGAGGCAACAGGACTGTCAGATGGGCGTGGGAGTTGAATCCAATTGCGGGAAAATATAATGGGAACCAATGTGTGTCATAGATTTTAATGGTCTCGTGTCACAGAGCCTGATCTAGAACGAAATGAGCCTCCTTCCATCCAATGAATACTAAAGCCAAGTCATAGGACCTTCTCCCTTTCTGCCTCACATATTCGGTTCCTTTCTTCCAGTCAGTTTCTCAACGCACACATATCGGTATGTCTCCCTATGAGGAGAGTTACTTGCTCATCGGTGCCGGATGCTTTGGCGCATCTACGGCACTTCACCTCAAGCGAATATACCCAGCAGCGAAGGTTACACTGGTTGATCGTACTCCGTTTCCATGTCCCACTGCAGCGGCACACGACCTGAACAAAATCGTTCGAGCAGAATATGAGGATCCCTTGTATCTGAAATTGGCTCTGGAAGCTTTGAAAATTTGGAACTGTGATCCTATCTTTAAGCCATGGTTTCATAGGACGGGTCTGGTCTTTGCTAGCGATGCGATTAGAGGCGATGCTGTTATTTCCAACTATGAATCCCTTATTGGCCATTCTCCTACCATGATGCTTGCACCAGAAGATATTAAATCACGATTTGGGGGCATCTTTAGAGATGCTGATTGGACAGGGGTTTCAAAATGCACATGGAGTCCACAGGCTGGTTGGGCTGACGCCGAACAAGCACTGCAAAGCGTCATCCAAGCAGCGGTCGAATTAGGTGTAAAGTATATATCTACAACAGTTTCTGCTGTATCCTTTGATAAGCACGGAGTCTGTCAGGGTGTGCAAACCCACACCGGCGAGCGACTCACGGCTGATCATACTATCCTCTGTACGGGTGCCTATACAGCTCAATTGCTTGCGGATAGTGCTCCGCAGTGGAAGGAACTTCAACTGGACGGGAGGATGGTAGCGGCTGCCGCATGCATGGGCATCTTCAAGGTACCGAAGGACCAGATGCCGAAATTTGAGGAGGCACCTGTTATTGTTTTCCCCGAGTCTGCGTACCCTGGTGAGTTTTTTTGGTTTTTTTCGATGGTATGGATCACTGACATCCAACTAAACGTGCATTTAGGGGAAAGTATCCCAGCTGGGCCAGCCGGTCTTGTAAAATGCACACACGAGCTTAGTTTTACTAATAAGATCTATCACAAGCGCTCAAGGCAATGGATTTCCGTTCCACCACGGCGGAAGTCCCAAATGACGTGGAGTCAAGATATTCCTCAAGGTCTCAAATATGAGGTTATGAAAGTTAGAGATATGATATATGGAGGTTGGCTGGAAAATCTTGAGCCGGTGAGCTACCGCATGTGCTGGTAAGACATTGCTTCGTCCTAGCATTGACATACTTACCTGCCCTGTAGGGATGCGGTGACGCCAAATCAAGACTTCATCATCTGTGAACATCCGTATTCCAAGAGCCTTTACATTGCTGGAGGAGGGTCCTTCCACGGTTGGAAATTCCTGCCAAATATTGGTCAATATGTTGTGAAGATGTTACACGGCAAACTAGACGAGAAGGAAAAGAAAAGATGGGGCTGGAATCGAAGCAACACTGGCGGGGCCTGTCAAATGTACAACCCAGTTCGCGACCTGAAGGACATTGAAATGTACGACGGCTCATGTACCATTGCAATTAAGGGCACTTACATTTCCATTCTTTAGCATATTGAAGGCGACAAAAGGCCACAACTAATAATGAAACCAAAAAGAAGCTGATGGAGAAACTATCCCATGTGTAGCAGGGAATAGCACATTTATGTTGCAGTACAAGCGGGCTTTGGGCCTCCGGGCTTTTGCCAACCGTTGGCAACCTCAACATTCCATGGCCTTGTGTGATAGTCCAATAATAAGGTTTTAAAATTAAGTTAGGGGAATAATCATTAAATTTAAAGCTACATTCTCTTAACCACTAGACCAAACGGTCGATTACCGAGATAAGTATGAAGCTCAGGACATTCCAAGCAGGTTGGATTGTGCCGTTAATTGCCGCGAAAACATTGCACCCTGCGGCCGGAAGATGACTCGAAATATAATATAGTTAAGGGACATTGGTTTGTCGACTTGCCTCAAAATGAAGCCAACTTTGCTTCCTGCCATTATGAATATCAACTAAGGCTAGTGACAAGATGCAGTCTTGGCTGAAGCGGACAGACGGGAATGTATATTCAGCGGAAAAGAGGCTTCAGCCTGTCAAACCAACCCTTCTCAGGTCGTGTTCAGGTTAGCCCAGGCGAGACGGACGGGAAGCGGGTCGGGACGAAGGATTCCGCTCGTTTGTTAGATCACGTGACATACAATCATGTGACAACCCCCGCCATTTCCGCCCCCACCATTAGGCGGTGACTAAGGAAATGCGCCCTCCCTGGTGCTCCAGCTGAGCAGGATCCAGTTCAGGGGAGCTGAGAATGCCTTGCAGAGAAACACGTACATCCCGTCTCAGCCGCCGAGTCCTGAACTGGTCGGCACGGCAGCCCTACGATCAAGGAACGCTGAGGACTACGCATGATAGTGTTGAAGTTCGTTTCTCTGCGATCCATATATGCTGATATTAATCAGGCACACAGGTACAAAGGTGGGTAGCTATCAGGACACATGGCCGCTGAGCACCGCAGCTTACGAATCTGCTTTCTCTCCGGCCAGAACGAGTCCTACGATCGACAGGGCCATCCATGCGGCGACGCCCGATGAGGGGTTTATCCCCAGAAACATCGCAGGAAGTGTTGAGCGATTCCCCCACGCACGTGACTCTAGGCAGTCCTACGTAAAGTCCTGCGTGTTGTAGCAGGACTTGCGATTGCTGACACTTAAACATCAAGGCTGTCCAAGGTGGCAACATGTTCTCAAGCCCGATGATAGCTTCAAGTCGCTTGTCCTTCGTCTTGCCACTATCCCGTGCTGTTTGCGACTAAGTCTTGTTATGGATCTTCTTCGCCGCAAGAGGCGTCGCGACGAGGCGGCAACCGGTATTGACGAGGCTTCCCCTATGGCGAGAGTCTACGGCAAGCATGGAATCATTCGCAGAATGTCACAGAATACCCAAATTGAGGCAGAAGACTATGACGTTCATGATTCCTGCGTGTAATTATCTCTATCGGTCGTCAGGCTTGCCCAGGCTAACCTAGAAACCAGTCTTCGAAACTTCCCAAAGCAGAAGTCCTCCGACCTGCGTTTCTTAGCTTGGGTTGCGTACACACGAAAGTTCTCTGATTCCTCGATGACCGATGTTGAGCGACGTACATGTCCCCTGATATGGTGCCGGGATGTCTTCCCGAGCGAAGATGCCATGCTCAAGCATGTCTACACTTGCGAACATCTATCCAAAGGATTATATTGGTGTTTCCGTTGCCAAAAGACTGAGCGTGTAGGGAAGTTTCAGTGCAAGCGATGTCAAGGAACTCCAACAACAGCAGAGCGCATCACAACCGTCGCAAAGAAAATCTTCACCGGGCTCGGCGTGAGGAGGGCAGTGGGAGACCACTTTGATCCTACCATCTGCAGAAAGGTTACCTCTCCCAAGGAGCCGAGAAGTCCAAATTGTTCGCCATTGCCTGAAAAGGGTGCTCAACTCCAAGAGATGGTGGAAGATAGTGAAGAACGTAACCACCTTGAGCTTCCAAATACTACCATATCTGAGATGGAAGCGGAGAATATTTTTGAATTGAGCGCAGGATGGACTACACAGTCTCAGGAGCTTCCAGATTCTTCTCTGGCCGAAATGACCGGCTCCGAATTTGCGCCTATATCGCCTCTAGTTTATCCAGATGAAAAATCGTCCCATGATCTCTTCAATTTATCTATGTGTAATGCTACACTAGCTTCGACTTATGGTACAAGTCCGCGCCGGCCATCACAGCCAATATCTCTTCGACTTGATACCGGCATGACTGAGCCACTACAGCAGCATTGTCCGCGACCGGACTCTTCTGCAACAGTCTTGTCTCCTTTAAGTCCTTCGGATCGCATTCGATCTGGTTTTTTCACTGTATCTCCGACAGATACTGCTGTGAGCAGCCAATCTATGTTCAGCAACTCAGAGTGTTCAAGTGCAACAACCCTGTCTGCTTGGGATGAGTCAAGCAATAGTCTCGGGTGGGGAAGGGACATCTCTGAGGTCAAATCTTACGCAGCTAGCCTAGGTCGATTTTCCTCCAATGCATCTGACAAGCTGTCAAGAAATGGCTCAATATTATCCAACACGTCTCAAATACTGCCAGATATACTTCCGCTTACACTGGAAAGACACGCCTCTAGCTCTAGCACATCTAGCGCCGCACATCTTGCGAACAGGTGTACAATATCTGAAAAGCGCCAATCACTCTCAGCTTACTGGCCTAGTGAGAAAGATCTAGTTAAATCGTTGTCAGAAGTCCTACAAGAGCACATCGAACACTCTCGGCAAGCACTAAGGAAATTACCGCCCAATTCAAATACGCTAGAGTTGCTCGCTCTCTCGACTAGCTCGATACGGTCAATCGGATTTGAAGTGCTAGAACGGCTCTTAGAGGGTCGAAATCCTTCGTCGCTGGTGCACATATTCGCATTTACCAATGTTGCTTATTCCATGGCAGTTGCAGTAGACCGAAATGCATCAAAAGTTCAAACAGAACAGTGGTTCCAGCATTGCGTATTCTGGTCAACCCTCTTGTCATCCGAGAGAGACCGGAGACGATACGAACAGATAGCCCATGCAATCTGGAAACCGCATGCTGCTACTAATTCTCAACCTAGTTCATGCTTATTGAATACTATGGAGAGAGAGAACAAACTAATTGCAGCCTGCAAGCATTTTCTTGACCGTAAGTCGCATTATCCTCCCGTCCCTGATCTCTAAATTGATAGCTATATAGTTCTTCAATGTCTTGGAAATCATGAGAAATCGAATCCGGCAACAAGGGGGCAGTTTAACTTCGCAAGGTCATCATTTGTGCATAAGGCGAAGATGTCCGTTATTGACCAATTAATCCAAAAACCCTCAATCGAAGCTTTCATTGAGGATGTTGTCAATGTAGAAAGTCTATTAAACAACAATTTTATTTCTGACGTGCGGCAATTGGAACTTGAGTTGATATGTACTGCCAAGGCATGTTTTCAACCCTCTTTCTCTATCCTCAAAGGTCTAACAGCTGTAGCTCGCTTCTCAATCGGATACTGCATACGCCCGTTTCACCAATCATGTAACGGATTTATGCGATGCGATGTATGTGGAGAGCTACATAAAATCTCGAACGACATATCACCTCGAAACCATTGCATTGGCTTATCAACTGCTCCCTGTGGTTGAATATACAAACAATGAATATGAGATGCCGCAGTATAATGTTGACTTCCAGATTAGCGGTCACGATTTTGCCTTGGAAGGTATCGAAACACCGGCTGAAAGCTTCTCCAAGGACGTCGACGCCATTCTGAACGAGTCTTTGTATATCTCCTCTGCCTTTCACATCTGGAAAGAGATTGTTAATCGTGAACAGTGACTTCTCACAATTCGAATTCGCTTCCCCAACCACACTACTGGAGAGCAGCTCCTCCATTCAGCAGACGGCTATCTCGCTAGACGTCCCCACGATACTAGTTTCCAGTTCGGCAAATTCAGCAGATTCCCATTCCCCCTCAAGCACGGCAACCAAATATCGCTGCCACTGTGGGTATGTTCCAACTGGCGAAGAGCGATGGAAGGGGTCGAACCTATCAAGACATAAGAGGATACAGCACCCTGAAAACGGAAGTAAAGTCTATAAGTGCGAGTGGGAGGGATGTGGCAGTACATTCACGAGAAGCGACAATTTGAAGGAGCATGTCCGGAAAAAGGGTCACCATGTCTGGCGTGTTGAGGGGGAGAAGGAAACCAGCCAGGGAGAATCGACGCGTAAGAGAAGGAAGAAGGAGATGAAAGATGAGATGGATACCGCATTGCGATAGTGAGACGGATCACGGGATGGGATTATTTGTTTTGATTTACACGGCGCAACGCGGTATAAGCATTTAGATGGGCGCTTGGGTAAAAGAAAGGAAACACGGGACGCAACAAGCATTTTGATGTGCAATGTAATTTCAGCCTAGATACCCGTACAGACAAGCTCAACATTTCCAACCGGCTTGAGTAATTGGGCAGGGAAGGTGTCAATGTGTCTACAGTAAGAGTAGTGGGCGTTTCGAGACACATCAGCCAGCGTGCAAAAGCAAATCCGGCTGGGGTAGAAACAGGAAGGCTGTTGTTGAGACGGCTCTGGTTGGCCGTGTCGGACGGGACTAGGCTTGGCACAGCACAGGGCTGAGGGAAATAGTTTACAAATACGACGGGCAGGGAGATGGGAGTGGGAAGGGGTTGGGAATGCCGGGAATGCAGAGGCGTGGAGAAGGCCACCAGGAAGATCTGTCTGTGGGCGCTTCTCCAGGGCTTCGGCGATGCTTCCATGTCAGGGGCTGGCTGACAAGGGCGCATCCTTGCTGCCACATGGCTAATCCATGGCCTTATCCATGTCAGGAGACACATGGGCGCCGCCCGGGGCGCGTGGTGGTGGAAAGCGGGCGTTCCGTCCTGGCCTCCAGGAGGGAACCAGTGGAGGTTGGCAGGACTCTGTGAGGATGGCTGGCGTGGGGGACAATGGCCTCGTTGTTTGTGTCTTATATGTGAGCAACTGTTGTTCCTGCAGAATACCCCGTCAACCAGTGTGCAGCTGAGATTTTTCGACCTTCATTCTCGATCCTCGACGTGGCGTGGCCGCCGCTCTCATCCTCAGCCTGCCTGGTGGCAGGTGACTTTTGAACGTGTGCAAGTCTCGCGCTACTCAGGATGCCGAGTCAAGTATCTCAGAGGTATGTGAACGTATAATAACGGCCCTTTTTGCATGTCGATGCCCCTTTTGGAGGTACGTTGCTGATTAACCTCGAGTCCTTCGCAGCCCCGTCCCGTGTTAAATCGCTCCAACTCCAACATCTGGCTTCCTGTCGCGCCACGACAGGAAAATTGCCTTTCAATTCTCCGTTCAGCGCCTTCCGGCCCTTCAAATCTCCAATCGTATTTGCAAAGGGATCAAACATGTGAGAGGTTATTACTTGGTCTGCCGCCGCAAAGGAGAGACATGAAAAGAGACTTGAGAAGTTGGGAGAAGCAGTGGGTTGCGGCCGGCTAGGAGCAAGATAGATATCTACTCCTAAATGAGAAGTGTTTCTAACGCCCTGGGTTCAATAAGAATCGAAAACGGCCTGTTTGACTGCAGATGTAGACATGATTGGAAGTGCTGGTTGAATGTGCAGCTGTCATCCGGCATATTTGAGTCCTTATTGCTTGTATCGTATATAGACTGGGTATTCAAATGCCGTTAAATATCAGTATAATTAGTCTTAACACATATGACCTTGAACCCGGAGCTGAACACTGTTGATATGGCATTCTGGTGGAATCAGTCTAATGCCGAACTGTCCTACTTTGTGACAGTCCTACTTGGAATACCTAAGTTGGCCGCCGAACGTCTCCTTGGAGGAGAATTATAGCCCGTAAATCTCGCATATAACTGAATTCAGCTAAATTTTCATCTATTCTCTGGGCTTAGCGACTCAGGTATGCGCTATCTCGCCACTCGCCTGGCCGCGACGGCTAGATCTCCCACATCGTGATCCTTTATACATTCTAGGTGCTTTGGCAGAGTCCCAATGTTCAGGTCATCTATAAAATACACCTTTACTCCAGTTCCTAAATGGTCGCCATCTCGAGAGAGGAGAGTGTCCTTCCAATTCGTGGGCTGCAGGATTTCGTCATCCAGTTCGAAGTAGCATGTTGAAAAACAGTACGACAAAGCTGTAACCACAAGCGAAAGTTTCCTTCTAGCCGTCGCAATTGATCTGAGCTTGTATTTTAGAGTATATTTGGTTGTGGTCGAGAACTCTAAGATCCGGTGCACGATACCAGAAGAGTGAGTAACATCACATTCGAAAAATTCCATTGGTGTTTCGTTGTCGAACTTTGGGTATTTCGATATTAGATGGATGGCATAGCCAAGACCAATTCTGAACTCGTCGCTGCTTGTTAGATGGAAGACGTGGAGCAAAGAATCAAGACATAAAGCTAGTGAAGCCGGTGCTTCAAGATGTGGAGGATTCCAAGTAGGGCAAGAATTGGTCAACTTCGCTAGTCCCCCTTTTCTCCCGTCCATCATTGCAAATCGCCACTTTCAATCTTTTCGTTTAAACCTAGAAAAGACATGTATCCATGCTGGAGTATTTGATTCGTCAACATATCTCGTCAGTAGAAAGCTGCCTTTGGTCATGGCCTCAAACTTCATGTCAGTAGCGGAAGGGGCCAATACCACTCATAAAGTCCAGTCGTTTAATTTCTTTTTGATGACAATACATGTGATGCATTCCGGTTTGTTATCTATCGAATAATTCACCAATCTTAGTAGATCACCAAGCAGACGTCCAACACTATTTATAAGCCCCGAGAATTGATCATCAGCACACTTAGAATCAGAAAATATCTTCTATCCCTTTCCAGGCTTTACCAGTCGGTGCTTTCTGTCTCTCTTCCCAATACTTTCCTCCAAATTGCCAGTATTCTTCCCCAGTTATAGGACACTTTGCCTTTGCAAACCACTGGGGAATGAACTCCTCTCCGTCCGCCTCTCTCTTGCGTCTCCTCGCTCGTTGCTTTTCCTCAAGTCTATTCTTCTCTGTTGCGGCCAAGTCATATTTGCCATCTTCCATTGCTCTCTGATCGGGACGTAATCTTGAGTCGGTGGGTGGCAACCATGGACGCAACTGATCATTGATGTCGTTGAAGGTTACAACAAACGGCGTAAGGTTGAATGGGATACCAGAAGGACGAGGATTTGCCTCCCACACAATGAAGGCCTGGTTGGGATCACTTACACTACCACGATGACCTCCAACCTTGGACTCATCTATGGTAGCCTGATAACCGGGTGTAAATCGTGCATATATCTTGCTATTCCATTTACCACCAAGAGAGAAGCGGGTCTGTCCAGTCGCATCATTAACACGACCAGTTATTTGATACGCTGAGGAAGCCTTCCAGCCTCGGGGCTTAAAATCAATATTGCAGACTTCACCGGTTGTCCAATTCTTGACTTCCATGGGGCCGTAGTTATCAACCATCGGGTTTCCCGTAATAATTCCAACAACAGATGAAGTGACTTTCTTCCAGGTGTAAAGTTCTTCCTTTGCGCCATTAATTGGGCGCAATTTGAGGAACCACGTTCCAAGATGGTTGATATCGAAGGATTTTCCATAGAATTTAGATTTGACAGCTGATTCCCCCCAGTATGTCCAGTGGGCAGATTCTGCCCAGACAGCACCAATAGGAGGGTGATGGCTAACCTGCTCAATGAAGAG
The DNA here is from genome assembly GCA_000827325.1 of Oidiodendron maius Zn. Classification (NCBI taxonomy): domain Eukaryota; kingdom Fungi; phylum Ascomycota; class Leotiomycetes; family Myxotrichaceae; genus Oidiodendron; species Oidiodendron maius. The sequence continues at coordinate 348,634 of KN832872.1, read as the reverse complement.
TCGGTAATTTTTGTCAGGCCTAGCATATTCAAATGTTTCTCCAAGCAGTGGGTTGAACGGTTTGGCGACACGGTCGATAGATGAAGCATACTCGCTAGAGGCGAAAGCTGCAACGTAGACCATGCGCTCGATAGAATCCATTCTCTCTGCAGCTATATCTAAGAGATCCGCGTATTCCATATCCTCGGCGGCGCGGTAAAGTAGAGATGTTGGCTCGTTGAAGGACACCGGTAAAGTCATCTTGGTCATGTCCTTGCCGATCATAGATTTGAGGATACCCTGCCAATCATTAACAATTTATTCGGAAAATCACGATGTACCGTACCCATAGAGAGATCTTTGGTCGATCATCAGCGTCCATCTTAAGGCGCTTCCGGATACCATTCTCATACCCCTTAAACGAGGCGCTTATATCGATTCCAGCAGAATCTGGTTTTGAATATACCTCCTTTTTAGAAAGAGGCGGGCTCGAAGGCGGCAAAGTTGGAGCAACTTCAACTTCACCAGCATCCACAGCATCAAAGAACTCTTCATCATCCTCCGACTCGGATTCGGATAAGTTTGTGACTTCCATCAATATGGACTTCCGTCGAGCAGAGCTGACCGTCGATCGTCGTTTGCTTGTAGTCCCTTCAGTCTGCAATTCCCGATGGTCTATAATATCGCTTACGTCGACGATCGGCTCGCCTCTGCTACCAGGTCGGCTTGTCACAGAGACCCCACCTTCGATGACCTCTCGAAGCGCACGTTTGGTGATTTTTCTTTTCTCTTCTGCTTCACCAACTCGAGCCTCGAGGACTTCTTGCTCCCGTGCAACTTGTGCCATGCTCTCTTCCCACATTCGGCGCATGCTGGCTTCTCGATCGACTCGGTATTGCCAGTAGGCATCCCTGTCCTTTGAGATTTTGAGAAGGTCACTGATAAGGCCAGTTAAATTGGCAATGGACGACTCGAATGTTTGAATGGCCTGGACAGCAGTCATATCTGAAATAGGAAGATGGGGATGCTTGGATTGCTGCACCTGGAATGCTGCGTTCACACTATTCATCATTTCCAGCTGTAATTTGGCAGACTGAGCAGTAATGCCAAATGCATCCTTACTGGCAGGAGCCTCACGGTCACTCGAACCTTCCCCATACTCTTCATCGTCGTCTCCGGCATCCTGTGGCGCAGTAAGATGGCTTGAAACTTTCCCAACCTCGCCTCCCATAAAGCTAGTTTCGTATGAGCCATATCCTGTGCCTTCGTCCTCCTCCACGCTGCCGGTGGCTGTGAAGGCTACCTTTGGGACAGAAGGCTTCCCAGAAGTCGATTGCTGGCCGAACTGGGTTACTTGAGTGCTGTTCCGCCGTTGCTCCACAATGCTGGTTGTCTCACTCTGGTCATCTACCACCAACTGCTTCTTGGAGATACCTGTATGTTCAGCTTTTGCCTGCTGCAAAAGCTCAGCACTTCTCTCCCTCTGTTTGTCTTCTTCCTTGGCTTGGTCTTTGGTCCACTGAATGGAGTTGTTGAGTGCCCAAAACCATCTCTTTGCCTCGACTTCGTGATTAGCTTTCAAGTGGTATTTAACAGATGATTTTCCGAGGATGTCAAACTTCGTCTTCTCCGTTGGGTCCATATTGAGCTTTGCAATGCGCATGTTTATTGCACCACGACAAGCTGAACCGGCGTCATCTTGATGTTTATAATAGCTCATCACTCCATCTTCCAGGACAAACCATCGTAACTGATATCCCTTTCGATAATTGGTCCACTTTTTCAAATAGCCTTTCATCTCGCGGCCATCCTTTGCTGCAAGTGCGTCACCAGCCACGACATTGGCAGCTCCCTGCTGAGAGGCGTTGCCGAGCACGGCCTTCTCCTGAATTCCTCGTTGTGCCGCGACGGCTGCTGGAGACTTTTTGAGCATGGCTCTCGTTGCATCGTCCTTTGTCACATCCTGGGGCAGTTTCCCTCTCCGATCACGGCGGAACGGATCTGCACCGTGTAGAAGCAGAACCTGAATGAGCTCTTTGTTCCGCCTCCGTGCAGCCTCGTGCAGCAAGGTACCACCAGATTGTATGGTCGTGATGTCAGATGCAAACTCCCCTCCGTTAATGTCTAAAACAGTCTTTACCCTTGGTTCCTCGAGAACCTCGCTTAGTCTCCTATAGTCTCCTTGTAAAACTAGCCCTTGGACCTCTTTTATCTTGGCATCTGCAAAGAGTGACCGTGACAGTTGAAGCTGCTGGAAGATATCCGGTGTGCGCGCGAGGTCGAGAGGTAATCGACCCTGGAAATTGGGGAGGGAGTCATTGATATCGGGTTGTTCCAGTAGCAGGCGCACAATAGGCCCTCGCCCTTGTAGAGCGGCCAGATGCAGGGCGGTATTGCCGTCCTTATCCCGGGCATTAATATCAATTGTCCCCATCCCATCTGAGATTACGTACTCAACCACCGGAATCTCGGCACATTGAACTGCAAGATGAAGTATGCTCGAGTCATCTAAAGTTGTGGCCGAAATTCCCGTGGTTGTTGTGCTCGAGGTGCTCATTCTATGGCCGTCGGATTCACGAATCGCCTTGGAGATGGCTGCTGTGTCTCCGTTTCTCAGTGCCTCGAATATGCGAAATTTCCTTACGGATTGTTCAATAGACACCCCTCTGTCCTGTGCTGCAGCAGTCCCAGGCCGAGGAAGCTGGAAACTGGAACCAGATTGCATCTTCGTTAGGCCTGCTGTGCTGGTAGATGGCTTCTGTCCGTGGCCGGAATTCTGATGCGACATATTGATAGATGAGGTGGATGAAGTGTAGGTCATCTGGCTGCTTAAAGTAGCTCCATCGCTGCTATTCTGATCCCCCTCTTTACCCTCCTTCCGGCGCAATCGGGTGAGAGTAGAGAGTGAGGATTTGCTGCGATTGTGGCTAAGGAGTGGCATAGTTAGCAACACTCAACAAGGGATTTGGAGGCGGAGCGCCGTGAAACAATGCGTGTCCAGAATCATGCAGCTGAATAACAAATTCGACGAGAAAGAAACAAGTGATACGGGGACTATGCATGTAGCAGCGGAAGCGGGTCCTGGCGGATGGAGCTCGACTTACACTTGGCTTGGGTCCGACATGACATTTGGCGATATTTTGGCGCGCGGTGAGACGGCAATGGGGATAGGTCTGACCACAGATCGGCAGAGAGACGCAGAGAATTGGGCCAAGCCCCTAGAGCATCGCCTTTTGTAATGGTAGAGCAGAAGGCTGAGAAGGTATGGAATGAGGATGCTAGTCCAGGTTCAAGATTATGAACATTTGCAGATCTCTCTTTCTCTCCACGTGCGAACTTGCACGATGACGTTCCTTCTTGCGACGAGATGGGAAGACTCCCACTATAGTCACGTGACTAAAACGGGGTCGGACCGTGCGAGCCGTAGGTGAGGTAAGAAATGCTGCTTATGAACAGGACACAGTTACGTGAGACAAATACCCTGGGATTTACTAGGTCATGAGTTGATAACATATTTCGTTTTGCTAGGCTCACTATTCAGCCTAAGAACCTAGAATCCGTAAACCCCAAGCCATATCAAGCCAACGCCAACTCTTAACGCCCGTATAGATCCAGATATACACAAATAAAGTAAAACACCGAACTTACGCCGTGTATTTAGGACCGCGTAACCGTCTCTCTCGGTAAATGCCAAGCAACCAGGTCGTCTCTAACATCAAACTCGTTCACCTCATGCGTGTATCTCATATCCCTCCCTCTTCCCCTCTCCGACTGCTCTGGGCTTGGTTCGGAAGTAGTCTGTGCCGGGTCTCTCATATCCGGATCCCTGTTATCCTTCCTATGTCCTTGTCTCTTGCTGTCCTTAACTGTACCCTGACTCTTCGAGCTGGCAGCAGAATTCTTGCGCATATGATGATTGGACTGTTGAGAAGGATCATCTCCACCCACGGCGTCTAAGCGTGGGTTTACCTTGGCTAAAGGAGCAGCTGGCTTGGGGTTATATTTCTCCTTCCAGCCGTCGCCACCCGCAAAGATATCTTCGATGCATTGATCTGCTGGGAGTTCCCCGATTTGTGCCGTCCAGGAAGCAGCCAACGCATGACGATACATGTCTTGCAGGTCGCTGTGATCGCGAGGCTTGTTCATAGAAGGAAGATCTGCTCTGTTAGCAACAGTTCAATAATTGTAGACAGGGAACTTACTGCTCAACTCATCTTGTTCAGCCTGCTCACCCACTATAATTCCTGCAATGCCGCCAAACACAGCAGCACTTTTTAACGGCGGTGCGGTGAAATTCCTCTCTCCATCCACTTGCCTCATGGCAATGCCAATCTTGAGTGTACTATTGATCTTGCTTTCCTGCATCAAGTATCTCCGCACCACGCCCTCCTCTACACCCACATTCTCGGACTCCTCAACATACTCGGCCAAATTCAGGGTCACGAATCCAAGCGTAATCTTTTCGCTACGGGAACCACTGCTATAATCTTGCACAACTTCGAAATGGATGAGACATTCTTGCAGATTGTTTGACTTGTCAATTGTGAGACGTACGGGGATTGTGCGCATATAGTCCCAGGATACTTTATGGTCCTTAATACCGGATTTCTCGGTGCGGCCGCGGTGTTCGGCTGCGGTGGAAGAGGGAAGGTGCCATTTTACGTATGAGGTTCCTGAGACAAGAGGGACATTGTTTAGGTCACATATCTGAGCGGCTTATTAGCTCTATTCCTCTGTGGATAGGAGATGGGAACAAACCCTCAAATTGAGATCAAATTTAGGCTAGGATATACGTTAGTGAGATGCTATCTATGTTGAGGGAGGGATTGGTAGACGGACCCGTCGGGCCTTGGGAACTACGGATATTATTAGCTCTTGCGACCAAATATACAAAAAAAAATCAACTAATACTTACTGAGTGGGTTCATACTGCCCTAAGTCTTGCGCATTGAACGTTACTGTGAAGATGAACAATGTTGAAGTTGGGAAGTCAGACGAGGCTGTTGTTCTCTCGAGATGACGCCTCGCTTATTAACCCATAAATAGAGCATGCTGGTGCTCAGCCTTCTTGATCCTTCCAGCATCAACGCTTGCTGTGATGGGTGCGTCCAGCAATGATATTGCGGATGCGGTGTTAAAACAGTTTGACGATCTACCGAAGAAGGCGAAACCGCTACACAGAGGTGGTGGTATACGAGAATGGGTTCCCTTGTGCGGAATCGTCGCCGAAGGTTGGATACCTTTTGGAGAAGGCTACGCTATGATCACAAGGCTGACATTAATGTTAGGGAGAGAGTCTCTGACGTGCCTAGCTCTAGCGTAAATATCATTTCCATGATATATCCCCGTCTTGTAGTTGACATGAATAGCACTGGCATGAAATGTCTTCCTCAAAGTAAAATTCCCATAGCGCAGGGCATCGTCCTCCACGATTGGCACGCGGAAATACTGGCTATACGCTCTTTCAATCGCTTTTTACTAGATGAATGCTATTCTCTTGCATCAGCACAAAGGGAAAACTCTGAATATATTCGTCTACGAAGTCCAGAAGAAAGAACCGAAGTGTATTTCCAGCCCTATGCTCTAAAGGATGGCATTTCGCTTCATATGTATTGCTCGGAGGCCCCATGTAGGTTTTTCAAGATTAATCCGGATCATAAAATCATTTTGATTGACTATTTAGGTGGCGATGCTAGCATGGAACTGACAATGGCTGCTCAAGACGACTCTACTCCATGGAACGTGCCTCCGTCTGCAGCCTTTTCATCCAGTTTCAGTAACAACGCTTCGTCAAACTCGCATCTCGACTCGAATATAGTGGTATTTAACTCTTCTTCTTCAGTTCTAGATTCTCAACTTCTTGGTAGGGGCTACTTCTCTGCACTTGGAATCGTCCGGCGGAAGCCGTCTCGCCCAGATGCACCACCCACGGTCTCGAAATCCTGCTCGGACAAGATAGCATTAAAACAGTGCACGTCTCTATTTTCATCAATCACTTCCGTCCTCATAACCCCGTCTAATGCATACCTCTCGTCTGTGATACTTCCGGAGTCCCAGTGCTCGCTTGAAGGATGTACTCGCGCATTCTCTGCAAGCGGCAGAATGGCAAAGCTGATACGTACCGATTGGGAAAACGGATACTCTTTTAAGCCTTTTGAAATAAAGTGTTCTAGCCGAGAGTTCGGATTCAGCAGGAGACAGGCGGTACCTACCGGGGACAGTCTAGTTCCATCCAATATCTCTGCGTCGTGGACGCCCTACCAGCTAGAAACGCTCATAGGAGGCGTCTTGCAAGGAAGGAAGCAGGGTGATATTAGGGGTGCAAGTCGAGTATGTAAGAGTAGGATGTGGAGAACCGCCCTGGATATTTCAGCGCTGGTTGATGCGTCCCAAATTGAGGAGTGCCTTAAAAAGTTCAGGTATATTGATGTGAAGAGAGATAGCCTTCTGGCAGAACGGGAATCTGTGAAGGAGGATGTCAGGCATGGACCATTAGAGGGGTGGATAAGGAATAGTGGAGGCGAAGAGTTTTACCTCCAAAGTGAAGTGAAGGATCATAGAAAGACGTAAGGTAGAGCTTCCTATCATTGAGAGCTTATGAATGAAGAAACTGTCTATAATGCATGCTCCTCGATATCTTTATGAAGTCGCCGAGACTAAGTTTGACTTGTGATCCATAACTCCAGAAGCAATCCTGAGCTACAGCCTCACTTACCTCCCCAATATGTAGTGTGAAACTAAAGGAACACGGAAAACAAGTCCCAGGCAGAATCTATCCGTCATTTCCACTGTCCATCCTTAGAAGTATCGAAGTCCAGAAGAGCCATGCGGGTATCTATTCTAGCTGAAACACTTCCGTATCACAGTGTAAGATCAACAATCTGCTATATGTCCCGATTAAAGAGCAAATTGAGAAGATCACGGAGTCAGGAAGATATTCATTGAACACGAGGTCCAATAGTAATACTTCTATCAATCACTCATGTGTAGCATAAGTATTTCGTGTGATGACCGCTTGCATTTTGGAGAAATCTGCACAGTGTGAGGGAAACCAAGCCCAGAAGGCTCCTAAATGAGTATCGTCATACCCTACTAATGAAAAATTTCCTATGCCAAGGTCGATCTCCAACACATGAAGAACGCGGTGAAGGGGCTAGTCAGCAGAAAGGAGTAAACAGCTGCGCTGTATAAGACGATGTCATGGTACCGGCAGATAGAAGGCTTCTCAATCCAGACCTCTTTCGCGAAATTCTTGTGAAGGTAGTCATGGAGGGCACGAACAACGTCGTCATTGAAGAGAAGGGCAAAGAAGTCCTCAAAAGTGTTTTCAAGTATCTCGCCAAGGGCCAGGCAAAGACTTTCCCACAGAAAGACACGAGTAATAATCTCGGGAGACCAGGGGTGGGACGTCAAAGACTCCTTTCTAGCAATTCCAACAAACAGACTGGCTTTCTTGCGTCTATTGATGTACTCGTTTGTTGGTAGGAATGCCTCCCAGGAACGAAGGTTTCGCTGACAAGACCCGATAACCGGACCGGACAATTTCTTTGATATGTAGAGGACAGCAACAACGCAAGCAAACTGCACGAGTGCTGGAATACATAGAACAGGCTGAGAGGCGTGATATAGTACCAAAGGAATGTTGAGCAGGAACGCAGCGATACCATTAAAGAGAGTGAAGTTTCTAGCAGATCTAGTGCGGCGACGTTCCATAACGGCGGCCAACGTAGAGTCGTAGCGGAACATGCGGAACTTCTGGTTGGTGAATGTATAGCATTCTTCGTAGATAGCCTGAAAAACTGTATGATGAGAGGTTATCTGCAGGGCGATCAGGAGAGCAGAGATCTTGCTGTTTTCCAGCATCGCTAACTTCAACGAACCACCATCGGCAAAGAAAGTAGCAATGACCACCTGCAACTCCTTGGCATGCGGATTTCCGGACCACCGGTGAACTACATGAATGTCAGTAGTGATAAAAGGCAAAGATGGTGAATAGCCGTACCAGGATTGGATAGGCCATAGGTCTTGAACGCATGGTCCGTGACGGCATACGACTCATCCTGACAGGAAGAGCTCAAAACCGAGGCGGTAGGCTGACTTCTTGCCTCCCATGGAGAGATTTTCATTCGATGCTCGAGAACGTGAAGTAAAACTTGGTGTTCCTCAGAGCCTGGGGAGAATATACCTTCTGCATCAAGCTGCTCAGCCGGGGTCCAAATAGGAAATCCGTACTCATTAGAGACTGTACGCGCAGAGAAATCCCTGTACCAGATACAGAACTTGAGGGGTGCAGTCGGATATTTCTTCGCAATGAGAAATTCCATGAGGTTGGCTGTACCATGACGCTATGTGTCAAAAGTTAGTACGGACTAAGCAAATATATCCCAATCGCTTCCGATCTTTCCAGGATGCAGGATGGACCTTGTAGCACGATAATGCTTTCCAAATTAAACAGAGGCACACAGGTTCTCCAAGAGACTGAAGTGATGAACATAGATTGAGGGCATAACTTACAACGCCAGCCACTTGCCTCAGCGTGTTGTCGAGAGTATCAGGGACGGGGTAGGCCTGCATACGAGCAGGAGTAGGAAACGCAGCCATAAGGAGAGCTGGGCTGCATTTCAAAAGACTAGTTACAAGTGACGTGACGAAGTGAACAATCCAGACAGGGAGTCTGCTCAAGCGCAAAATGACTTGGAAGCAAGCCCTGAAAATGGTAATGATCATGGCTGCAGTTAGGGCGCAGTCTGTGCAGGCAATGTAGAAAAGGTGGCGACAAGCCTTGCCAATGAGACCGACAATGGTGGCAAGGAAGACAGTCAGTTGTTGCAAAAACAGCATCTTCGAAACCTTAGATGAACTTTGGCAATGCCTTCAAGGGTAAGAAGTGGATGTCAGGTGAAGCTCTGATAATAGGATTTCGAATAGCAGCCTCTCCCAAAGTGGTTGGTCGTGATGGAGGTTGGAAGGGGATAAAGAGTTGAAGTGGAAGAGTGTAGAGAAAGAGAAATTTCCTATTGTGAAAAAATATCTGTAATTCTTAGGCCGCCAGCTTGACTTCAAGACCTTTAAACTTGATAGTAACCCTAAGGCTCAGAGTCGACGACTAAGCAATTCAAAATTTCCTCATGTATCGACAGTGGGAGCACTTGTCCCCTGTTCCTCTGTCATTAGAGAGTCAGTTCATGCAATCTACAGGGACCTCGTTCAGACCGTGAACGAGATGTCTGCAAAACGAAATAACTGAACAAGATTCTATGCCAAGGCCATGACTGGATGAAGGAAGTACTCCCTTCATACTTTGGAGGACCCAAGCTAACAGGGAATATTGTGTAGTGTACAATGTTGATCAACGGCCAAAAGGAACGTCAACAACTGATCTTGAACATTTACCATGCCCCATTGTGTGCAATCCTCCTCCACTTTGCTATATGATCGTGGAAGATATCTAGAACGTAAATAAGATATATGGATGGTGCAGTTAATCCCTTCAACCATGTGGAAAGGATGTATCTTGAAGAGGAAAGCAATGTCAGCCAAGAGACATATTGCATTAAACGCTTCTATAAACATTGGAATCATGATGTTCTGCTCAATTTGGCATGCCATTCAAGACACAGGTGCTATTTGACATGCCCACACTAGTACTTGTCTTGGAATGGAGTCTGCACGGATGTTGCGGCTGGGTTCCTAACCCAGATGGCAGTATGCCTAGAGCAACGCAACCAGAGAAATCCGCTATAATGAATAGAATGACCACGCTATACAAACATGATTATGCAATCAAAGTTGTGGAAACTATAGCCCGGACGGAGCAGATTATAAGAGAAGCCCCACGAATTTAATGATTGCAAGGCGAAGATTCAAGTATTATGGGTATTAGAAGCCATTGTGAGCTCAATCTTGACTTGAGATGGGCAATGGGCTACTAATTTTTGGCGTGGATCATTGGTAAAGCGTTCAGTAGAGAATACCACTCGGTTTGTAGACTCCTGACCAGGGACTTGCCTAGGTTTCTAGCTTTCATCCTGCCGCGGCCCCCCGGGCATAGATACACATTAGCATTAAATAAAATGTCTGATATTGAGGTTGCCCATTTCTGATCTTCTGTCGCGTTCTCTGCTGGACAGGTGACATATAAACAGAGTATTTCACTCCCTCTTTGGTTAAGAACCCTTTCTCTAACCTAGGAGGCAGATTGTAGAGTCAGGATAAAAACAATAAAGATATTATGGGTCATGCATATAGGCTGCTGGCAATGAAAACGACGAAGAGTTACTGCTCGCTCAACTTGTGGTTGGTTAGGTGTATGACGTTTTATATATGTTCTTGCCCAAGATGATGTCGGATTAACATATTCTCCTATTCCGGTCCGATGCTGGAGTCAGCTCAAAAATTGCATCAAGCTCCATGTATTGCAGTCTCTGCATGGTGCTACACGACCCTACCAGTGCTTCTCATCAATGGGTACGGTGTTTACATCAACGCCTTCTGTGAACCACCTTTCATGGCCAGCTAGCCTCACATCATTCCCACTCATCTGTCTCTTTCTCATCCGTCCATCCTCCGCAAAGGTCCAGTCTTCAAGCCCATAAGTCCTCCACCACTGGCTTGATTCATCATACCACTCATACCAGAATTGTACTGCGATCTGTGCAGTCAAATTTTGATCAGCCGCCGTTATTTTTCCCTAGAACATGGACGAAGTGGTGGCTAACAAAAAGGAAAAGAGCATATCAATTGATCAGTGTACCTTGTTATCCGTGAAAGCAAACAATTCTTTTCTCAGGCGGTAGCCGTGTTCTTTGGCCCATTTCTTTGTCAGGAAAGCTACAATCTCGTCCGTGCCTTTAATGAATTGATCTCGGTTTCGCCAAATTGAGTCTGGGGTATAGGCCCCTTTGACAATTTGTGGATCCCTAGGAACGCACTCAGATGGGTCACTCGGAGGGGGGTTGTGATAAGAGGGAAATACTTTGTATTCCAAGCATCCTGCGCGGCCTTGACCTTTATCCGCGCAGTCTCAAGCGTGAAGGGAGGGAGAGGGGGTTTCGGGCCAGTATTGGTTGCCATATTGTGGTTACTTTTACGGGTCGAACTTGATTATTATTTAGTGGAATATTTTACAGACTCAAAGGCAGTTGTAGTGTTTCATTTGGACTCACAGGTCGACAAGTGAGTATATGTATGTGGTTTCTATTATGACGGAAGACGGGGGAAGGGTCGTTGAGGGCCTAGAAGTTCGTGCTGACAATGCAATGACGAAGTTCTGGCTGCTGATGTCGCAGGTTTCCGCGGGGATGCGTTGTTTGCCCGCAAAGAATGCCAGGAACTGCAGAGTCAAGACTCTAATCTCGAGGACTATAGAAGATAAAATGTAGTGTATAGATAGGGAAAACGACAAAAAGGTGTAAACCTGCACGATTGCCTATTAAATGCGGGCAGTGGTGCTGCGAGTGCTGTGAAAGGTCCCTCACCTCATGCCTAGCCTCGGATCAATCTTACCTGGGGTATACGCGATAGGAAGCTGCCCCTCCAAATAAGTATAAGCAAGCAGCAAAAATATCGCCGAGAACAAATCTTCCACATCGAACAGTTACACTCCCAGATCACCACCGAGATCCCAATTTCTTCTCCTTTCTTTCCACGCTATCGTCTCTCGCATACCTTCCTCAGTTTGACAACGATGTCTGCTCCCTTGAAAGTCGGCGATAATTTGCCCAGTGGCGTAACCTTCAGCTACATCCCCTACACTCCAGAAAAGGGTGATATCACCTCCTGCGGCATTCCCATTAATTACGACGCCAGCAAGGGTAATGAATAATGCATCTCCTCCCTCTTTTACCTTTCTCCCCAGTTAACTTGACCCTCGAGTCTCGCCTAAGCCAGACTTCGGCTGACTTTTCTCTGCAGAGTGGGCTGATAAGAAGGTCGTCGTCTTTTCCGTTCCCGGCGCTTTCACTCCTGGTTGCTCCGCCAAACATCTTCCTGGTTTCATCGAGAATCTGTCGGCGTTGAAGAGCAAGGGTGTCGATGTCATTGCCTGCATTGCATTCAATGATGCCTTCGTCATGAGCGCGTGGGGTAAAGCCAATAACATCAAGAATGACGATATCGTATGTCCAATCCCCTATTTCTCTGTAATGGCCCATTCGCTTTCCAGCGGTGTGGCTCCTGCAAGAGATTTCCTTTTGATATGAAATTGAATATCGTGAACAGAATTTGCTAATTCTCTGCGCTGCAGCTCTTCCTCTCCGATGTTGGTACTACGTTTTCAAAGAAGTTTGACTGGACCTTGGGCGAGCGTACTGCTAGATATGCCCTGATCATTGACCATGGCAAGATTGTATACGCTGAGAAGGAGCCTGGGAGGGAAGTTAGCGTCTCTAGTGCTGAGGCAGTCTTGGCCAAGCTGTAACTCTGGCATCCAGAAGACGTGGCGGAGGTAGTGGGAGGACAGCTTGCTATTCAGTGCCATAAGTCAAGACAGTGACATAGTGTATTTTCTTTCGGCAAAATTCATGATGAAATGAATAGAATAGATTTTTCGTCTCCCAGCTTGAAGTGTCTCCTGCAGACAGCAGACTTCCTACGTAAAAACCCCACCAAAATGGAACTTTTATATATTGTATATCAGCACTTGAACACTTGCTTAACATCTTCCACTTCTCGGCAAATGAGATATCTAAGCCATACAGCAAGCTAAATGTTTTATAAATTATCCAAGTTGAAAATGAAATTCTACTACAGTAGTTGATAGACGGGACTTGAGTACCTCAACATTTCCTAAAGGCCATACACCTTTTGGACTCAATCTGAGTCTGAAATCTCCCAAATTTGACCGAAGTCTGAATATTTAGTCGGTATAATGTGTCTATTCTAGGACAACTCGTACTTCTGTATCTTTCCCATACCTCAGATATATACATTCGGGCTTCGCTCTCCGTCTCCATCACCAAGTTTTCACAAAGCGGTTTTCACCAAACTTGTAACCTTCTCTTCAATCTCCTTGTCTGATAATCCTAGTAATGACTCGCTCTTCTCTTTCCCAAATTCTAAGCCAGGCGTTAGTATGCTGCTCGAAAGGCAGAAGAACTTCTGCGCGGCGGGGAGAGAGGCTGACCATATCTAGCAAAGACTTGTGGCTGTGTGCCAGCAGCTTCTCGGAGCATGATGGGAATGTTCGGATTGTTTTTTTTCATGGTCGGGTATGCGCGCGCAAGGAAAGATCTATACTCGGCATCAGCACTACTCTGCTCTCTTGCTCTGCGTCTTCATGGAAGGAAATGTCTAATTCCGGCACTCATGTGAAACAGGCATCAGTGAGGATTTTGAGTCCGAAGTACGCCCAGCTAAAAGAAGACGTAAAGACACTAACCTCGTGGCACCACTGTGCTCGCCAGTCTGGCAGAACAGAAACCGCACCTCCTTCAGGGCCTGCGAAAAGACATATTTGCCCGACATTATGTGTTCTTCCTCCTCTGCGCTTCTCTCTTCTGTATCGACCTTCTAGCTGCTGAATATTTTCTCTGCTCGTTATCCGTCAATGGCTGCCCGGTGCAAGCAAATCAGGTACACAATGATAGTGATGAGGTTCGGAGTTGGGCGAGTCGGCATAAACCATCCTTGCATAAAGTGGCGTCGGAGTTGTGCATGTAAATTGTGCCGCCGATTGCACCTCCGAAATTCCCCAAAGTTGGACGTCCGGGGGCAACATCTCATACTAAACTTCATTTCACATTATCCCCTCAACTCTCCTCTCCTCCTATCTCTCATATCTTTGCGCCTCTCCTATTTCCTCAAGGAAGCGACACTAACAATTGTGCTTCCGCGCTTCCGTCCTTCGTCTCCCGCCTCTGACCATAGATTTCTCAAAACTCAACACAATGCCCGCAGCTTCTCAACTCCTCCGTGCTGCGCGACCAGCCTTCCGCAGTCAGTTCTTCACCGCACATGCGCAGGCCAGTAGGACTGGTTTCCAGACCAAGTTTGCCGGAAAGAGATGGCAGAGCACTGCGGCACCAGCGCAGGCCGCACAGGTGGGCTGGTTCAAAAGGATGTGGGATAGTCCGATTGGATTGAAGACTGTACATTTCTGGTTCGTCTTTGCTCTCTTTATGCTTTTCGAATGTATTACTCCTGAATATCTATCTAATATTTGTGTTACAGGGCTCCGGTTATGAAGGTATGGAAATGCAACTTATGACACATACCCAAGTCCCCTTCTTCTCCTACCCCTCTCCCTCGATATACTAGTCTCCAATACATACGTTAAGCTTCATTGACTAAGTTCCATCTGCATAGTGGGCAATTGTCCTTGCCGGTATTTCCGACTTCTACCGTCCTGCTGAGAAGCTCTCCTTGACGCAAAACGCTGCCCTCACCGCAACTGGGCTAATTTGGACTCGGTGGTGTTTGATTATCAAGCCACGAAATATTCTGTACGCCTTCCCTCTCTTCTATTCTGCCCTTACCATCTCCATGCAAAGCTCTGCTAATACTAGCTCCGCAACAGTCTCGCAACAGTGAACTTCTTCCTTGGAATTGTGGGTATCGTCCAGGTCACACGTATTATCAACTACAACTATAGCGTCAAGGGAAAGACGACGGCTGAGCAGGTAGAGGATGCCAAAGAGGATGTAACTGAAGTTGCAGGGAAGGCTGTCAATGCTGTAAAGTCCTAAAGCCTCTACCATTTACTTAAAGCTACGGGTTGAATAGTGTTGCGTTATGCGGTGTGAGATACAAAAGACGAAGTGAAAGACTCATCCGGTGTCCGGCTCTGCTCCCAATTTGCATGGATTTTCTTTGTATATAGGATTTCTGCTCGAACGGATTTGTATCGCTGGACAGATTTGCCGGGTTTCACCTAACTACCTTACTTTTTATAGATAAGGAACTCTCGGGGGCTAATAAACAGAGAATGGTATAATCAACCGGACCCAGAAGCTCTTCATTTAATACTCTTCATCCTCACTCGCCCTCAAATGCCGAAATCACACATGCGTATTAAATCTAAGGTCTCGGTTTGTTTTCATATTTAGCATTGGAGTTATGCAGATGATAACAGAAGTACTGTACATAAGTGCTGTATAACAACTTTTCATCCTCCAAGACTATTAAACTGTCTCGGAAATACTTAGGTAGCTTTCTGCACCCTTACATCCAACCAATAATATCCATGTCTCTCACTCCTATTGACTAAAGCGAGATCAAGAACTCCGCGAACCCAAAATCCAGTCCATCTAACCCTAGGCTCTGCATCCGAAGAATTTTATCCGATCAATATACCTCGTTGAAGCTGCAACCCCAGTCCCTGCAACGAGGTATACGGGGCCAGCCCTTCTGCATTGTTCTCGATTTCTACCGATACCTTGATATATCACATTGTCATCTCGCTCGTAACTTTCCCTATTCATTCATCATAGCCGCCTCGAAGAGCATAGTTCTGTCAAGATTACATGATGTTGCAATCGCCCTCGTTCTGCTTGCCAACCTTAGATCTCGAGATGCGTTCTCTTGGTCTGGTCGCCATCTTGGAACCATTCTTCTTTAGGTCCTCCAGTCTCTCGCGAGCCTTGGGGAAATTTTGTGCTACGCGAAATATTAGCCTTCTTTGGATAGCAAAATATAGAGGGAAGTACATACCAGCAGCTCTCCAGTACCACCGCTTCGCATCCTCTAGGCTAGCTGGTATGCCAATGCCTACCTCGGTGAAGTAGCCCATGGCATATTCGGCCTTAGCTAGGCCTGCCATGGCTGCTTTCCTGGCCCACAGATACGCTTCAGTGTCGCTTTGTTGCAGCACCCCTTCACTTCCAGTCAGATACCATCCACTCAGGGCCAGCTCGCTCTGATGCTCCTCCTGTGCAGCAGCGCGGGAGTACCACACTATAGATTGGCGAGGATCGACGGGGAGGTTGAAGAGTCCGTATTCGTACGCGCAACCCATACGGAATTGAGAAAATTTATAGCCTAGTTCAGCTGCTTTCTGGAACAAGGTCAAAGAGTATGCCTCGTCCCGTACAATACTGCCCTCTGGACCCTGTGGTTGTTCATAAAGCAGGCCAAGTTCGTGGAGAGCGTGAGGATTTTCTTCATCGGCGCGCTCAGCAGCGCGTTTGAGCCATCCTACGGCTTCACGCGGATTTTTTGGTTGTCCGAGTAAGCCTTTTAGTTGAATCATACCCATCTTATACATAGCTGGAGGGTCACCTAATGTTGCGGCACGTTTGTACCATTGTATCGCTTTCATGGGATCCTTTCTCGTTCCTCCTCCCTCTTCATTTCCAATCTCGCAGCACACGGCTGTTCGATACGCGGCTGCAGCATGGCCTGCCTTTGCAGCCGACTGATACAGAGAGAAAGCCTCTTTGTTATCAGCTTCGAGTCCGAGTGAGCCACGACCGTAGCAGTCCGCTAGATAAAACATAGCTTCCGCAGAGCCGCTTGCGACGAGCTTCTTCAGCATTTTATGAGCATCCATGACATATTTCTCGCGGGCCTTGTTACGAGCTCTTTGATCAGGGATCTTGGGAACGAGAATATCAGCCGCTTCGACCAGTTTCTTGGCGAGGAGGAGCTGTGTAGCCAGATCTGCTGGGTTGTTTCTCGTGGCTGCTCTGAGCTGTTCAAGTTCTGCCTCGGTGACGGGAGCAGGAGCGCCTGATTCTGGGCCTGGAGGCTGGGAAGGCTGCTGCGGGGTACCAGGGCTATTATTATTATAATTGCGAACTGGTGGAGGCCTTGTATTGACTTGGTTGGGAGCAGAATTAGGTATCAATCCAGCACGAACTGGTGCTGGGTGAGAAGGCAGAGCGTCAGGTGACAATGGCTTCGATGGTCCGTTGGGAGAACCCGCGGGAGGTGCAGCGCCATTTGCAAAACCAGCCTTGGGGCCACTCGGGAGACCGGTTTTGATAGATCCATTATGCGGAGGTAGTTGAAACCCATTTGGCACAGGTTGGTTACCGAATCCTCCGTACCCGGGCTGTTGGCCATTTGGGCCGTTTTGCTGTGCATATCCATCATTGGGATATCCTTGATTATAACCATGTTGATACTGATTTGGCATTGGAGGAGCCTCTCCTGCCATCTCAAATACTGCTGCTTGTGGCTGTGCGCGCGCTCTCAAGTCGGGCTGAGATTGCACGGCTTTCACTTGACCTTGGAAGCCACTTACTGGTCCTCCAGGCTTAATGTGCTCCTCGATCGACTGTTGCCGCTTCAGATTTTTGGTATTTTGCTCTAGCATGTCGAAGTTTGGCATATCTGACCCTGCAGAATGTGGTCTGGCCTGGCCTGAGCTCCCATTATTTCCTGTCTCATAGTACGAATCATAGAAATCACTGATACTTTCATGAGGCTCATGCGCTGCTGTTTGCTTTCCGTATGACTCTCCGGGAGGGTATTGTCGGGGTGCCGCTGGAGGATAAGTTCTTTGTGGCGGCGGTCGAACTCCAGTCGCTGTGGATGGTCTTGGTGGTATTCCCCGTCCAACCGGCCCATTGTATGGGCGCTCATCTACCTGGCGGGGGGCCGGCTGTCGTTGATCGCTGGGCATGGTCATGCTCCTAGGTGGAGGAGCAAAGTCCTCTCGCAGCGGTGATATGGGACCATATCCACCATTGTCATATCCGGGGTCCGCATATCCATTCTGCCGGGGTGCACCGTAACCTGGTCCGGGTCCTTGCCCAGCAGGACCACGATTCTGGTCTGGATAGCCTTGGGGAGGATAATTTCGCCCAGGATATTGACCTTGGCTACTAGGTGGCTTGGATCTATTCTGCCCCGAGGGGCCGAGGTCCATATTACCCATCTTCTGAGCGAGTCTCTGGTCATCTTTTGGGCCTGGAAATGAAGGGAATGGATTGTCCCAGCCGCCTTGGGGGGACGTGGGTGAGCCTATAGGTTTTCGCATTGATCGCGCTATAAGCAATCAGCATGTAGCCAAAAGGAAGGCGGATCATACTCACATCCTGGATCAGAATCTGTGCGACCGTAGTCTTGAGGGCCAGGCCTAGCTCCTCTGCTTGACCCTTGGGGTGGCCCATAACCTCTACCAGGTCCACCCATCCCTCGCTGGTCATACCCACCTCTTCCTGGCGGTGGTCTTTGTGCAGGACCCCCTCTGCCACGATTCTGTGGCTGCGTTCCTCCACCTCTGGGCCCTCCGTAGTAGTCTTGCTGTGGTGGATATCCATTACCTCTTCCTCCACCCGCGTCGTAGCCTCCTCCGCTATTGTAATCCTGCGCATATCCATTGTCATAGCCGTCATAACCATAGTCTTGCGGGTACTGCTCGTAACCTTGCTGGGAAAACTGTTGCTGTGGCTGTTGATAACCTTGAGGTGGACGCGGCCTCGAAGCAGAGCCATCGTAAGGTTTCTGCTGCTGGGGATAGTAGGATTGGTTGGATGCCATATTGAAGCTCCGCGGTACACACAAAGAAGATCGAACACCACGTTGCGATGGAGTAAAAGAGTCGTGAGGTTGTTTTCCACGTGGCTGTGCCGGCCATGAACAACAAGCAACACCAGCTGTGTCGCAGGATTCGACTCTGACTGTGCTACTCGACACCAGCCAGAAGCAGCGGCTTGCTCTTTGGCTCACGAGGGCCAAAGTTTCAGGAGTCGATCGGAGCACGGCGGCAGTGACACAAAGGAGAGGAGTCAGCCGTCGGGTCGCAGAGGACGTACGTGAGGAGCCGGCAATGAAAGAGAGGAGCGAGATCTCGAGATGATGTGATGGGCTGAAGTCGTGAAGGATCGCAGATTAGGTGTGCAGTTCTTAGGTGGGACCGGTGGCCGCTGGCTTTGCAGGGACCCGTTCTTTACTTTACTGTCCAGCAAACACCTCCCGCCTGTTGTGAAAGGGAGCAAAGAGGCTTTGCCGCGGGGATAAAACGCAGGCCGCGAGCACGAATCTCTCCCACGCGCTCCGAATGGATGCTTGGACTCGGACGGTCAACGCAGCATTGAGGCCTCACCTGGGTAGATGGGACATGTCTCAGGGCTGCCAGGGTCGGTGTTTATGGGTAAGCGACGTGCGGTACAACACCAGGGGTAAGCCTTTGAGGACGAGACTCTGGTTGGGAGACCAATTACGAAATGCGCGGGAGCTGGACCCAATAATGAGATCACAGGTCCTGGCATAATCGAGGCGTCCAGGATGGCCATTGATCGGGTGATATAAATCTTGAGAGCCCAGAGATCGGCACTGTACGAGGCAGCCACAAACCGGCTTGCACGGCCACATGTCAACGGCCACAGCCACATTAGTCTGCCAATCACAGTTCTCGCATTCCTTCTCTTGACTCGCCTCTGTACACCTCCGCATTCTTTCATATCACAGCCAACGTCAACACCCTCCGCCCCCCAATTCCGGCCCAGCTGAGTCGGACTGCCGCAGACCGAGGTCCGCGACCAGGCCGTGACTCTGTCAGGGCTCTGTTCTCATCCCTCGCGAATTCCGCTTCCTTGGCAACAATTCCAGGATGGCGCGCAAACCTACGAACTGGATAATGTACGGGAAGATGTTGGTCGTGTGAGCCTCCCCGGTGCCCAACCTAAACACAGTCCGCAGAACTAGAAAACTCATTTACCCCGTCACTCTCAGGTTCCTCGCGTGCAGCATCGGCGGCCCAGCAGTGGTATACGCTGTATCTCCAACGGAGGAGGAGCTTTTCAAGAGATATAATCCGGATTTACAGAAGAAGAGCTTAGCGAACCGGCAAGAAAAACAGCAGGCATTTGATGATTATCTGATAATGCTGAAGAAATACTCGAAGAGCGATAAGAATAGTATGTGCAGACAGATTAGACAGAAGCCTGCCCCTACTGACAACTGAGCAGTTTGGATAGCAGCTGCGGAAGCGGAAGCGGAACGGAAAGCAAAAGTGGCTAATACTGAAAATCCCTCGACTTGATAGAGGAGGCGATAAGATCAGGAACATGGCGGTAGTGAATTCGCCCGCCCTTGGAAGGTTGGCCGTGACGATATAATGCCATCGGCGCAAGGCTGTACAATAGTCATGGGGTTCAGGGTTGTAGGCCAGTATGGGAAGCTGCATCGGCAGTTCAGCAAGCAATTGTACAAACCACTCTACTATATATTATCTACATCACTGGCTAGATTGAAATACCCAATATACTCGATAAAACAACTTATCAGTCACGGGCCGACGAACAAGTGACTCTGCAATAGTGGAAGATGCTCTCGTAGTTCTACTCTCTCCTCCAAGATATATTCCCACCGTCACAGAATGCCCCTAAGAGACATAACAACATGAAATAATATATATACACATCCGCCAGTGGAATAATTTATCCTTAGAACGGAAAATCAATAATGCGATTTCTTAGCCTGCACAGGGGCGGAACAATGATAATACATATTGCGCCGTACGTGTCAGGCATGCACGATTAGCGTGGAATTGGATCGACGATTCTCTTTCCTTGGCTACTGTTCCCGCCTGGATCTGACTTAACAGCCAATTATGTGGTGTAGGGCGGAGCGTTTGGATTTGTATCCTCATCTGCCCCGCGCAATATGTCTTACGTGAAGTTCTGATGTAAGTGATAACTGTCTAATTGCGGGTCGGCGCCAAGACGGCGATCGATGGTTCTTTTTATGCCATTCGTACGCAATGCTATATACGGATGCTCAATATTGGGCAGCGAGTTGCACATTGTTTCCCCAAGGGGGTGGGACCCACCAGTTATCTTTCAGGGCGTATGGAGTGTGTCTTAGTCTTCGACTCTGTGCTTCTCAACTATAGCTGAAGTTCTACCCGCCGCGGGGAAGAGTCGCCACCAGCAGCTCATTTCGAACCATCAATCCTTAGACTGCCGGGTTTTGTTGCACATCGCAAAGCAGCTTGGCATTTTCAACTTCCCAACAGGTCAGTTTCTCTCTGTGATACCCAGCATGGCTAACGATTAATGGTTAGATGTAGGCTCTAGGGATGTAGATATTCAACACGGCACAGTCAGCAAAATGGACCAATTCCATCAATCAACAGCCGCATGCGGACGGCCATCTCCACGTCCCAAAAGGGTAGGAGACGAAGCTTTAGAAGCTTCATCGATGGGGTTGATAAGACCTTTGTTGCACATCGCATGGTGCGTGGCAAATGCGGGGAGTTAGCACGCAACTACTACATCGGTACGTTTTCCGAGATTCCACCCGAAGCCCGAGGAGGTTGTCTGTTACACTTGGCGTGCAGTGATCCCGTCAGTAAATCCGGCTTTGTGCGATTTCAGACGTTAATTTGTATTACGAGGCGATACGACGCCGGCAAAAGAGGGTAACACGGATGTATCCTTCCTATGATCCAGATGTCCATTTGCAACACTGGATGCGGAAACCCCCACTCTTTCTCCGAGGCCAATGCTACTGCTTTGAGGGCCTTTTTGTGGCACATCACAGTGGTACAATTCGAGTATTCCGTCTTACGTCGATTGAGAAGTTATTGTGGTGAGAATAATTGATTTAAGTTCGGACCCTTTTGCTATACAAGAAGGGGATGGGTTGTCTGAACACTTGCGTGTATTCTTGTAACAAGCAGTGTCATTGCAAAATAGAAACAAGATGGGGGGGTAGTAGAAGTCAATTGGCATGGCAATGAGCTAACTGAGTGACTGAGTGACTGCGGGATCTTTCTATAGAGAGTAGTAGTATGCTTCA
Source organism: Oidiodendron maius Zn (assembly GCA_000827325.1). Taxonomy (NCBI): domain Eukaryota; kingdom Fungi; phylum Ascomycota; class Leotiomycetes; family Myxotrichaceae; genus Oidiodendron; species Oidiodendron maius. The sequence goes on along the minus strand of KN832872.1, from coordinate 326,968 downwards.
CAAGTCTAGTAACAAGGTAGGTGGGAAGACCTACAATTTCAAACCCTCTCAAGTGAGGCCGGCAGGAATGAGCACGTAGCGTGCAGAACTATCTAGCTTCGTCTCGACCTTGGAGCTCCTTGCGGGTGAAGGGTATATCATGGCTATAGACAACCTAATTAGAATGCACTATGTATATTGATTACCGAAACGCATCTGTAGTCGATGCCTCGGACGCCGCAGCACAATTCATGTCCTGAACGAATGGTAGTTGCAATTCCATGAAATTCTCTACGTTTATTCCTAGGATTTTCTCTCGACAATCGGTACTTCTATGTCTTTTCCATCCGTGCCAGAACCAGCCAACGCCGGGCCAAATGCAGAAAAAATCACACTCATTACACATATTCATCCAACACATAAAAAATGATCTTGTTCCACCAGCTCCAATTCCAAGGCTCGGACTCGGGTCGCACAACAATAGAGGATCATGACCCAAATGCAGCAGCCGGATAAGCTCTGATTTTCTTTCTTCCCTTGCCCTCTAACCCACTCCTCGAAGTGCTACGGGAGCTTGCTGAACTGCCTTCGCCACTTCGTGGAGTCGGAGCTTTGAGAAGCGAGCCGTTTAACACATCCTCTGGCAAGTCATTCCATTCCATGTCCGGTCTTCGATCTTGAAATGACTGTGTGTGCGGGGGATTAGCTGGCCTCCAGTCTGCGACTCCCCCAGGAGGACTTGCTTGCTGCTGGTCCAAACCGGGTGAAATTGAAACAGATGCTTGCTGCAGTCGACTCGAGAAGTGGCTAAGATGATCCGAAGGTATGAGATTCCTGCGAAGGACCCAAGCTGTATCTGGCTTCAATCTCTTGTAGTACCCGTGTATAACCGCTTCATCTTTTTGGAATGCACGAGCAGAGTACCACTGCAGTGCTTCTGTATTCTCAGTCCATACGTGCGCGTATAGCCCTCGTATCCTCACTCCTTCCTGCAGTGTCGCGGCCTCAATCACACTTCTCAGTGCGGCAGCAGCCAAACCCTTGCCTCTGTAAGGGGAGAGCAGGACCAGGGATTGGAGGTAAACATCGTAACTTCCTTCCTCGGCCGGGAGAGCCTGGGAACTAGAGTAGGTAGATGGTGAAGGATCCAGCCGACACACTATCCCACCTACGACTTTCGCCAGTTTGGTATGTGGATCCTCCCAGAGGATCACACGAGAGAAACTGACCGGTGCGGCGTCCAAAATCTTGTTATAGAAGGAGTCGGGGTAGCTGATTGGCAGCAGGAGAGAGTTTATTCGTCGCAGAGGCTGGATATGATCGTGCGTGACTTGGACTATCTTTGCTTGGATAGGGAGAGAAGAGTTATCATCAGCATCATGAGCCGATTGCGACTGTGGAACCAGATTCCGTTGCGGGCTCTCGGCCATGAGGGGTACCGTTGGCGGCACTGAGGCTGACTTCGACTGGAAAAAGGAGCGTATTGACGATTGAATCCGCACAGGTGCACCGCCTGTCGTATTGAGGTCCATCTCTCCAGTAGGCCAACTCCTGCAGCAGCCAGAAGAGCTGACGGATAACCAAGATCAGAGAAGGAAATGCCGGTATACACACAGCGATGCCAACTTCTCTAGAATGGCAGAAGGCTACAGACCGCCTTCTACTAGTGTCAAACCTTAAATTTTAGCGCGGCAGTATTTCGAACCTCACGCCTCAAATAAACTCCGTAGGAGCTTAAGTTTCACTACAATAGGAGATGGGCCTATTGTCTCTCTACTGAGGACGAACCACAGTACCTCGGGGGCCGGCCATGCTGAGATTTCAGTAGTGTCTGCAAATAAGATGCCATCCCTTGCCTCTGGCTCCTCCATCGTTATCTCGTCGCATAACATCTCTGCCTGTCGCTCCATCACCCATCAGCACTGTCCAAAATCCATATTTTGCATCACGCCCTAGGCCTCTGGGGTGGCCTCGACATGTCTACCAGCGACAGTTTCCCCCAAACCGGTATCATAGTCGCTGGCGACGAGGATAATCTTGATAACATGTCTAAATTGGTAAATCAAACTTTTCCCTTCTGTGCTGGCAACCTGCACGCCCCCTGTCCCGAGGCTAACTCCTGAATGTAGGCCCACGCAGTGCTCGACGATATCGTCTACAATATAGTCCACGACATATTGCTCAAAACACATCGAGAGGAGAAGATGGCCCGTGCTTCTTCTGCAGCTATAGTAGTAGAGCACCTGGCTGCCCAGGCGGACCCGACTTCGACCGATGATTCCTCCTCCGCAAATGGTCAGGCTCCATCACACCCGATCGAGACATCCGCAGCCACATATGATAACGGCAAAGTTTACTTGAAGTCCAATCCATTAAAGACGACCCCAGAGATTCGTTGTACGAGATGCGGCCTGCCCCGTCTGCTCTATCCAACTGACGGAATCGGGGCTCGAGCACCAGAGCCAGGTGTGGAATATTGCAAGAAGCATCCATTTATAGATAAGCCATACCATGACATCTATGGTCAGACATATGTACCTCTGGGTCCCGGTAGAGGCAAGAAGAAGAAGGATATGATCAATCCGCTTGCTATGACACCCAATGGAAGCCAGGGCTCTGCTACCAACTCCCCCCCGGCCAACGAGGCCCCTAAGCCGATCGCATTTCCGCATGCCAAATGCCTCAATTGCGGGACGTTCTTGCCAATAAAGCGAATGAGCAACCATATGGCAAAATGCATTGGAGGTGGAGGTCGAGACTCGTCTCGAAACGCACTTTTAAAGATCCAGAATGGAAACGGCAATGGAACCGGAAGCCAGAACGGAACTACATCGCCTGGTAGTCGACAATCCACCCCTACATCCAACCGCGGGACGTCCAGAAGCAGTCCCATCAAACGGAGTGCTGATGACGATTTCGAATCAGACTCCCCACCTCAGAAGAAAAAGAAAAAGGTGATTAAAAAGACACCAGTGACAAAACTTAAAGCTCCCAAAACCTCCAAGTCGATTTTTAGCAGCCAGCACTCTGCTAGTAACCTTAGCTTCGAAGAGAAGGCACCTCAGAGCGAGGATGAAGATGATGAAGATGAGGGAGATGGCGAGTTCAGCACTGTCGTGGTAGAGCCGAAAGCAAAAGCCAAGGCAGCTACCAAAAAGGCAAAAGAGGCTGATAGCAAGAAGAAATGGCTGCATGGTAAGGGAGGTGTCAAGGCCACGCTGCCGCCTTTAGCGGCCACGAAGAACGGAAATGGAACAGGGGATGTAGACTCTGAGTCTAGCCAAACGTTGTCTTCTCCTAACTAAGAACAACTCCAGACGGGAATAGGGAAGAAGGAACTTGTTCATAGAGATTAAGCATGGATTGGAGTTTGGCCCGGGCGGTATTTCCGCCTGGCATAGCATATGGGCATATATGCATATAGGCGTTAGCATAGGTTGCATCTGTCACTATAGTTTGAAACCGAGATTACTTGAAATATTGTTTCCCTTGAATAACAGGGCTTGTACAGCCAGCTATAGATGAGTGGTGAGGTACGTGTAATTGTCCACATCGCGTTCATTAAACCTAGCCAAGCTGTCATAATTATCCAACTTTGCGTTGCTTGATACACGATCCTCGGGAGGTATGGGTTAAAGAAGATCGAGTGTCAATATTTAACTCGCAAAAAATAATGTTGGAGCGCCAGGAAAAGTGGCCTTTTCATATATCTATCTATTTTTGGTGTGGTTCTAAGACTGCTGGTTTCTTCTAGAAGTAGATGCCAGTTTGAAGCTGGCATGATAGGGTATTCATACAAACATCCACTCCGCATATTTTGATACTCAACCTCGGAGAACTTTGTTTTCCTCGGCGACTCTACGTTGCTTCGGGGTGGACAATGAGAATAAGAATACATGCTGTGCATGTTTTCTGACATCTCTATCTTTCTTTTCTCTTTGTTGTCCAGCTAGCACAGGAGTGATTGTGATCCCACTGTCATTGGAGCTCTCGCTCCCGCCTTTCTCACGTTCTCGTCCTTCGCTATCATCCAAACTGCCGTCTTCAGTGTATCCCCACATCAGCGTAAACTCACCCCTCACTAAAGCAGTACCCCAGAGCGAGGTTAAGACACATGGAACAAGGTATAATAGGGCTGGTTGTCCATGGTTGTAAATATGTAGCACAGTTAGAGTAGCAAGCAGTCCAACCACGTAGCCAACAACCGCCGCTGTGAAGTAAACTTTTGGGAAGCGAGATCCATCGGCCATAGTCTCTTCTTCGACAGTCTTTGCACGATTCGTCCAAAACCGTTCACCCCATTTGCCAGTTGCGTCCACATAGGGCATTTTCGTCAGGGAGGTTGAGTCAGCTGACTTCTTCTGCTTGTAGAGGTAATAAAGATATAAGTCAAAGCGAAGGGCCAGTGCAATGACAATACCAGGCAGTACAATGTCTCCAAGTCCTAACATCGAGCCACGTGCTGGCCCCGGGAAGACAAGTTTGATAGGTCCATCTATAGTAGTAGCAACGGTAACCATCATCGGTGTATAGAACACCATCACGATGTCGTAGATAAACAACCCAATCATGACTATGGAACCGATCCAGAAACTAGTAGGGGAGACAAGCTGCAGTGCGCCATAGCAGAGACCGATCCCGATAGCATTAGTGAGCCACCATTCCTTTCCGTTGATGTTGTAGAGGATAATGGCTCCAATGCCAATGATAAAACCGCTCACATCGTTGAATTGAAGTTTATACTTGACATTGAAAACTCCATGCAGATAGCCCCTCAAGATCCAATGATTCTTCAACAGTGCTCTCAAGGCCCAGAAATACTTTGAGATAAAGTTTGGCAATGAGATTGAGGAAAGCAAGCCGGGAAATGGATTGGTCTTCTCTGTGAACTTGTAATGGAATTGGACTATTGCTGGCTTGGCTTGTTTCATAACTTGCTGAGAGAGAAGGGGATCAACATAGTAGGTTTCGCCTCTGGCCGACCAAACTGACGGAAAGACGAAGGTGGTTGCGACATTCAAACCATCCGTGACCAACCGGCCCACTCCGACAACTCCCAGGATAGAGAAGTAGTATCCGAGAATCTTATTGAGTAGAGTAGGATTATTCAACCATTGGATGAGATAGTAAAGGCCCGCCAATGCACAGCCTGCAACGATGGGAAACAGGATGGCATCTGATGGCTGAAGCCCCTCCATGACTGGTTCTACGACAATCTCGTCGTTCTCTTCATCACCAGTCTTTGACTTTTCTGACAGGGCTGCTGATGGGGGGCGACTGAGGGATGCATGCGAGCCGATATAGATAGCGAACAGAGCAGCAACGATGAGATGGAGATGCATCAATATCACCTCGCGCTTTGTATATCCAAAACGAGCCCATTCTCCCATAAATTGGAATATCTGGCTCTGTCCTTCTAGTTTGGCATATTCCGACACACCGAATTTGATATAATCTGTAATTAAGCCTGCGATTCGGTCCATGATGCGTAGAGGTCTCGTAGATGTCTTGTAGTCAGGAAGAGCGCTGGAGGTTGTCAGCCTGACCAAGACGATTCAAGTCCTTGAAAAGGAGCGGGTGTTCATGAGGCTATAATGGCTATTCACGCTATATAATATAGTTCGCAAAATGAAGACCCCGATTTGAAATCACGGAAGCGTGTCGTTGGTTCGCGGAATCGAAGAGGAGACGTTGTGCAGCGACAAGGCCCGCCATTTCTTGGGCGAGGCTCACCCGCCTCACCCAATCACCCACCCTCACTTGTGCTGGGTGAGCAGCGTAAGCTGCGCTGCCCTAAGCGCACGGCACTGCTGCCTTCATATAGACATCAAGTAAATCCATCGCTGCTTTCCTCTCCTCGACTACCCGTCTCAATTACCTGCCCTTTCCAACACTCCATCCTCGTTCCCCTCTCGATTTTAATCTCGGTCGCTTTTCGGTACTAATCTTGTTCAGCGTATCGTCCTTTCTCGTTCCCATCCAGCGTCCTTCGCCATGGGCAGGCCCATGGCAGCTCCTCTTCATCAAACCCTTCTAGCTCTTTCGTGCCTGTACTACGCGCCACTAGAATTCACACTAAGATTGATAGGTTCTGCTAGAAGAGATACAAACTAGGTTTAAGAACAGTAGGTTCACTACTACTCTTGCGAAATTACTAAGAGTTTAGAATCAGTGATCTATTATCTGCACTCATGTGTTACTTTGCTTAATATGCAGCGATTACCACTATTTTACCTCAAAGCCTCTCATATTGGCTAATATACGAGTGAGAACGGGAAAGCTAGTTCGTTATAGTAGCTTGTCTGAACTATAGGACAATACAGGAAACGTTACTATATATTGGTTACAACTTCTGCACGTTTGATAGAATATGACCAAGCAAACCCCCTCCTTGGGTTTGTATCATCGCACTCTTGGGCTTATACTAGGCATAAATATGAGCTATTAAACGTTAGGCAGCAGCGAGCTGAGGATGGTCCTTGGTTGGATTGGTCATATGGGGTAGGCAAGGTGCGTGGTTATTATTCAGTTTTCTCATGCGTGGCCTAGTGCAGGGTTGAGCCAGGAAGACAGTAGTAGGGGTCCTATTTAGAAACGTCCAGCCAGGTCTATTCTTCGAGGGAAGGCTGTGCATGTCGAAAGGTTCAATACAGCTGGCCAGGCTGGCTCAGATACTAGCTGCTCCCTGAGCCTTCTAAGTACTTCACCTCTTATGAACTATGAATGGCGGATTCATTGCTTTTAGTCGAGCCCGGTAAAGCCTGGTCACTTTTTGGTGCTCATATAGTTCAGCATAACGTCCTCCCTCGTCCTGCCTCCGCCCTTGGCCCTCGTGGTCCATGAGCAGCTTCCCCTTCAGTTCCAATTGTCGGCTTTCAACTCTACTCGTCGCTCTACTCCTCTGCGGATCGGATACATAATCAGAGAAGTCACTAGAAAGGCACAAACTGTGTCGAGAACGGTGGATTTATTACATGGGTCCGCCAAAGCTTGAAATCCGGGTTCCAGGCTCTTCCATCCCATACAGTACTATGACAAACTTGCGGCAAATACAACATCCTCCCAAAGCCTTCCTCGTATTGGCTAAGACATGAGCTGTAGACCAGATCTGCACTATTGTGACAATTGGTCCTACAACACGCGCGCGATATGGAACGCTTTTAAGACTTTAGGGCTAGAGTCTCTGCCCGATACTACATAGAGAAATACAATACTATAAGCGATATACTTTCGAGCAATAAACTCCCGATACGAAGACTATACTAAAAGCCCTAGATAGAGGGAGCATTCCAGTCTTCAACGGCTTTTCCGTATTTGCTGTGATCGCCCATTAATTCACCGGCTTGCCCGTAATTATCCGCTACCTGCAGTGTTCTTTACGCGATGCGCTGCTGTTCAACTTTCGACTTCGTTTCAGGCAAGAAGGAAAGGCCAGAGGTTGACTCGAGCGGTCTCTTGCTAGCTCCTCCAATGCTTGACCAATGTGGCATGTTTGTTAAAAGACGCTTTAGTGTGGGAGCGACTTCATTGACGAGATTGCCTTGACTGGGACTAATCATCAAGCAGCTATCAAATGCCGAGGCATTCGCAATATTGCTAAGAGCGATTCTGTTCTGCTCATCTTCTACTACAATAGAGGGGTTTTGTAGCTTTGACAAAACGTTTGCTTCAAGACTCTTCGATTTATTAGCTAGGGCTTGCGCTCTAAACGGCCTTGGACATGTTAGTGCCCTAGGCCTTTTTGAACTTGTATGCTCAATCCCAAGTACTTCAGCTTTGACGTCTTTCTGTAACCCCCCGAAGTTCTTCTCAATGGAAATTAATTTATTTTTATAAATCGATGGGATCATTGCGTCAACTGGGACAAGTATTCTCGGCCAATTTCTATGCACTTTGCAGCCTTGTGAAGAGACTTACACATCGGCGAGGAATATGACTATTCATCAGCTCACTACTCACTTCAATTTCGTTATGTCTTGTCCAATGCAATGTGGCGTAACGTTTACAAAACTTCAGACCGTCCAAAATCACTTGGAAGAATCTCACACACGATTGTTCCCTCTGATGCGGGTTTCGGCAGTCACAGACGTTAATATGATGAATAAATTTCTCCACTCTAGAACATTCACCATGTCGGAAACGGCTAGAAGGGTAAAGGAGGCGCTCGATACTAATCCGAGCACTGTGTTCTTCATTGACGTTGAGACTACTGTGGCAGTCAAGGGACAATTCGCTGATGCAATCGAGATTAGTGTTATAGACGGTAATAACAACGTGATTATCGACACAATAATTGATTACGGTCTCACAATTGATCAAATGTTTAATCTTCACGCCACACCACCTGATAACGACTTTCGCTATCGAACTCTGGCCAAAGTCCTCGGGCCTCCAACTGACAAGAAGGTCACTGGGCATCGACCAGAGCAGATTGTCCAAGTTCTCAAGGCGGCAGGAATGAATAAGCATTCCTTTCTCGTCGAGTGGTCAATGAGTGGCTATGACTGGCACGCCTTGGAAAGACTCATCGCTAGAACTGGTGATAGCAAGATGGAATGCCGCCCATTATACTCAAATAGCTGGAGGTTGCTACAGGAATGGAAACACAATATGCCGGGTATAAGTTGTGCCCTTGAGAAAATATTTCCACTTCTCTTTCCTGGCGACAAACTCATTGGCATGAACCACAGATCATTACCAGATACAAAGATGTTAGTTAAGATGGCTCATGGTTTTTTTAACAATACTTAAGGGTTATGAACTAGATCTGTTTTTTCTAAACCTTTGGTTCCAGATACTAAACGCTGATATCATGCCCGTTTTGCTAAGCGAGCGAACCAGAAGGGCTTTAAAAGTAAGAATTCGCTTAATGAGATAGGAAGAAATCTAATATGCCTCCATATAGTAATAATTAGCGTGATAATTTGGTACCATCCCTATAAGGATTGGTAAAAAAAAAAAAAAAAAAAAGTAAAAGATTCGGTTGATGAGAGTGGGACTGGTGGTGTGTCAGATCATGTATATGTAGAATGTGGGGGGTTAACATACCTCGAACCCACGCCACTTTCGTGACCAGGAAATTATGCTAAGGATAGCTCCTTAACCTGGCGCCATAACCAACTCGGCCATCTCACCCCTTGGTTGTTTACAGTCGCTTATCCTCCATGATAAGCCGAGATATGCCGAACCACTACAACCCCGCGAGTCTAGAGGTAAGCCGCGTTGCACATACTAGCTCAACACTTACAATACCACTGGTTCATGGGTTTAGAAAGAGCGTAAATTAAGAAGTAGTAGTATCAAGACTCCCCAAAAGCTTTGGTTAGAAGCAGCGTAAAAAATACCAAGAATCTAAAGCATAGGCTTGAGGTATTATAGGCAAATATCTGTACTAGAAAAGTATAAGAGGTTTTTACCCAAATCTGGTTTTGAATATTGGATGAATTGGAATAAGCAGAACCTAGTCCAGTCATATCGTCTAGCCTCTAGACTTGTCTTAGATATGAATAAAGGCTGGTAGAACTTTAAACAATAAAGAATCCAGCTTCACTCTGATTCCAGGCTAGTCTTTCAGGATTAAGAGCTAAGAATATTTTGTTAATCTATAGTCTCGGGTATAGAAACTCCAGTTAGATAATTCATAGCCACTCGGACTCTAGTCATGAATAGCAATAGATCGACCAAGTCGAATTATATCTGAACCTGCCAAGGGCAAACATGCTGCCCTAAATGACTGTTAGCCCCCCTCTTCCCCCAATTTTTTTCTGCGTAATACATGGGCCTTTGCTTCTCGCTTCTCTACCTACCCTAAAGAAACCATATGCTTGATACTCCGATCTCCAAGCCAATAATACCTACCTAGTTACTTCCTACATGTACGCTGTTTTGCAGGTTTAGAATATAACGCTTAAGATAATGGAAACTGTGCTAAGATTTATATATGTTAGACATATCTAGTCGTTCGTATAATGAAATACAAGCGCTATAGGTAATAGTATAAACTGTCCGACCGATATTGCAGTAGCCCAATTTGCTGTCGTTCCGCCCCAAACAATTATAGCTAACCAGACAGCCGTAATACAAAGGAACATCCATAAGATGTTGGGTACCATGATATCAGTTTGCCACCAAAAGGTTACGTACAGGCCCTGCAGCAATTCCTCCTCGCCATACCGTTCACCATATTCGGGGGAGGATTGACGAGGTTTCCTATGAAACATGCAGTCAGCACAATGCTCATTGTCGGAATATGAGGTTATTCCGGGTAGTAAGAGCAGTTCGGAACGGTGATTAAGTAGCACCTAGTGCTCTATCACCTGACCCACACTGAGGATGTATAGCAGGGACAGAAGGATTAGACTAGAATCAATCAATAATAATACAACCAACCTAACCCTTTCAAACCGACCCCCAGTCTCACGACACTCATATAGAAAGATATTATACGTCCTTTGCGAGAAAGATGCAATACTCTTATATTACTGATTTGAGTGTATCTTTTCCATTGGCATACACCGGATCTTGTACACATTTTCTTAGCATCCAATATTTACACGGCCAGGGGCGAGGATCTGGTGAGGGGACATCGCTAGAGGTCGCTGAGAGGAAGATGAGTGGGCGGAGGGCCCGCCCAGCTCTTAAAAGGTGTACGTATCTTGCACCTCCTAGAAATTGATTCTAATTTCCTATTCTCATTCCTAGTCGCGGAGGTGGTGAGTTGCAGGTCGCGGGGGTGACGCTGTCGGTCACCCAGGCGCACCCTAGCCCATTAAAGGCGGCGCCCCTGCAAGCGTGCTCACCTGAGGCATCATCAGCGCCGCGTAAAAGCGGCGGCGCCGAGGTGAGCTCCCAGCACAAATCACTGAGCCTATTCCGCAAGGCAGGGAGGAATTTTTAGCCGGCCGTCAGCCTTGTCACAAACTGCAGGAACATCAAACTTCAACATTCGCATCCTCCTTCTCAGTGGCGTTCAAGCCTTCATTGCCAGAGCACCAATTTTTTACGGTGCAATATCCAACGCGCTCTGAAGCTGTATCTCCTAACGCCATCCCCCGATAAACAAAACCAATCTTGCAGTAACAGCAAGCGAGATGGCCTCTAATATCTCGTTGGAGACGACAATGGTATGTCACCTTGTCAGGATGCTACTTCCTCTGAAGGCTTCTAATTGATTCACAGGGGACAATAATTGTTGAGCTCTACCACGACCATGCGCCCAAGGTTCGTCTTTGCCGCCTCCCAATTACGAGCCTTCCTAACACCCATCCAGACTTGCAAGAACTTCCAGACCCTCACTGAACGCGGATACTACGACACCCTTCTCTTCCACCGCATAATTCCAAACTTCATGCTACAGACGGGTGATCCTACAGGAACTGGCCGAGGCGGAAGCAGCATCTATGGCGAAAAGTTCGAGGACGAGATCCACCCTGGTCTTAAGCACACAGGGGCGGGGATACTCAGTATGGCGAATGCGGGGCCGAATACGAATGGAAGTCAGTTCTTTATAACCTTGGCGCCCACTCCGTGGTTAGATGGCAAGCATACCATTTTTGGTCGAGTTACTAGAGGGTTGGGGGTGGTGAAAAGGATGGGTTTGGTGAAGACAGGGGCGGAGGATAGGCCAATTGAGGAGGTGAGGATTGTAAAGGCCCGGGTCTTGGATGGTGACGAGGAGAGCTAAATTATTATTTAGTGGAGTGGGAAGTGCATTACTGGCGTTAGGGTTTGGAGATCCGTTGTCATAGTATATAGAGGGGTAAGCGGCCTAAAGGCCTACCATAAATATATAAGCTTAAAATTATATCCCCTTAAGATTCTGTCCAAGATTTCCATATTCTTAATACTTGTTTATAGTCTTCTATCTGTCGAAAGATTAAAGGCAATGAGCCCGGACACCAGAATTGTCGAGTCAATGGACAGGACGCCTGTTTAGTTTCGTGCACAATATTTCGAACATATTTTTTAATTGCCGTTGTATACAGACTAATGTTTGCTGAAGAGTTGAATAGGTCCGGAAGAGAGAGATTGCGATAGCCTAACAAGCAGGGCCGCCCTCAAGATATCGATCAGTATATCAACGGTCAACCATTTTCAAGCTTTTTGCTAGCTCTTCTGGTAGCTCTTCCTTCTTCACAAGACCAAGACCTACGATATCACCCCAGAAGAAGCGGGCTCTATCCTGTGCGTATGCCAGATAGTCAAAATGATCTTCCTCCTCCTCTAACAGTTCGGCTTCCTTGGCAGTCTCGCCATTTTGCAGCGCTTCAGCTACATGGCCTTCCGGCACCTTGTTCACTTCGAGGCCCGTATCAACTGACCTACCAGCAGGTGACATTTCTGCCCCTGCGGCCTCGAGGCTCTTCGAATCCAGCTCTGGTACCTTGGCCTGCACGATACCCCAAGCAACCCACTGTGCACTATTTGCCACACGCCAGATCTTGACCTCTTTTAGTAATGCATCAATCTGCATCTCTGTGTCTTGTTCCCGGCGCACTTCGTCTTCCGCGTAGCTGCTTTCTATCATGCTCATGGCACTTCCACCGGGAGTTCGCGAGTCAAGGAGGAATTCGCTGATGCTGCCTTTGGCAAACCCGTCCGACGCTGACATCTTTGGTGTTGCAGATGCCCGGGGGTTGAACTGTACTCTGTGGTTGACATAGCTTCGTATGAATGCTCGCTGCTGTTCCAAGCTAGGATAGTGAGATGTGTTGCATGCCCAAGGTCGGACGGGGTCATGGTAATTGTAACACCACTCCGTAAAGTGGTTGGCGAATTCGAGGCCAGGTGTGTTGGCAGAGGCATACTCAAAGTCAATTACCACAAGCTGCTTGTGCGTATTTTGAGGAAGCAGGAGTGGAGACGGAGCCTGACCTGCAGATGGTGGCTCAGGTATCAAACGCAGTATATTACCATATTGTGTCTGCGGGTGTTAGTCATGAGGTAGTTGCAAGCAGGAAAGAAGAGACGTACGTCGTTGTGGGCAAAGACCAGGCTCCTCATTACGCCGCCCTTGGCTCGATAATAGTCTTTGAGCCATTTCCGGTACTGGTCAATGACAGATTTAAAAACCCTCCACTCGACACCGCACACTAGGCCTCGTTCTCTCCATGGCTCTCCCTTCTTCTTTTTGCCGCTTAAGATCTCCCTATCTAGATACTGAATTATCTCCTCGCACCTATCGACCCACTTGTTCCAGTTCTTCCATACAAACGGGCCGTCTTCTCTCTCTCTCGGAAGCAGTTCAATGCCTTCATGTAACTCCCTCATCCGCTTCGCAATCTGCTTGCTCGTCGCTACATCCCGCAGATCCTCCGCGGTTAGCGTCTGGGCATTGTAGTATTCCTCGAATCGTCCATTTGTGAATGTCCCTAGGAGTCTTGGCCCAATCTTCTTGCGTGCTAGACGACGAAGAATGCCCAGCTCGTTCTCCCGATCGATCAAATGCTCCACCTGCGGACCGTATATCCGCAAAAGCAGCTTCTGTGGCGGGCGGGGTTTATGTTGCGTAGAAGTGTTGGGGTCACTTACCGCTGGGAGATCTGTAGGTGGAGAGACAACATAAACTGCGTTGGTAAGTGCACCGCTCAACCGCATAATGCCAATATCTGCTCCCATTTCCAAAGGTACTCTTCTCCACCCCTTCAATCGTAATGTATGAGCCAGCCTCAGTATCTCGCTCTTGAATGACAGCCAGGCCTTTCTCTCTTTTTCGGCGCGTTTGGAAGTAGAGAGCGTAACTGTCTCATTAGCAGAACCGGCAGCGCCCCCGCTATACGACATCGTCTTAGAATTATCTAATATCACATCGCACGACGGCACAATCACATCCCCATCCTGGTACTCGGTATCCGAACTCTGGAAATTTAACCTCCGCGCAGACAGTCTCCTCGTCTTTACCTGAGATGGTCTTCTCGGCACTAAGGAAGGTGATGTATGAGGTAGAGTATCAAGAGTGTACCCACTCATATTATCCTCTAATATCCGCTGCAGCTTGTCCAGAGACACAGAACTAGAATCTGAGCCTTGACTCGCTGTTCGCGGCCTGGACGGCTTGACTACGTCGATATCCTTTTCTTGTTCGCCTGATTCGAGATCTTTCGACGATCTCGTGGCCTTGCGACTGGCGCGCTTTGCTTTCTCTCGCTGCAGCCATTCGGCGACCTGGAGAAGTAATCTATCATGATTATGTGCATGATGATGATGGGGATGATTCTCCCCGCGCGAGTGCTGCTGCATACCAGTGATATCTGACGCGAGATTCAAGTCATCCATGCTATTCTGGCTGGCGAGTGAGTGCCTGGAGGCGGAAATGGACATCATGTTGGGACGGCCAGTCATCCTCCTAGAAGCGAGGCCCGTAGAGAATCGTCTGCTTCTAGGACCTTCCGCAGGAGGAGGAAGGGAAGTAAAAGTTTCTGGCTCGGTGATGGATACGACTGTAAAAGGAAATAAGCAAGTGGTCGTGTGACAACAGGAAATGGGATAGAAGCCTCTTTCCGCCACAATACCCCGCTTTAATATGCAAAGAGATCCTTACATTTGGCAGGTCCACCCCTGGGACTGAGAGGCCCATCGTCCTCTGTCCGGAGCGCCGGTCGAAGTGGCGTATTTGGGACGCTCTCAGAGGGCGTCGACATGGTGAGCGAGCCGGTGTTGAGCGTTCCTGCGTCTCAGTCCAGTGATCTTGGGGGTCTAGACACAACACCGCAGCCGCAGTCCGACCTGTCCACGGGATAGATGAGCTGTCGTGCTACTTCAAGTCGAAATAGGAATGCAGAGCCCACTCTTCACCTAGCTGCCTAAGATTATTGCAGGTGAAAGGGTGCCACGTCGTCTCCAGTGCGTTCCTCCCGCCACTCGCTATTTACAGCCTCAAATCTCAGACACCTATGTCGCGTGCCTCTTCCACGGAACAGATTCAAATCCCAATACCGGCTTCCCTCAAGTCCTCTGTTGTATACACCATCAATCTGTTGCTGCCCGTTGTTATTTGTCTTCCGCAGGCAGGGTCTGCGTGGGGAGACATACGAAATCATGGAAATCTGCATGGCATTATTCAAAGGCGGTCAGGCTGTGTGTGGGGGTTGCACGAAACCATGTGGCGGTGCGCAAATCATCAAAGCCTCGGCTTGCACAGGGGGTGGCTGGTGGCATATGTCTATGATGGTTTCTCAGCCTCGGACTTTCACAGAGAACACAGTGAAGAAACATTAGTGACTTGCACATTTTTCCGCTTGGAGCATTAGGGAAATCAATCTTGTGCCGTTGCATTTCGAACTCCGGACACATCTATTGCTGTCTTCGGGTATTCCTTCCATCCTCTTCCCCAAATGCATG
Source organism: Oidiodendron maius Zn (assembly GCA_000827325.1). NCBI lineage: Eukaryota > Fungi > Ascomycota > Leotiomycetes > Myxotrichaceae > Oidiodendron > Oidiodendron maius. Next base: position 311,650 of record KN832872.1, on the reverse strand, counting down.
CCTCAAGCCTATCCCCTCATTACTAACCTCTAACCCCACCCACTGCCGCTCGCGGGCCCCGAATCTGCTGCTTGATCTCCCATGGCCCCGATTTGGAGCTTCATCCTTTAGAACCTCGAGGATGGTGCAGTACTCTATACCTGATTTAGGGCGCGTGTCGTCATCCACACCATACAGTAGCTCTGCGTCGCCCCTTGCCTTCGGCATAGGAGAAAGCATAACGTGGAGAGAGGGGAACTGATCGAAGATCCTGCCTAGTGCTGGCTTCAGAGGGTTTGAATTGAAAATTGAAGACAGAGTTATGCTCGAAAGATGGGGCTGGTTTCTAGATGAAGGGCGAGCGTCGGCATTGGAAGAACGGGGCGGGTTGGACGAGATGGTAGAGTTGTGAAGAATCGTGAGGATGTTGGAGTATGAGGATAAGTTATGAATAAAGGTCGAGAGTGCGCCAAGTTGGTTGTGTGCTGCTAACTGTCAACAGTCGAATGGTTTCGCTCGGAAGAAAGTGAACTACCATCGGTTTTCTCCTTGCGCGCAAGCAACTCGTTAATTATGTCCCCCATATTGTCGACCACGAGTATCTGAATGCCTTCATGTCCTTGATCTGCAGGCTGCTCAGCAGTGGCTCCGTAATTATCATCTGGAGTGAGATTTTCATCTTCGCTATCAATAATCTCCTCGACAGTCGATGGCTCTTCACCCGCGTGTAAGGTGATAGGAAATGAGGAAGTGCTTCTTTGCATTAAATCGGCAGCAGTCGTTTTGCCATCTCTCTGAGGGAGTGACGGCGGCGACTCTAGTGTCACTTCGTTCAGCACCTCCCACAGGCCTTCAACGTCAAAGACCCGGCTAATAGTCACCTGCCCCAGGTACTTCTGTACTTCGTTTACCAGATTCTCCTTATCAATCTGGCCATAATTTGTCGATGTAGAATCCACAGTCGTCGCGCTTTTTGAAGTTGGATCACCGACTGCTTGAAGTATCCGAGACCTGATGACCCGCGCAAGAAGAGAGATGGGGAATGAACCAGTCGTGTCGATAATTGCCGCCTGCGGCCTTTTTGGTCCGGAGGTTTGAGTATCGGAGAGCAAAACAGACACTATCAGGTTGAGTGAAAGCTACTGGTGTAATTAGCCCGGTTGTAGCAGGGCAGCAGAATAAGTTTGCACGAAAGCGCCAAAATTCGATGAAAGTGCTGAGAGAGGGAAACACAATGTAAGGTAAAAGGCCCAATTTGGGTTATAACAAAGATTTTGAGTCAGGATGAGGGGCTTAAAACGATAAAACCAGGGAGAAGTTTTCCGCAATGGAAGTCCAATATGATTTACTCGGTGAAGATGAACACAACTCTCCACGTCGCATACCAATATACTCGATACAAGTGACAAGATTAAACAGCGCACACTCACCAATCGACCCTCTAGTCCCTCAGCACTGATGCCCAGCACAATGCCCCTCTCGACGCCCCCTTCGCCGAGCACGGACTCGTCAAGGACCGCACAGGCGCTGCTGATCCTCTCACCCATGTCAGCGAACCTTCGTCTTTGCTTCTCCTCTAATTCCAGAAGGTTAGACGCTAAGATGGGCTGCGCCGGGGTGGGCTGGCCTTCTTCGTCCATTGCTATGGCGAGTAACGAGACAGCCGAGGCCTAATCTCGCCATGTCAAATGAAGAAGAGTCCTTGCATGATGTTATGTACGCATTGGGCAGATTAATCTTGACACCTGGCAAGCGTATGGTACTGTACATGAAGGATTGAGTTGACGGCAGGGTTTCAAGCTGGTACGTCGTAGCGAAACCAAGCGAACCGAAATCTTCTATGAACGGGACGGGTAGTATTGCCTTTTTTAACTTCACCTGCTACGTAAAAATCACTACGTGATGAAGTGCTCATCCTAGGACTGAGTGACGAGAGGGAAGAAACTGGATTGATAAAACCTTCCAGCCTTTGCTACACCGGCGAACCCTTATAACTCCGCCTGCCGTACTTCGCCGTTGCCATTCTGCCAGTAAGTTCCCCATATACCCCATCTAATGAAGCCACTCAAAGCCCCATTTCTCCGCCGTTGAATTCTCTTCTCCAAGCTGAGTCCGATCGGACATGGTAGCAGTGCCGGCAATGCTTCTCCGCTTTCCGCTGAAGACGGCCCAACCCGTCATAACCACCACCAGAACTGTCCCGATATCCGCTCTCGCAAGAACTTCCACTTTGGGAAAGAGGTGCGAGAGTTGTCGATGTGCAACAAACTCTTTTCGACATCTCGCTGCCGTCCCTTGATACGCTATGTTTGGATCATGTATGTTGGTCTAATGTCGCGCTGGCTGGGCCTGTGAGTGCTTTCGGGATAGGCGGCCGCAGCTGTGCCCGTGGTTGGATGTGCGAGAGGGTTGCCGAGTTGGCTCATATATTCAGCGCCGGAAAAACCTTTCACTCCAACATCTTCATTCTCAGCTTACTTTCAGCTCGTTCTATTTCTCGCGTAGAAGCCCCTTTCACGTATCATGCAGTCATCACGTACGCAAATTAGAGGCCAGTATCCCAGGTACCCTAGTCTGGATGTGCTTGTTTGGAACTTGGTCAAATCTTTCATTCAATTTACTTCACTCTGCTCTCGCCAACCCAACATATCCATTTCAGCTCTGACTGCTCTGAGCTATCAATCACACCTCCTTAGCCCCTATCCTATCCATGGTCGTATGGCAAACCAAATACTGACTATAGCCCAGACTTATCTCTAGCGCCAGCGCCCCCGTTTGAAGTCCATCTTTGGTTATGCACCTGGATCAGACGTATGTTCTCATTAGCACCTCCGAACAAGGAAAGATAAATAGCCCCAATCCATTCGCTATATGCATACCTAGCGCCGGCTTGTGCTAGGAGAAGCAATTCAAGCAAGCTGCGGATACCAGAAAATTCGAACTTAGGAAATCGTTGCCTCGAATACGTGTTGATGCGAGCATTCATATGCGGTTACCAGTTACTCAGCAGGTAGCTGTGGGTGAGGTTTCGTTTCCCTCGGCTTCCGTGGCCCTCCCTTCAAACTTTTAACCCTTGACAAGAATCCTACATTAGGCTTCGGGTCGGAATCTGGATTACCGTCACCAGTTGCTCGTCGTTCAAGGCGCTCCGCAACCCGAACAGGGCTATTAGGTGCTGCCGAGCCTTTGTTCTGCTCGGTAAGGGGGGCCGAATCTCTCTTGCTCTCATCTCCGTCAGGGGAATCGCTGAAAAAGCTTTTGTCAGGCAGCTTGGTCCCACCGGGGCCTCGAGATGTAGGCGACAGTGCGCTAGCACTGTAGATACCATCCGGGCCGGTTACTCTTCCGCCTGGGCCATATTCTCGACGAGTGGTATTGATTCCACGAATTTTCTGGGCCAAGGATTTCTTTCTTGATAGACCACCTCCGGTTGGACCGCTCTCGCTTTCTCGTCGCTGCATGGCGGTTCTGGACGCTGGGGTGCCTTCCAGAAAGGTAGACGTGCCAAGTCCTAGAGTTTCTTCGCCATGGATAGGCTCTAATGTTGTGGTGGCACTCTGAATATTTGTCTCGGTCTTTTGCTTTGATCGCGAACCATAGTATCCTGTAGACCCCGCTGCGTAGTCTTTGAATGCCTCCTCATCATTATTACCTAGGAACGCAGAATGGTCGGGTCGCCTGTGGACCGGTCCTCCACCTCCAAGGACGTTGTTGAGCGAGTCCTTTGGGAATGCTTGCATTGGGGCACGTCTGCTGCCAGTGCGATTTCTGTGGGGGTTACAGGCATCGAACGGTCCATCATGATGAAATACTGCCTCCGTTAGTAAATTGCGCGCTACCGCATCTAAGCATACTCACATCCGGTGCCATATATGCTGGTAACATCTAATTTATCAATGAGATCTAGCTTTCGGTTTGGCCTCTTAGGTCTGCCATCTTTGCTCTTTTCGCGCTGTCTGCGCTCCCGTCGGCGTCTCTCCTGGCGTTCCTTTTCTTCTTCCGGGCTCAATGCTTTACCGCTCCGGTCTATGACTGACGACTCCGAGTTTCGTCGGGCCTCGCTCTTCTTTGGAGAATCTTCGACCGGATCAGCGAAGATATCAAGTTCTTCGGCTGGCCAGCCTCGGCTGGATCCAACGCCTGGGCCACCACTATTCGTTGCTCTGTGACCTCGCTTCGGCTCTTGTGATCCGGACGGGCGGCGATCAGTGGGTGGTCGTGGGCGAACATTCTCGTTGCGATTTCCTGCTACAGCCGAATATGGCGGAGGGAGATTCCCGTCAGTATTGGAGCGTGAAGGGTGGGGTCGTTCGACGTTGCTGGAGGAGGGCTTGTCACTGAGCGTAAGATTGTCCTGCGTTCTCGAGTCAATACTAGAATCCTACTGCATCTGGTCCAACTGGAGAATAGGAGCATCTTTGCACGAGGGGCTTTGTTCAGGGACACAGATAGACTCTACTTACAAATAATTCTGCAGCACTCCCCGTGAGTGGTGCGGCTTTTGTCGGCGCAGTAGCATCCGTAGGGAACGTCATCTTGCTCGGAGACGTGCTGAAAGGCGATCGTGGGCTTTCCAAATCTATGTCGAGGAAGGGGTTGCGTGATACTGGACGCGGCGGGGCCTCGAGAGGAGATGAAAGGCTGGATGACACATTGGGCGACGCTGCCCGATTGCGAAAAGGGTTATTCGACGACAGGTTGAGAGGCAGTCGCCCAGGGACTGGACGGGAGTCTGCCAAACAGGATGGTTAGCTTCAGGGTCCCGGGCCAATGACGATAACTCTGCGGTCCGTTGTGATACACGATCGAGTAGATAGGAAGTGATCAAAAGAGAAGCAGATAAATGGGAAGGGATGTGCGACTTGCGATACGCTGGGCGTTGGAAGTAGGCATATGACACTGACCTGGTTGGGTGGAAGACATGGTGGCTATGGGTCCTCCTGTGCGGGACACCTATGCTGTCGGCTTGGACCTTGGGCAGATCGGCCTCGACGATGCGTTTCACCCCAGGGATCGGGACGATATTGCGTATTCTGGAGAGGGAAGACGCAGATGGGGGGAAGAGATTCGAGGTTGTTCATCGGCTACAGTCGCAAGGAGGAGTAGTCAAGGTGAAATCTAAAGCGTTAGCGACCAATGCCCGTCGGCCGAACGCGGCACTTGGAGAGAGTCGTTCAAGGTCCTGTGCTGGCTCCGCACTCTCACAGGGGGGCCGCCGATGAGACGCTGGGGTTCTGTGCACGCCCCGGGTGGGATGATACAGCACGGGGAAGGAGTAGGATTCTGTTGATAGTACGATGGGTCCAGTTCCTGCGACGCAGTCTTGGGGAGAGAAGAGTGGTGTGCGCGAGAACTTCGACACCTCGTCCGGTGCGGACACGCCACTGAAGACGCTCGTAATAGTGCGCGCCAAGGGTCGTCTTGAGTCGTCTTGCCGTCCCGAGGCATTCGCGCAGTGGATTGCCCGGCGGAGGACTGGAGAGATCACGCGCGGCGGGCGTGGAAAAGGGGGAAGTAGATCGATCACGACTGAGTATCCTTTCGGCCTCCTGAGTCCAGATTAGTGTGTGCTCGACGACTGTTTCCGAGAGAGCGGTGTGCTCTGACGCGGGGATCTTCCCGTTTCGTGTCTGCGTGGCCCCGGTCCCTGCGTGGGCGTGTTTTCCTCTGTTCCTGGATCTCTCGGGGAGGGTTGCACCCTGGGAGGAGCCAAAAAGGCCAGACTATGGCAAGAGCGCACGATGATCTTCTAGATGGGACCGCGTGGAGGAAGACGTAGAGGGATTGCTTGAGGCAGTTTCCTGGCAAAGGGGAGTATTGACGAGGTTGCGAACTGTGAGGGGCCGTCTCTCGATTTATCGCCTACTGCATCTTTATTTACTCCATTTACCCTTACTCCATGCAGGTATAATGTAATCAGCAATACGAAGGTGCAGCCTTTACCGAACCCAGCCAGGAACACTGGTTCTTGAGAAGGTTAGGGTCATTACCAATCTGGGTTGCTTCCTCACGGCTGTCTCTCCATACTTAAGATTGATCACTCCTGATATCATGGAATCCCCAGTCTCTTCACTTCGGGAACTGCGACTCTACCCTAACTCTTCTGGCGCTGTACCAGGAATCCTCTACATGTGTTCTATGCAAAGCCATGACTGAGACAACTCGTCTCCATCGACTTTATAGAATGTCAAGAATAATCTTATCTTCCATTTTCAGTCAACCCCACTTATTCCATCCACACCTTGGTGCAACCTTTCACATCCTAGACCTTAGGACTCGACTTCCTAGAGTGTCATGCATAAGTACCTAGCCAAGTAATTACTTGGGTCAGACTCGACTGTGTGGGACTTAGGACGCTCTAGACGCTTTCCAATTGATGCCCTTCGGCGATACAACTAGTCTCTTTACAGAGCCTACCTCGTTTGATGTTGCTGGTGTGTACTAATCTATTCAGTGTATTCATAACAAGAACACAGAATATCACGGAGCAACCCAGATGTGGGCCTGGATGAAGCAATTGTTCAACCAGTTCAAGAAGCTTGAACACAACATCCACGTTGCACGGGACATCGCTAGAGCCGATGGGAGGTTCACATTTGACATACGCATGATCCGTCGAATCTGGGTAACGAGTGCAAGTGGTCCACCTGACATTTCTGCGCCAACTTTTTGGAGCTGCAAAATAGTTCCTGCGCCAGAAGGGCAACGGAAATCGGCCTACAAATGCAGGAGGTGCGGCTATTCTGTGACACCGCACTTTTGAAGAGCGTCGCTCCTCCTGATGCAGTTGTTTCGAAGGGAGAATCCATTTGAAGAAAGCAGGCATGCTTCGGAGGACTATGAAAAGATGATAACGATATGTTCTGTGATCAGGTCGGGATAAGTGGTTCATTGTAACTATTTGGTTGACGAATTTAGAATAGAGTAGATAGGCAACGAGCACGAGACAAACTGAAATCACAAAAACCCTCTTAAATAACGCTACTCAAATCAGCTTTTTGACCTGATTATTTCAGGCCAGACCTAGCTAAATCTTAGTATTTAACTGGACGGTAGCTATGAGCATCCTGGTAGGGAGCCGGAGGTAATGGATTCAATAATCAGGCGGCATTTTCCTGCGGAGGAAGTTCAGTCTTAGGTGTTTGGATTGATGTTCGTCGTGAGGCAGATTCCGGATTGAAAGGACTGTATTGTCTGATATAAAGTAGGAAGAGAGTTGTGGACAAAAATATTTAATCAATATTCTCCAGTGGGTGAAGAGACCACATGCTCTTTGGGAAACACATTTGGGAAAGACACTTCAGGCTCTCAACGCCTTACATCTCATAAAGCCGCCATTTCAGACAAGTTAGCTGACGAATATCTTAGCGTTAGCGTAGCACTTCAATTCATATCAACAGTCTTTGTCTATAACTTTCTTGAATTAGGCTGAAACCGAATTCGTTTGTTACCGTAGCTCGAGTCGCTTCTGAAGGTTAGGAACGAGGTCGATCACCAGGATCGGTGGATGCACCGAATGTAAAACGATGATTAGTAATCAAATGGCACTCATCGGTGCATCGACCAGGTCAGCCTTGCCCGATCTCTCTTCCCTCATAGTCCTTTGCTTCCAGCCTCATGATCAGCAAAATCGCAGTCGGACGTCACGATAATAATATTTTCAGCGCTCACCTCTGATATCTTATTAGGCACCATATTGCGCCATATACCGCAGGACCCAATGGCGAGCAGTGCGCCGGGGCAAGATGTCGCTATGATCGAGAATCAGACCCCTCCACCCATTCCTACAGAAGAACTCAAGTATGGCGGGTTTACGCGATTTGAGATTGAATTAGAGGTGAGGATTAACATCATTATTTCCACGTGGCATATCCTTATTTCCAAGTAGCGACATATTATATCTTTAGTCGCGTCCTTCTAACATTCTGAACAGTTCGTCCAATCTCTTTCGTCGCCATTCTACCTCAACCATCTTGCTTCTCAGAAGTACTTCGAGAATCCCGCTTTCATAGCCTACCTGAAATACTTGCAGTACTTTGCCCAGCCGCCATATCTCAAGTATCTAACATATCCCGGCCCCACGCTAAATAATCTGGAGCTTTTGCAGCAAGAGAAATTTAGGACGGATATCTTAAGCCCTGATGTTGTCGCGAAACTGGTAGATGAGATGATTAAAGCTGGTATCGAATGGCCAGAAAGGAAATAGAAGAGAATGTGTGGCAAAGGGCATTGGGATATACCAGGCGTTTAGGTATTTGTAGAACGGAATAGGAGCACGCATGATGTGGTTTGAGATTTAAATTAGATGAAACTGGGTATCAGAACGCCATTGTCTGCCAGGAATAACCTATCCAGATGCACCTCGCTGAAACATAAGGTAAAAGGCAAAATATCTCGGAGCTCTAAACACTCAACCCCATCTCCATTTCAAAACGTCGTCTTGAGGCCAGTTCAATGTCCATCATTCAGTTCTCTCGCCATCGACTTCCACACGCCATGCACTGTTTCCGAATTAGTTTCACTTTGCCATTTTGGCCTCCTGAAATTACCTTGTAGAAGCTGGTCATAGGCTCATCTGCACTTCTGATCTGAACCTGGAAGAAGGCAGCCTCTTCACCCCCACACCCTTCTTTGGGGCACTGGATCTGTGCCTTGTCTGCGTTGTCCCAGGCTCCTGGTCCGCCAAATACATCCTCCCTTTCTTTTCGCGCAAAGGTCTTCCTCTCGTAATATTGTCTCTCAAGGATGAATTGGTAAGGGCAGGTCTGGCATTCAAGTCGATTGGTGGGAGTATGGTCGGTGGAGGACACAACTGTCGTGGAGACTGTGAGCATATTGGAGCACGAGGGGCAGACTAGGATGTTAGCTTAATGGTGGAGAACGAAGTTAAGAACGTACAGAGCAACATCTTGATACTATTGATGGCTCTAAACAATATTAATCCCTATTCCAGATGAAAGATCAGTTAAGCAGGAAGGTCTGGTGCATTATATCGAAATTCCCAGCTCGATAGCTGGTTTGTTCAAAAATAACCCACCAAAAGCGGTGAAACGAATCGCCGGCGCTAAACTTCATGCAGCCAGCCCATGGATTCACTTTGCACCGAACTAGAGATGCTAAACATTAGCAGACACGAATATATTCCTTACTACAACCATCTCAGTTTCTACTTGTAATCTGACGGTGCCTTGAACAAACCCAATTCGATTATCCTTTGAGCAACTTCTACCCACATCCTCTAACAACTCCCGCTCTTGAAGTCAAGGCACAGCCCAACAGGTTACCACGAGATACAATACAATCCTACAGCAGGCAACCAACCTCTGAGAGTAAGACCTTGTTTGAGCAGGCAACCGAAGCACTTTTGGGTGGATAAACAAGATGGCAGACTCTCAATCTCGCTCAAAGCCTGAAGAGGAAGCAGAGGTATGGCGTGCCCCCGTCAAGTCACGCTCCATACCTTCTGGCCTTTTCCCGTCGTCAAACAACAAAATCCTCGTGCGCTCAACATGTATCTGATGCTAACGGAGGAGTAAAGGGTGCCAAACCTGGCGAACTTCTCATCGAGGCAGCACGAAGAAACAATACCGACCTCCTGCAAGAAGTCATCGACAGCGCCGGCAGTGCCGAGAAAGCCGCAATTCTCCTTAACGAGACCAAGACCGTCCTAGGGAACTACATATATCACGAGGCTGCCTTACGAGGGAACTGTATGAACCCTGCCTCCCCCTTTCCTCTGTGAACCCAGGCTGACCCCAGGCCCAACGTAGATGATATAATCGACATGCTCCTCGACCAAGACGGGTTTGAATGCGACCCCATCAACCGCACCGACGGCGACACCCCTCTCCATTCCGCCGTGCGCTACATCAACACCCTCCCCACCTCCTCTGACAACACCGAGTTCGCCTCGGGCCTCATCGAGATGATGATCGACGCCGGGTCCGATCCGCGCATCAGGAACAAGGCGCAGCTGACACCCGCGCAGCTCGTCGACCCGACGAACACCGAGCTCCGCCGGCAGCTGCAGGATGCAATCGAGATTGCGCAGAATGCAGGAGATTTCGTGGTTGCGGATGACGAGGTCGTGGAGGAAGAGGACATCCCTGAGGAGTATGAGGGTTCAGATAGCGACTTCGATCCGGAGGAGTTCAAGCGCGCTTAACAACACTAGAATGGCTAACTAGTCCTCGATACTGACGTAACCTTTAGCGATTTCGTGAAAGAACATCTATATAGACGATTTCATCTTTCTCACTCTATTGATGCAAGATGGCAGAGATGGCGGATACTGCTCTCTCGTCTAGCCCTAAAGTTTCTGTGCACACTCCTCAGCATCGCCAAAAGGAGCCTGCAAAAGTCCATTTCCCGGACGTTGACTTAGGAGGACTTCGCCTTCGTAACGAAAATAACATCGCGCGAGGGGGTGGAGGGGGGTTTCTATGACGCAGATAAAGGGCCCAGGGTGTGGAAGTATCGAAGAGAGTGCGCGGATAGCGAATCCAGGAACAGGCACAAAGGGTCAGGAACCAGTACCGGACGATTTCCACCCTCATATATTAACTAGTAGGAGCAAGTGATGACGGTAACGTATGGTGAGGTAGAGGGCACATCTAGTGGTTCTGATCAACTTCGAGCAGACATCATCACCAATATACACAAACTACTTTTTGCTGCTAAAAACATTGCTGGGACGATTCTACGTATGAACCGAAAACCCCCTACACCTATATAAAAGCCCACCAAGCAGATGTAACTCTACCCTCCTTCGCATGCATCTTCGCTCGAAATCCAACTCCAGTCATCTAGGTCAACTCACTTCACCTCTTCCTCGCCAGCTCCCGTCTCACGCCCTTCGAACAAGTCCTCCCGACATCCCGTCATTTTTCTTCACCTGTATACCTGGTGCCAGTCTTGACATGCTCCCAAGGTACGAAGACGCTAGTGCCAGTTATCCGCGCTCTTGCGCACAACTTCTATTTGAACCTTGACGTGCAGCGGCCCATGACTTCTCCCTGGCACACGAGTTCGGCATTGAACTCAGATCCGTCTAGCGTCAGGTAGATGTCGAAGTACACACGGTAGAACGTGCCTTGCGGCGTGTCCATTCGTTCGAAATCCTTCTCGAGATTCTTACGAGAGAGATCCGAGGTGAGAGTGACAACTTCCTTGACGCCTACGATACTGTTAGTAAGAGGCCTAATCTTCAAGCGTACAACACTTACGGGGATCTTTGGTATATTCGGGACAGATATCGTCATCACACGCATATAGGATATCCTCGTACATCAGGGTTGCGCCGGGTGCCACCTGTCTGAAGAACGACACCTTCACCGGTTCGCCAATCTTGACTCTTTGACCCTTCTGCACGAAGATCTGGCGAGTAAACTTGCATCTGTCCTTGCCATCTAAGGATGGCACGCGGTAGGCTTCCGGGTGGTGACCCTCCTTGAATGGCTGGAGGGTGGCCATGAGGTAGTGGCGACGAGCAACACGAGACGTGACCACTCGCTCGGTTATACCAGCTGTGACGGCGCCCTTGACGATCGCTGCGACGGAATCCATTGGTCGAACCACCTTCGATTGGAACTGAGGAGGTACGTGAAGTTTGATCTGCTGGAAGAGATATTCCGATGCGCCAAAGCCGCCAACAACCAATACGTTCTGGAGAGTCCTATTTTGCGCCTGGATTGCGATGATCTGATTTCGGACCAGCTCCAAGATGCGGTTCACCACAGGCTCAAAGCACTGCAGGATCTCCTCGTTGGTGAATGTCATGTAACCTTCCTCAATACCGGCTTCAGGGAATTCGGCCTCGATACCCACATCTACAGCCCACTTCTGGTTGTTGTTCCGGAAATCTGCCTTGATTCTATTCTCAAAATCCATGATGCACTTGGCGTAGACTCGGCCAGCTGTCCTGGATCCGTCTGGCAGCTTCATCTTTCGGATCTTCGTTCGCAAGATGTTGCTAAAGTTTCGGTTGAGCGCTGTTGATCCGCAAGAGTCGCCCGAGCCAGCTGTACACTCCGACACAGAGAAGGGGTTCTCCTCCTCGACCTCGTATGCGATCAAATCCACGGTACCACCACCGCAGTCAACAATCAGTACGGCATCATGAATCTTGAGGTTCAAGAGACCGGCCTTGGAACAGAACAGCGCAGCCGCTTCGGGTTCGGTGACCAGGGTAAGTCTGTTGTCGTTCTCATCACGCAGGAATCCAGCTTGGATCGCAGCCGCTCTGGTAGCTGCCTTGCCTGCGTCGTTCCAAATGGCAGGCACAGTCAGGTAGTATCTGATATTACGTTCTTCCCTTATAAACACTTCACCGAGGGTCTTTTGGAGTTGGTTTCGCATGGCTTGTCGTAATTTGAACAGGTAGTCAGCAGCCACGTCGATCTCTGACTTTCCAGGGGGCAGCGGGGGGAGGTTGATAGGGTCAATATAGGTGTTTCCGGAGAGCATGAGTTGCAGCTTGAACCACTCAACTTTCTGCACGCCCGGCTTGGGGTATCCAGTTGGTGCCAGGGCATCTGCGATGTCCGGGCCCCAGCCCACCACCTTCTGGTATTGATCATAATATAGCACGGTTGGGATCTGTCTCGTCAGCCAACGCTCATTCTATGAGTCGCTTGTGCCATAATTACCTTCTGCTTCGTGTATGAGCCGGCGCCTGGCCACTCGGTGATGATATCCTCCTTAGCTTCCGAGTTTGTCGCAAAGGCGAAGGCCACACCAGAGAACGTAGTACCCTATAAACGATCAGACTGGACTGCGTAGAACCCGGCGCACACACACTTACAAAATCAATGCCCACGATCAATTGCGCTTTATTCTTCCCAGCCCCCTCGACCTCGACAGCATTACGGTTCGCATACTGCGCGGCTGCGATGCTGCCTCCAGCGGGAGGCGCTCCATATTGTGGGGGGCCATACTGTGGTGGACCGCCCGCAGCGGGTGGCATGATGCCGCCCGTACCAGGTCGCGGAGGATATCCCGAGCTGGCGGTGTTGATCGGAGGAGGGCCTCCCATCATCTGTGTTGGTGGAGTGCGCGGAGTGCCTCCTACCATAGGACTTGCCGTGCGACCCACGGCAGCGGGGTTGGGTGCGAAGTTGTTGGTGTAGCTGGGCGGGCGGCCTACAGCACCAGGCTGGTTCATAGGCAGGCTGGAGGTCGACGATGAAGGCGTGTCGATGGGTCTCGTCGCACCGGGCAGAGGAGGCAGAGGAGGAGTGGAGGTGGGGTTCGGGTCGGGAGAGGATGTTGTAGGGGCGGCGACGGCGCTCGACTTGCGTTTGGATCCGAACCCAAGGCCTTTCAGTCGGGAGTTCAGAGAACTCATAAGGAGGGACGGGGCAGCGCGGGACGGAGGGTCGACGACGACGGCGACGACGACAGCAGCTCAGCGGCGAAGCGGGCGCGGGATATTATTATATTATGTATGGATCGAGATGGGCTGGGTGGAGGGGAGGAAACGGTGGTCGCATATGGGCACTGGTCAGCATTCGACGGGCTTTGACCTGACCAGAACCCACACCCTGGGAGGCTCGTCTGGCTAGCACAAGTACTGGCGGGAGGCTGGGCACGATGAGGAGCCGCGAGGGATTGGCGGCGCTGTTCGTGGTGTACTTGCGTCTGGCGTCTTGCGCGCACACAAGTGGGGGGGCGGGTGTAGTGTCGCAGATCAGGGAGGATGGCAGGTCGAGGCCGAGTTCGAGAGATTGCCGTGTCTGGAATAAAGAGGGAGGCAGAGGGAGAGAGGGAAGAGGCAGAGGGAAGGGAGAAGACCCGGCCTGGTGGTGGTTTGTCCACAGGGTTGCAATAGCGAGGCAGAATCCTGGGGGTCCTTTTGGCTATGTTATGTACCAGCCCAACTCAAACCCAGCACGCAGATGGGGGGACCTAGCTGGTGTGGATGTCCTTAGTGCTCGAGTGCTCTGTCCTGCGTGGTACTACTGGACTGTAGTCCCTCTCTCTTCTCGCCAACTCAGATAGGGAAGAGGAGCTGCGCCTTGCGCTGCTTGCTAAGAGTCTTATGCTTTCTGATGGTGGCGGGGAGGGGTCCTCCCGTCGCTGCTGGCGCTGGACGGCTAAAGGTATAGCAGATGCTTCTTCTCCTGCGCGAGAGTAAGGTGAGGTAAAAGAAAGGAACGGACCTGAGGTAGGGCAGAGTTGTGGCAGCAGCACAGGAATGAAAATCGAGTCCTGCAACCGGACTTCTCTGCAGCAACCGGGGGAAAAGAAAAAAGTCCTGAATCGTGGATCTTCCCTTCATGTGTCAGACAGATCCTTGGGCGAGTGGCATCTCAGTTTCTCTCCCTCAGCCCCAGATAGACGGGTTGGATTTGCAAGGGGCGCCCCCAAGCCCATTCAGGCGCGCTGCTCCCCATGAGGGGTTACATCCGCCCAGCAAGCTGCGAGCAGATACTCCAATCCACTCGCGATGGTCATTGTCCTTATCCACCTGCTGGTCCGAGTAAGTGCCTGAGACGTGTGCTGTGGCGGTGTCACGTGGTCAGGACTTCCTCTCCACTGCACCTGTACTTCTCTTCCTGGTAAGGCAAGGTGGTAGACATTAGCAATCTACAGTGTTATTCTTAGTCTTTCTTACGGAGCAGATTCCTCATTTTATTTGTAAAGACATAAAGGACTGACGGCAGACACAGAGGTTCATGCTCTGTACCGCCAATACACTAAGGGATCGCTTCCCTCCTCTGCTATGTTGACAAATGATCACTCCCAAATATTTGGTAGGTCTGGACCCATTACCTCGACGTTCATCCGCAGGGGAACTGGCGCTGAGGTAAGATTATATCACGTGATGGCACCGCCCCAGAGTCGACCACGGTGTATTACTGTGGCTTCCGGTACGGGCAAGGAATTCTCTGGGAAGGCAAGGCTGGCACATCCGCAAGTTCGTTCATCAAATCCATCCCCGAGTTGGGCACTGTACCGCAGTCAGTCCTTTCCATAGGGCATCCGGAAGCCAGTCGTCCTTCGTCTCCACGCTGGCACATCTCGGCGTCCCGTCCCGTCCTTACCACAATGTCGGCACCTGCCATCTGGATATTCCCCTTCATGTTCCGAGTGGCCATGCCTTGGCTGCATATCCACTCCAGGCAATCCAAATCGTCTCTAAGCAGAGGTATGGTAATCAACGAGGCAGGGCACGAGACATCCGGATCACGCCCACGAACCAATCAATTCCAAATCAGTAATACGGATCACGATCTGGTGATGCGTTCCGCCTCCAGGACTCCGTTGGCCGTGGCAGTGGCAAAAGAATAATAACGGCGCTGGCTACAGAAAACCACGCCCCACCAGTGGAGCTGCAGCTGAAGCTCTATGACGGGCCGAAAGGATGGACAGATATATTCGCGCAACGCGATAAGTCCCGAGCCACGACAGTGTGTCTAGGTGTTTTTGCCATGGAGCTGTCGAGGCAATCCTCTTGAGGCCAGTCGGGATCACGAAGGATGGAGCTCAAAAGCTGATCGACAGCAATGCAGTCGTCCTACCTTATTATACTGCCGCGGTCCCTGGCACTGCGAGGCCTGTAGCCCCCTAGACACGACTGGTATTGGAGCCTCTTTGTTCCCTGTCAGTGGAGGGCACTCACTCGTACTTCGCCTGTACCTATACCGCGGAACCCATGCAACAGTGGATGTAGTGGTTAGTGTACCAAACGTAGCGGAGGTATGTTACGCATTGGAGTTGTGTGCGCGGTGTTTCGACTACTGTGTCTCTACCTTTTCCATGGGGAATGGCATGGCCACTCTTGTAGAACACCTCAACAGTGGGGAGAGAGCCTCACAAGAACAGTCAACCTCTTATCCTCCAAAACCCTCAACTGTCCTTCTCCTAACCCGTCTCTCTCTCATTCTCTCTCTCCTTTCCTCCCGCACCCCAGTCGCTGCCAGCGGTCGCTTGACGCTTAAATCGCAAGTCTGGCCGAAGCAATATTTTTCCCAGCCCAGCCATTGCCCAATCGCCCCCGCAACCCTCCACCCAGCTCTGAAGCTCCCCTCAACGGATCTCCTGGCATTCTCTTCGCCCCCACCGGATACAGCAAGATTCCCTCTGATCCGGGCTTTCATGCATCTCGCTCGGCGCCTGCGTGGTGCTTGTACGGCAGAAACGGCCCTTTCCTGCGCGCCTCTCCCGGCTGGTCAATTTGTGCTGTAGTTGTGTCTGGTTGACCTGTCTTGCCGAGCTATCTAATCGTCTGTCTGTCTGTCTCTCGTCCCGGTGTCTTCCTATCCTGCTCTCCTCTGCCCCGCCGCTCTGGAAGGTGCGCGGCCTCCATCACTCAAGACGTCGTCCATAACTAGGAGAGGGGCCCGCTCCCCCCATACTTCTCCTGCTCGTTCTTCCTCTCCTCCATCCCCTCCTGCATCTTTCACTGCTTCTCACAAGGCCGCCGGGGTGTCGTCGTCGTCCCGATCCTCTATCAGCCTGGTGCACCTGGTTTCATTCGCGTCGCTGGCCCTCGTCCTGGTGAGTTTGGCGTACGACCTTCCCCGCGCTCTCCTCGCCCAACGAGGTGGCGAAACTAAACTCTGCCATGGCGGGGTGGCCCGCGTTGTGCTTGCTGCAGCTGACTGACGTCTTCCCCTCTCCCAGGTGATCCAATTTCTCTTCGCGGATGCCCCATTTCTGTCGACATCACCCTCCAAAGTCTTCTCCTCGACCTCTTACTCCCCATCAGCCCATCTCGCGGCTGGGGTTTGCGAAGTTCCCCATCCGTTCCTAACCCAGGCACCTGTCTCGAGACCACACAAGATGGCCCTTCTTGCGGAGGCCAAGCGCGTCGCCGCAGAGTTTGATTTCCCAGATGACGTCGTGCGGGCTATTGGTGATGAGTTTGTGGCTGAGATGAGTGCGTGCAGCTCCCAGATACACAATCTCCATGCTGACAATGACGCAGATGAGGGGTTGGAGAAGAATGCGACAACTATGAGCCAGATCCCCACATATGTGACTGGGGTTCCCAATGGCACGGAAAAGGTTTGCAAGACTTCTTGCCCTCTCATCTAGATATATAACTTACCTGTCCAGGGACTTTACTTGGCAGTGGACCTCGGAGGAACAAATTTTCGTGTCTGCTCGATTCAGCTGCATGGAGATACAACCTTCAGCCTGACCCAATCGAAGGTGCCAATTCCACGAGAGCTGATGGAAGCTAAAACTGCAAAGGAGCTCTTCGCTTTCCTGGCAAAGCAGATTGAAATATTTTTAAAGAAACACCACGAAGACCACTTTGAAGCCCATGTTAGGCGACGTCAGACCGTCAGCACACCGGAAGGCTACAGAGACGAAAATATTTTCAGACTGGGCTTCACCTTCAGCTTCCCCGTGCACCAGATTGGAATCAACAGAGGGACCCTTATCCGGTGGACAAAGGGGTTTAATATTCCTGATGCAATTGGCCAGGATGTCTGCGCCTTGCTGCAGGAGGAGCTCGATCTTCTCAAGCTACCTGTCAAAGTAGCAGCCCTTGTGAATGACACTGTTGGCACACTTATGGCCCGCTCATATACATCTCCTGGCAAGACCGGAACACTCCTTGGAGCTATATTTGGGACAGGCACCAACGGTGCATATCTTGAGAAGCTGTCCAAGATCACCAAGCCCATGGGAGGAGAGTATGACTCCTCGACCGGAGAGATGGTTATCAATACGGAATGGGGCTCTTTTGACAAT
Source organism: Oidiodendron maius Zn (assembly GCA_000827325.1). Classification (NCBI taxonomy): domain Eukaryota; kingdom Fungi; phylum Ascomycota; class Leotiomycetes; family Myxotrichaceae; genus Oidiodendron; species Oidiodendron maius. Next base: position 293,965 of record KN832872.1, on the reverse strand, counting down.
GGAATGAAAGTTCTACCTACGACAGTCTATGACAATATTCTGGATAGAGAGAGTGTTAACCCCGGGATCCAAATGTTCGAGAAGCGTATCTCTGGCATGTTTCTTGGAGAAATCCTGCGCATCGCCCTCGTCCAGGTTATGAAGTCTCCAACTATCCCCTTATTCCGAGACGATGATTCCTCGCACAATGACTACAACTCTACAACAACAGTTACTCCCTCCTCGCCCTTATATATGCAGTGGGCAGTTGATAGCAGCATTCTTTCGATTGCCGAGGCAGACAACAGCGTCGGACTTCGCGCTCTGCGCCAAGAGATTGAAAAGTGTCTAGGCGTCTCCGCGCCATCTATCGAAGATGCCCAGGCGGTCAAAGACATTGCCCATGCAATTGGGAAACGTGCAGGGAGGTTAGCAGGTATTGCAGTCGGAGCCATTGTCTTACAGACGGGTCGTCTCAAAAATAACGCATTAGCATCCTCGGGTACTGATGCTATCAAGACTTCAGATGCTGGAGACACTCCCATCCCTGAAGAAGATATTGTGGATATTGGAGTGGACGGCTCTTTAGTCGAATTCTACCCCAACTTTGAGGACTACATGCGCAGTTCGCTGAGGGTGATGAATGGAATTGGCCCAGAAGGAGAGAAGAGAATCCGCATAGGTATAGCCAAGGACGGTTCTGGGGTCGGAGCGGCCCTCATTGCCCTCGTGGCTGCAAAGATGGAAAAGCCGTCGGATTACGTCAATGAGCTGAGAGCCAAGCTTGTGAGAGTCCAGGAGAACGTCGATGGGCGAGAGAGTGCCGAGATTAACGGCATGGAAGCAGTATCAACAGACCCGGCAGATGGCAGCACTTCTACTGCCGCTGCTGCTACAGTACCGGAATCAAAACCAGTGGCGCCCGGAACAGAGAAGGAACCAGTAAACGGGGAGAGCAAAGACCTGCAACCCGGCAGGTAAGAGCTCTTCTCCGATAATGGAATCTAATATTTTGAATTTTTAGATCAGCTACTGATCTGAGTGTTTTGATATAGGCGCGTTGGATTCTGGCGAAGCTTGAACTGCTTCTCGTGGGGGCGACAAAACAAGGATGCCAAGCAGCTCCCCTCATGAATGGATATATAATATATCTCTACTGTTATATGCGCCCTGTTGTGCTGTCTCCGTCGATGCTTTGATATGACTGGGACGAATTTCACGTTTTGACCCGTATAAGGGTAGATATTCGGCTTGGATATCACCTGCAAAGTTTACGAAGCATGTATTGTATATACTAGGTGATCTATGAACTATTATCCAATATGAATTCCGGCTTTGCGTAATGTGATATTGTATCCCCGTTTAGTAGCTTGCAGAAGATAATAAATTTTAGGCTTTATTCAAGCATGACAGCCTCGCTTCGTCCTGGCTTCCTCCTGGCTTCCTCCTCGCTTCCCCTTTTCGCTACCGTGACAGGGACAGCACGCCGGCAGCGCTCACATTTTGTTGCACATCGCAAGAGATTATGAATAGCCTCTGCAGCCAATGAGCTTTTGAGCTTTAAGCTTAAGTCATAGATCGCTCAAAGCTGTCTAAACTTCAAATTTATAACGACCCTAATTCTTTACGATTTATCAACTTTTATACTTCTCTTCAATCTTGCATACCCGCTCTGTCAAATCTTCTCCTTCTAGTGGCACTTCTATTTATGCGATACATTCCTTATTATAATCCTACTTTCCCCCCCCCCCCCCCCACTAGTCGTGCTCTCTTTTTCTGAGTTTTGTTGCATATCGCAAGACAAAGGAAGTAGCCTTTTGCCAATTGGGCTTTTTGAAGACTAGAGCAAAGCTCCCAAAGCATTTTGACAAGCCCGTAAATACGTCAAAGACTTCAAGAGCTCAAACGAATTTGAGGCAAGGAGCAAATATAGTCTCAATTCTGTAGAGAGTTTGGGAGCACTTGCACGGATATCCGAGCTCCCGAAACCTGGAGAGCTTGGGTCTTAAAAGCTCAAAGGCTCAAAGGATCAAAGGCTCAAAAGCCCATTGGTCCAAAATCGCTATTCATCGTCTCCTGCAACGTGTAACAAACAGTTTCGATAATGTAGCGTGATCCATCTCCGTTTGAGACTGGCCAAACTCGTCTGAAGACGACGATGTCTCTGCCATGGGTACCATATTAAGACACCAATAGCTTACAGCTTGATAAATTACAATACGTTATATTCTCTTTCTTTCTTGTAAGTAACTTTGGCATTCTCTCGCCGTGTTCCCTCTTGTCGTTCTCAAAATCCACCTCCAGTAAAGTAATAACCACTTCTCCTTTCACATATCGAATTGAAGGGACGAATATAATGAAAGTTCTGCAGTGTCTCGAAAATCTTGATTTAGGACTAGCAGAGGAGCTAGGAGATACTACTTTTCTTCTGACCTACACCAGGAGCAAGCCACATCAAGCCAGAAGCACGATCTATATGTACCACCCCCTATGCAACGGTGGCTTCTCTATTACAAAGCTCACTTAATCCACTCCGGTTTCCGCAAACGTAAGGTCTCAAATAGGATCGCTCTGCTATGCTAACACCCGTATTCTCAATCATTAGCGCAGCTGCCAGCATCTGCAAAGAATGCAACGTGATTCGTCTCATCCACATCTACGCCGGACTAACAGCAGGGCTAACCCTGTCCAGCGGCGCAGCATGGAGTGCAGGTTTCTTGCTTTCGCCCACTAGTCCCTTCTTCCTTCTCTCTAGGCTGTTGAGAACCCACTCGGCAACCTCTTTATCCTCAGTGCCAGATTTGATGTCCGGGGCAGCCGGTGTCCCTCCTTCTTCGTCGGCTTCAAGAATGGTAACAGGTTTCGATAATGGAGCCAACCAGCCGTGCTGGAGAAGCATGGCGTACGTTGGGCGGAGCTTTGGAATCTTATTCAAGCAGCCGCGAACGAAGTCTCGTGCAAGAGGCGAAAATCCCTCTTCAGGAAGATCTGGAGGTTCACCATCTACGATAGCCTAGCTCAAGTTAATACTTGTAATTCCAGGACATGAATAAGTTACACTTACGCTAAGCTGGGAGAAGATGTTGTTGTATGTCTCCGGCGGGTATGGATATCTTCCCATTGCGCACTCGATTATTGTCAGACCCAGGCTCCAGATATCGCTTTGAGCACTGTATGTTCCGCTCCCGGGGTTCGCGCCTGCCGCAGCTATTCCACCGCCTGAGATTCGCTCGGGGGCCATGTATGACTGACACCCGATATTCGTCTTTGCTATACTAGCCACCAAGTTGCCCGATACACCAAAATCGCAAATCTTAACCTGTCCGCGAGTGTTCACGAGGATATTCGTAGGCTTTACATCCCTATGGATGATTTTGTGCTCATCTTTGAGGGTCCTGAGACCCTGTGTGCTGGCATACGTGATTTTGCGGAGGATATTTTCGGGAATTCCATCGCCATACAGCTTATCGATGGAGCCACCATCCATGAACTCGATGCAGATATAAACTGCGCCTTCTTGAAAGAATGCTCCGTAAAAATCAATAATGTAAGGTGATACGCAACGGTGAAGAATGTCTAGCTCCATGATAATGGCAGCAAACTTCGCCTCGTCGAGCTCAAGGTGAATCTCTTTCATCGCCATGATGATATTGGTTGTCGAACTGCCCGTAGGTGGCGGTTCGATCTCACTCTCCTTCTCCGGCGAGGGCGTCATGGGGATGGCCTTATTTCCCACAAGGCCAAGGCCAGGCCTACGCATCTTTGGCCGAGCATGTCTTACTTTGTAAACAGTTCCATAGTTCCCTTTGCCCAATTCTTCCAGGGTGTCTACCTCGTTCAGCGAGATGTTGAACTTGCTGCCGCTAGTGAAATCGATGCCCTGACCGTGAATGACCGCCTTCCCAGCAAAGTTTAAGGTTCCATTTTTCGTATCAACATATTGAGAGAACTGTGAGAACATCGAACCCGACTGGCTGTTGCCATTTGGCTGTGACCCTCCATCGCCAGCGGATTTCGAAGAATTCCCATTTGATGCTTCGTTGCCTGGCAACCCTGGCAGTCCTCCTGGCAACTTCATCCCTCTTCGCGCGCTCAGACTATCCTTGGCCTTCGGAACTGTCGGAGCAGACACAAAAGATTGGTTTGCCGGTCGAAGATTCGGTGGCAGACGCATCGGTCCAGCAAGGCCTGGTATGGATGGCGTTCCCTGACCTGGGCTCGGGCTTTTACCCAAGCTTGAACTGGCGCTCGGGCTGCTACCTGAACTCGAATTGTTGGGTGTCGGCTCAAGATTCGATGGCACGCTTCCCGCAGCACGGCCGGGAGGCGTGCCTTGCCGTGACAAGTGGAATGCCTTCATCTTTGCTTCCATGCTCTCCGGCATACTGCCTCTGGAACCTGGTGGAGGGATGCCTCGTACGCTAGATATATGCGCAGGTGGAGGGTTCGGCCTTCGTGCGTTTTGTAGCAGAGCGAGATGAGTCGAGGATGAAGGTGTCATGGCGCTGGGTGGAGACGAGACTGGACGCAACGACGGCAGCCGAAGCGTACTTGTAGGATCCTCGACAGTTGTGCTCGATGGCGACTCGCGTAGAGCATCAGGAGATGTTGTCCCTGGCGGACCGCCCTTCCCTAGGGAGCACGGGGCCTTCTCCGGCGGGGTGGCCATTGCAGATTCTCAGCAAATTCTATTCGCGTGGCATGAGCTGGGCGTTGAATTCGGCGCGGTCTTCTTCTACGGCGCACGTCAGTGGTAAGACCTCAGTCTGGCTGGCAAGTCGCTGGTCGATGGGCACAGATATCTACAGACATTGGGACCTACCAGAAACTATCACGGCGACCTCGGGTCCTCCCACCAACGAGAAGTGCTGGAGGCGGGGTTGTGGAGAGTGCCTGATGGCTGCGGAGTCGCAGCTCAACCGACGTTGGACCGGGCGAGAGAAGGTAGGGAGGATCTGAGGACACGCTACCTCAGAACTCCCATGGGCGACAAGATTAGGCGTATCAAACTCGGTTTGTAAACACTGGGGATGGCAGAGAGTCGATGGTAGACAGAGACGAGGACCTGAGGCTGTGCACGAGATTGTCTCTGCCAAAAGCCGTCGCTTAGGGGTAGCCGGAGGATATGCTCCGCGCAGAGTGATCGAGCGGCCGGTACTGAGCATCCAAGGCGCCGGAAGTTCTGGATATCGACATTAAAATTTGAGAGGGAGGAGCCTGCGATGCCGCGGCTGGTCCGATAAGATTCTGGGAAGACCCCTCTGCGGGTCAAAGGGTCGAAGGATGACGTTGGCTTTAATGTTGCGGTGGTTGGCTGGCCGAGAGCTCCCCTCGTACGAGCCGCAGCGAGGAGTACAAGTGGCTTGACTTCTCTCGTGGCTTGACCCCTGGCCTGGACAGGGTCGAGCTGTGGCAAAAGGGAAAAATTGCTTCTCAACGGTCATGGCGAATATCAAACATCTTTTTACCTGGTCGAACTAACGTGGTGGGGCATTGAAGGTCACATGATCTGGCCGTGGCGTTGCTGACGACAGGAGGTTTATTGAGCCTTGCAAGAACATTACCATTTCCCGTCGAGCACATGGCAGAATGTAGTGGTGCTGAGGGTCTTGTGAACATATCACAAAATCCTGTCTAATCGTCTAGACGGTTCACTAATACGTTTGACCCTGGTGTTAATAGTCGCTAGGTCTTGCTGGAACTGCAATAGGCCATCGAGTCTGGGCTAGTAGATAAATCACTAAGGCCTCGACGATGTAAGAGGCATTCAAGGTCTGGAAGCTACCAGCAGCCGCTCGTGGAGGATGAGAAGGAATCCCGCAGCTCTCGAGGTACATGTGATGGCGCATGACAGATTACTGTATGACTATATTGAACTCCAGAGGACAAGAAAACAGCTTTTGCATGATTAAATAAGCGGCATGTTACTGTTGTCCTCCTTCAATCGAAACAAGTTGCAGGATGAAATCACCCATCGACTCTAGAGTTGCAATCTTCTCGCTCGAGCAGTCTGCTTGGTTCCAACACAGCTAGCCCTGGTCATGTTAAGGGTTTGTGGATGCAATGCACAACTTTAGTAATAGACAGCTTGCATGTTGGACAAAAACACATGACCCGCATTGCACAACCGCTTTCGATATTTCGCCATCCAGGGCCAAGGAAAAGGAGATGCGATCGGCGGTGTCTAGGTCAGTCAATAAAGGCGGGGCTATAGCGAAAAGCCCGATAAGGAAAGAAAGAGGCGTGGCGTATGAATCGCAGAATGGAGTCGTCCACTTGGAGGGTTGCAATGACTTCTTGCAAGACAATAAGCCACCGCTAGTCTGCACCTGTATAGTTCAATATGCGTCCTAAAACCTGCGATACAATAACGCCAAGGTCGAGATGATGATGCACAACCAAGCACATATTTTGTCCTATGGGTGCACAGAGATGAGGAGTGGCGGGAAAGAGGGGGGATGAGAATCGGCGAGAGACAGTAGGAGCAGCACGAAACTGGGACGAGTCCCACTTAACTCTGTTCAGGCCGGATGGGAGAAAGCCGCCTTCTAGCCGTCTTTGCTTTTCCACGGACGCGTCAATCAGAGTTTAAACAGACACAGCTAAGTTCTGCCTATCGGTCGTCGGGCACGGGCGTTGATCCGCCCTCTCGGTTGGCGGCGCCGTAGATTGTTACGTATGCGCCGGATCCAGCTACACTGCACGCTGCTAGTATTTCACCATCTCTCATACCGCCCGAGTGTCCACGATCTATTCCATGCCATTCTCTTTAACCGCCACATAGGTCGCCGGTGGTGCCCATCTCCATCGTCGATCGATGGCAATCTTCACCCCCCCAACCTCATATCGCTTGAATGCGGTCACTGCCGATGACTATGGCCCGTCCGTCGTGAGCCGGGCATTGGTGCCAGCGCTGGGACTGCTGAGGAGAGCCAGCGACCATGACTCTCATCCGGCGTTGGGGCACCTCATCCTCCTGGTGTTCGAGGCCGTGCTGGAGGTTGTATGCGTGAGTCTGCCTGGGTACATCGTGGCCCAGCAGGGGATGTTCGATCAAGACAAGCAGAAATTTGTGGCCAATCTAAATGTTGCACTCTTTACACCTTGTCTCAGTACGTAGGGTCCCCTTCAATCCTGACATCAGCTAATCAGGGTAGTCTTCACCAAGTTGGCTTCACAACTCACTGCAGGCAAGCTGCTGGATCTGGCCGTTATTCCAGTCATATTTGTGGTGCAAACGACAGTCTCGTACCTTGTCTCAGTTGGGGTCTCAAAAGTCTTCGGGTTGGGGAAGCGACCCGCCAATTTTGTGACTGCTATGGGAGTAAGCTACCTATCTAATGTATGTATTATGTGAGGCTGATAAACCTAGGTCTTCGGAAACTCCAACTCCCTGCCTATCTCGCTCGTCATATCCTTATCACAGACCTTGAAGGGGTTACATTGGGACAAGATTCCTGGAGACAACGATGACGAGGTCGCGGCTCGAGGTATTCTATATCTGTTAATCTTTCAACAGCTGGGTCAGCTTGTACGATGGAGCTGGGGATACCACGTTTTACTTGCTCCGCCCGATAGATACGAGGAGCACCGAGATGCTTCTGTTGAAGATGGCCGATATCGCGACGAACCAGATCTGATACCTGGCCTTGATGGTGAGGAGGATGCGGACCGCTCAAGATTGCACCGAAATCAATCCGCGACCAACTCCTTCGCATCTGGTGATAGGACCCCCATTACCAATGTTCAATACGCAGCGTCCTTCTCGGACGACGGAGAGGGTCACGGACATCCCGGGAAAACTCCTGCCAATGGGAACGGCCATCATGATGAACTTCTAAGCGGGGACATAATATCCTTCCCTAGTATCCACACTCCTGCATCTGATGATCAAGAACTTCCTGCTGGGATCAGTGGCGCAATTGCCAGAGTGCGTCGACACGTCAAGCGTGGTATGTCGTTCGCTTTACTTAAACTTGCCGAACTTGGCAAATTGGTTTTCGACTTACTCCCTCCAACTTTACAGACGAGCATAAATACTACATCTAATATCGTCTGCCGCTTGTTGGTTGGAACTTGGGAATTCATGAACCCTCCACTATGGGCCATGTTGGTAGCTGTGATCGTCGCCTCGATCCCGAGCCTACAACGCCTCTTTTTTGAGGAAGGCACTTTCATCTCCAATTCGGTCACACGTGCCGTATCACAATCTGGTGGCGTAGCAGTGCCTCTCATCCTAGTTGTCTTAGGCGCCAATCTGGCCCGAAACACACTCCCCAAGGAAGCCCAAGATGAGAATTCGGAGGAGAGTCGAATTGGCACCAGATTATTGGTAGCCTCTTTGATCTCTCGCATGCTTCTGCCTACGTTAATTATGGCACCTCTACTGGCACTCGCAGCGAAGTATGTGCCTGTGAGCATATTAGACGATCCTATCTTCGTCATCGTATGCTTTTTATTGACAGGGGCACCGAGTGCGTTGCAATTGGCCCAAATATGTCAGATCAATGGTGTATATGAAAGCGTGATGAGCAAACTGCTCTTTCAGAGTTACGTTATTTGGTATGCACTCATTCAGTCCCCTCACTATACATATAAGACCGCCTACTGACAACTTCTAGGATCCTTCCATCAACACTCATTCTCGTTATGTGTGCCTTGGAAGTCGTTGAGTGGGCGAGCGCGTAAGATTGCATCTTGGCTTGTGTTGCCCTGCGTATTCTCAATAGAATCCAGTAGGACAGTCGTGAATTGTTTAATCTGTACGAGTAGTGCAATCATGTGCGGTGCTTTGATAGCGTTTTCACTATATGAAAGAGGATAAGACCAGGCTTTACTCAAGAGGCGTTCTGTGTTCAGTTGGCAGCAGGGCGGGCGCCAAGGGGAAATGAATTACTTAGAAATATACATATCCTCATATATTAGACGTCTACTTTGACTGTAGATAGTCATCAGGAAATTACGATTGCCAAACAATTTTGCTTTATAATAACGAACAGTATCACAGGCAACTTCGGTAGCCATCTTTCGCTAAAGAACGGGGCTCGGATATGAATATATATGTATACATATATTGTAATAACCAGGAAAACACAAGTAACTCCCCTGTTAGGCCCCATGATGTACAGTCATCCATGTAAATTAGTATAAATATGCAACAATTATTTATTTCTTCCCCATATTATCCTCTCAGCACCGATCCCCGCTATCACCGGACCTGCCACGGCAAAAGGCCGACTATCCAGAATCTGAGCCACTAGCCCTTCATCTTCCTCTGGCGGAGTCTCATCACGCTTAAGCGTCAAACTCGTCAAGGCAGCTGTGCCCGCAGACATCGCGATGCGAGCTGCCTTCTTGCCTAGCCAAGGTCCGTCATCGTCTCGCAGCCGGTAGGCTGTCAGGCCCCCTGCAACAAGTGCCGTGGTAGTAGGGAAGGCACGGAGTCGTGCTGGAGGCGGAGACGCGGATCGACGTTGAGTTTGAGAGTCCGGAGAGGAACTTCTCTCCCTACGAGATCGGCGAGGAGGTCGGAAGGCTTGCTCCGGCGGAAGGTGGGTATGAAGAGACCGAGGGTTAAGATAAGCATCATCGTATTTGCGCCGTCTCTGCTCATCAGGATAAACTAGATCGCGCGGACTGTCTTGTTGATATCGTACATCTCGTGCAAGGGCTAGATCTTCGTTAGGAGCACGATATGATTGTGGCTGGGAATCGATTGTCGGAAGTTGTCGTCTCCTTGGCTCCTCGATTGACAGAATATCAGCCCTTGTTGTACGATCCTGACAACTCTCTATGACTTTTCGACCTCTGGGTTTCCTCTCTACCAGCAAACCATCAAGTTCCATCTCTCTGATCTGCAAATCCACTTCCCTCCGCCTAATATCAATCTCATGCTTGCGGCTCATCCACCCAGTTTCCTCCTCCATGGCTTCCAACTCCAAATCCATCTTTTTACGTTCTTTCTCTTCCATTGCCTGCTCATGGCGTATTTCTTTCCTCTCGTCTTTCTCTCGCTCATGTTCGTGGACCACGTGCTTTAGGTAAAGTTCTCCTGCGATTGGAAGACCCGCGGCAAGAAGACCGCCAAGCGCTACAAGGCCGCCCTTGAGGCCACGGTGGCGTTCCTTTGGTTTGCGGGAGCTAGAGTGAGATCTGGCTCTGATATCGTCCCCTGACCAGGAGGGCGACCTGCTGGGTCGTCTGCTTCGTTTTCGAGGGCGGGAATTCCGACGGTCTTTCCGGCGATCTCTGGACTCTAGACTCGACGGCGGAGAAGACGACCGCAGAGATTTATTCTTAGGCAGATCTGAGGACCTAGAAGCCTTGGGCTGCAATCTGCGAAGATTATGTGTCTGACCTGGCTCAGAACGCGGTACGGAGCTGAAGTCCTTTGCTCCCTTAAGGTCTTCCTCATTAGACGTTGGAAGATTTTCTGACATCGTAGCAGCGAGAGAGAGAGATCAGATACACTCAAATGATCTGTAGCTTGAGTAAATCTCAGTATTATGTGACTTGAATATATAGTGATGGCACAGGCGACAACACAACAGGAATTTAGAAGACTTATATTAGTCGATGCTTTGGAAAAGCGTTTCGCGTTCAAGAAAGTTATGATCGAACAATGATACCAAACGGCTTGTGACAAAGGCCACAACATAAGATATTGAGCAAATACATGATAGAAGTTAGAGTGCATCATCGAGTTCGTGACGGTGGTCCTGTGATTTGGTACATGCGGGTTCGGCTCGTGATTGGACACTGATTGGTGATGCTCCGACCCCGTGACTGCGAACGACCATGACTCTTAAACAGTCTAGGTATTGCGAGGCAGCAACGTTGATGGATATTCAAATTTAATTAGATGGGCATTATACAAGGGGTATCTCATAAATGTAAATGTGTGGCACGCTGAGAGACACAAATTCAAAGTTGATTAATCCTGGTGAATTTATTGAAGTTGCCCAGCCCTCCAAACTACCTTTGCAAAGAGCTCTGGCGAAGTTAGGATCATACCCTCCCTTATTCACAATGCATCTCAAGACATCAACGAAATGCAAGCCTTTGGGTATCTGCCGACCGTTTTAGATACAGGTAACGCCACCTCCAATTTTGTACGCCGTCCGAGTATATTCATTCTATCGTCGATTATCATGCAACTTAGAAGTATTGACGCGCCTCTGTCAGACTTCACCTGTGTCAACAGAGCTTCTAGACCATATAGTAGCCTAGCTTAAAATAGCTGCGTTGTTGTATTGTCCGCGTAATAGCCTTTAGTAGCCTCACGCGTCTCGGCGTCGTCGATAATTTCTGCCTCCTGCATCGTGAGCTTGTCAATCTGCTCATTGAGGAGTGTCATATTATAGGCCAAATCAGTACTATGGACTTCCTTCCAAAGACTAAGCTTGTTGTGCTTGCATCTCGACTTCTCCAGGCTAAGGCAAATGTTGTTGAGGACATCAGGGACGATAGGTGCTTCGAGAATAGCCTGGCCAGCGTACGGCACATGTGCATCAATATGCTTGGTCTCATCAGTTCGAGGGCCAAGAATTCCAGTCTCAAGAGCAGTTTTCCCTTCAGTGGTCTTGGACCACTTCTCAAACTGAACCTCGTTGAAGGCCATACGATTGTCATACCCACAAAGAGGCTTGGTCTCTTTAAGATGCTGAGCTGCAAGCTTCGCCCGAGCAAGAACCATCCTGAAAAGCTTATGCTGATTTTGGTAGCCTCGGACCCGGCGTTGTAATTCTGTCTTTTTGTTCTTGATGTCCTCAAGCATCTTAACCTCTTCCAGGAGGAGATAATCGAGCCCCACTGGGCGGTCTGTCTCAAGTCAGCAATCAGAGAGTGTAGGTGTAGAATCTAACTATAACTCACCAGGATCGGCACCTTCTTTCTTTGGCAAACGAGGCTTCTCCCCTAGGGCGCGAAACTGGTCAATATCTCTGCTTTGGTTCAGGATATCGGATGCCTCGACTTGGTTTATCGTGCCTCCCTTAGACGATTCGTCGTCCTCACGAAGTCGGTCAACAATATAGTCCCAAAAGGCTTCCCTATGCTCGTCACAGCAGTACTTGCTTGGAGGATCACTAGCAGCCCTAGCAGCCTTGCGACAAGCAGGCTTGTTCAGAAGTATACCGACATTGTGGTAGCGACAGATGGGTTTGAAGGTCGTGAACGCTTTGTTAGGAATATTGCACATTGGGCAGATGAACCTATCGAGGAGCTCCTTTGCATCTTCTTCATCGATACCAACACACGAGCAATGGTACCAATCTTCGCAACCGCCCTCGCAAAAGACCATCATCCGGTGATCATCCGGGCCACGGCAAATGCAGTATTCCCCTCCATCATTGCTTTCATCACCAGAAGAGACGCCACTCTTGGGTCCAGGTGTGTGGCTAGCGTGGCGAGAGTTGGATGGGGTGTCTATGTTTTCGTGTTAGCAATAGCCGGAATTTAGCTAGCAGATATAATTGGTAGAACTGCGACGTAACATACCGTTGACCCTACTCTTCGAAAGTGACTTTTTAGCTTGTTGTTTCTTAGTGGAGGTTGCCGTGCCCTTCTTTGAGCCTGTTTTCTGAGGTTTGAGAGGGGCCGCTGAACTGACAATTTTCGGAGCGGGAGATGGAGCTGGAGAATCGTGTTCCGAAGGTGCGTCAGAGGCTGCCTTGCGAGGACGCGCTTCAGTCTTTATCCTCTCAGCCATATCCATGGTGGCTGGAGTGGCTTCACGAGAGCCGCTAGTTAATACTTCCTTTGAGGGTTGTGGTTTCTTTGTACTGGAAATCTTGGTTTTCGGTGCTGCTGTAGATAGTGAAGACGCGAGAGAATTCGAACTGCCAATTACATTATTGTTTGCCTTTCTGGCAGCCTTTTCTCGTTTTTCTTGGAGCATCTGAAGCGCAAGTCCGTACGTCTCACCACTTTCACGTTTCGCCTTGGATGTAACAGCGTTCTTATTAGCTTTATTGTAAAAGCGAGAATCAGCTGCTGTGAAAAGCTTGTTCCATTCAGAATCGTCAACTCCTTCAGGTGTTGGACGAGCCTGCGGGTACTTGAATTTGAATTTGGGGTCGTTGTTCGATATTACGACAGTCGGATTCAGCAGTTGGCCGGCGCTGGTGGGGATGGTGGGGGAGGTACTTGTCGCCACAGACGCGGCAATATCAATCTCAGCAGCCTGCAGGATAACTAGGATCAGCACAAGAAATATGGGGAGCAGTGTCTTTCTAGTTTAGCTAACAGAGCACCAGATCGATGGCGTAAAATGAGGTCAACCTGGGCGCTATAGGGGAAAGAAACAAGGCACCGGTCAGCGTGCTTACATTGTCATTATTGAGGTCAGGCACAGCTCTCGCTTGATCCTCGGTTAAAATATGGCCCTCGTCGGTAGAGTCCATATTTGCTGCAAACGCGTTGCGCGTTGTTGCTGGACGCGGCTGTCGTGAGTCGGAAGCTGAAGGAAGTCCAAGGCCGAGCCATAAATTCATGTTCGTCGGCTGACAATGCTCTAACTGTTTCGAGGCAAATACGCGAAAAGGCTGATGCATTACCTAAGATTAATTCGTAGCCTTGCAGCATGGGATTTTCAGCCTCGCTACTCTCGATATTTTACAGAAATGGATCCTTCAAGAAGCACTGAAGAAGTAAATCGCAATAGAGGAGCTAATAGAAGGAACCGTTATTCAATAGAGTACTCTTGGAGGAATATACAGATGGCAACTGGCCAGCATTACTATACTAAACTGCCCACACACAGAGCCAGCTTAAGTGGGAAGGATGAAAGAAATTGAAGTGCAGAGTCGTGAAATGGAACTTTATATAGCACGACAATCCATACGATGTTCAATTCATGTTCAGTGACATATTACACATATAGCTGGTATTACAGGCCTCATAAACCCGTAAAGTTGGGTCAGGTGACAGCTTTCAACATTACGGTTCGTCGAGTTTGACAATAGTGGAATTCTCTACTGGAATATGTCATACTAGCATTGCGTATCGTGCAAATCAATCGTATAGCTGCATTTCAAAAATTGCTCCAACCCCACGCTTGTCAAAAAAGAGGCTGTAACCTTCAGACATACAACGCTTTTAGGGTATTGACGCTGCAAAGAGAAATTCAAGAGCAAAATTACAACGCCAAATCAGTGAGCCGCGAGGCTAATCCCTCTCCCAGCCGTGAGGCTACTCTCTTTTGCGCATAGATATCCAAAGCGGTCAGACACCGACCAACCTTTCGCACCTCCCAAATATTTGTCCCACGGCTTGACCGCCCCGGGGTATGCTATACCGTGCCAATCATGACTTCATAGATTCAAAGGTCAATCAATGCCGATGATGTCGCCTGCTAGACGTCCCAGCACTCTCCCCGTGGTGATGATGATGGTGCCTGTGCCGTCCACTTGAACCGCTGCTTCTCTCAACCTCCCGCTCCATCTCTTCCACTCTCTGCCTATATGCCCTCACAATATCTCTAATATGCCTTATCTTGTCAAAATCTTCCTCCAATTCGTCAATCTGCCTTAATATGTCGTGGAAGCGTGCAATCTCGGCGTCTGCCATTGCAATCGCATTGCCCGCCCTGTCGTACTGCTGCTGCACCACAATCTGTGATTGCTCGGCAAGGTAGTCTAGCCTATCCTGTATCTGCTGCATCAGACGATCGAAATGCCGACCGAGGGCTGCAAGAGAGGACCCGTCAAGAAGGAGGAGGCCCTGAGACGAGGCGCGCGATGCTGCGCGGGAGGAAGAGCCACCAGCTGTCGACGCAACAGTCTGCTGGTGGTGTCGGAGCAAAGCAATTTCATCGTTGGTCAGGCCGAGCTGCGTATCGGGGACCGAGTTGGCTGGTGATGCCATCACAGCTGGGGCTCGCGGCAAAGCGACGGCCGAGGTATTGGCGTAGTTGATAGAGACGACGACACCCTCACAGAGAGCTGCAATGATGCCGTAAACTTCATGGTAATTGCGATGGAACCCGGATCATTGCATGAGGTCCACCCTTCTTGGTGATGCGCGGGTTGCAGTCTCTCGGGGTGAGGATAGAGCGGGAATCCTCTTTTATAAAGCAAGACGCAGCGCGGGCCTCCCACAAGTCAACGACCAGCTGGGCCGCCGTCCCTGGTATCCAGGCGAATTTGACGCCTCTCTTGGAGCGTTTGCTTCGCAAAGCCGAAACAAACAGGAACGAGATCGCGCGTACGGATGGGCTGGCTGGGCAGGCGGTCGACGGGCTGCAGTTGGATGAAGCTGCCAATACCTGGGGTTTGCATAGCGCTTAGCTGAAACTGCGGGTAAGGCCGTAGTTGTGTAGCAGCGGCTGCACAACTCTCTTTGCACAACTTGAGACTGCATAATAAAGCGACGGGACGGATTTATGCATGGTGGATTAACGTTACGCCGACGGCCGGTGAGCCTCGTGTTGCTCGACATCGCCGAGCCTCACCATGTTCTCCAAATATCCATTCGTGGCGTCCTGTGGAACAGCTCTGGCGCTCAATCGTTCGGCCTGTCCAGGCTTGAGTCCCCGCTGGGCCCTCCCGCTCACCCGAACATCGTCGACGGAGGAAGTCCCTCCGAGGATCTACGTCCATGTTAGTGCGTCGGCGTCGTGCTCTGTTCCTTGTGCCATCTGGTACGAGACTACGCTTGCTCTTCCATATCCCACCTCTTAGCTGCAGAAGCCGCGGTTTATTGACGTGGGAAGTCTTCTTTTCTGTGCTGCATGTACGATGCGAAGCAGGCAGAACCCCGCAGAAGAGAATCTGCAATATTAACGGCTGATTGGGCCGTGGGACCGGTAGCTGATGGAGAGATGCTCCTGACATACCGAAGCTGATAGCGGGAGGTAGGAGGCCTATAAGTATCTTACCTTCTTCCTCTCCGGGGGTGATTTTATTCTTCGCGCGCAACTTCTGATCTTGTCAAGTTGTCCACATGACGATGAAGCTCTCTTCTGTAGTTGCAGCTCTTGCTAGTGTAGTTTCTGCCACAATCCTGCAGAATGGCCAAGTTCGAATTACCGATTACCCAGACACTGTGATTGACCCTGCTGGGTATACATTTGAGACATATTCACCAAGCGCCCACGAGATATCATATAAGGGACGGTGGGACTCAAAGTACATTAGCTGGTGGTCGTGAGTAACCTAGTCATTCTATATATGAACATATTGACCGCACTTTCTTTTCACTCGATCCCAGTTTATTCCTATAGAGATCCTCTGATCAAGCTGGAGAATATGTTTCCTTCTCCACTTCTGTGACACATGAGTTCTTGTGAGAGATCTCGATCCTCCTTCTCAGTGCTAACCAGTCCCAGAGCTCCTGGACTAAAGTTCGGCTTCACTGGAGAATATGTAGCTATCACATTTGGCCCTCTCACCAGCAACACCACTCTTGTTGGATATCGAGTCGATGGACAGGATTGGCAATTCACAAATATCACAATAGGAGCTACTCACTTGTTTGTCAGCCCATCTACTACTGGAGTGAACATTACTGCACCAATTGACCCATCCACATTCGAGCTCCGAGTTACTAATTGGGCATATGGAGTTCAAATCGACGCTGTACATGTAGCGAAAGGAGAAAGTTTGTTCAAAATCCCTAACTACGGACGTACAATTGAGATTATTGGCGATTCGTTATCGGCGGGGCAATATGCGACACTTGAAGGCCTATCTAGCTATACGTACGGCTTAGGTGCTGGCTTAGGAAACACAGAGTATTCTCTTACTGCATATCCTGGTATTTGCCTATTTGACAAGCAATGCTACGGTAACTTACGAGGAATGTTCTACCAATGGTTCCGTACATCAGATACCAGCGGGCGAGCTATTGATATATGGGGAGATAATCCTGAGGTGTGGGACTTCTCCAAACAGCCTGCTGCCGATATTGTCGTTATCAACTTAGGGACTAATGATAACAACTCCGCTAATAATGTCACCACGGCCGGGTACGTTGCACAGTACACAATGCTAATTGAAGGAATCCATGCTGTGTGGCCAAGGGCACAGATTATTCTTATCGTGAGTTGTTATATCCGTCTCAAACGGCTCAATCTGACTGTCTAAAAGTCACTCTGGGAGGGCTTTAATACAATCGGCAACACTTACGAGCAGTCCAGTGGGTTCTATACTGAAATATACAAAATATACGAATATTTCAACTTGCCTGAATATCTCAGCAATCCAATCCTCTACGACCCCGTCAAAAATACTACCTACAAGTCTTTCCGACCCTCTGCACCCTTCGTTTCCTATTTCAATACCACTGGCATCCTGCAGCATAACGATATTGGCCCACAGTACCATCCCACTGATGTTGGCCACATTAAGCTCGCTAGCCACTTGATACAATACATCAAATTGAAGTTTGACTGGGTCCTATACGCAACCGGACCTGAGATTCAGCATGATACGCTATATTGGAATGATCAGCAAGACTACTAGTGGCCATACGTTCTGGTACTCGAAAAGGACCTCTATTATTACGAGAATAGAAATTGAGTTTTCTAATGACAGCTACATAGTCAGGTTGAACTTCACAGTGAATCAAATTCCCACTGCCCTGAGAACATATTAGCGCCGCGATTTGCCTCAGTAGGCTTCCGATTTAGGTCCTTCCGCAACTAGTCTTTCCCGCGCTTCCTCGTATTCCTCAACTGTAAGGAATCATACATCCATCAAAGACAATGTAGAATGTCATTCTCTGGCCTGACACTTTGTTCATACCTCGAAGTACTGTAATTACACTCCTTATCTACCCACTAATTAGTCTAGTATCAGCTTTCGACAATCCTCAAACTGCCGCTGTCGCCAAACCTACAACTAGTACTCTCCAACGCCCACCGTTTCACGACCATCCCACTTGCTCTTCCAGGGATGATTTTTAGCTTTCAATGCGCAGCCAGTCCCCCCAAGATGCGATCCCGATTTTATGTTATGCTTAATGTAATCTCATGCAGCTTACGTGCGTCGTCCCAACTTCGATGCGAATCTACCACTATACCCACCCCACGTCAGGTCTCAGAAAATTTTGAGCCTCCGTCCCCCAATACAGTATCAGCGCCGTAGACTACAAAAAATACGAGAATTGGTGAGCTGCGGCGCTAAGTATGTTGCCAAGAGAGGGGAGTGCGAGGATACGCGAGATGAACGGTAGGGATATAATGGAGGCTTAGATATATCACACTGATATATAGGTAGGGAACGATATTGAAAGCGGCGTAAGCCGGAATCTGTAAGCGTTTAACAACTTAGGTCACAGTAGGCGAGCTAATATTGGTGTGGGTGCTCAGACATGTGCAAGTCAATATCTTGGTGCGGTAGCGATTGATGGATATTATGTTTATTGTCATCTTGTAACCTGCAGCAGTGCAGTGCGCTGGCGACCGACCGCATGGCCTCCTAGATACGCGCTATTGTAACTTTTCCGATTTATTTGCGTCCATCTCAGCAATATAACCCCTTTATCTCCTAGAAACCCTTCAGCTTGGCCGAAGAAACCACCCCCCTCCATTCCTGCTCGAGTAGAGCCTCGAGCGCGTAGATAGCCTTACGCCTGTATATATGCTTGCTTCCAAATGATCCCGACGCCGTCATGATATAGTTTGCAATTCTGCTCGCAGAATGGCAACAAGTGATTGTAGCCAAAGCCACCGCTCGAAAAATATGGCAACACAAGAGTTTGAATCGAAAATGCGGACGATGATTTATACAACATTTGAATGGTAGCATAACGTATCCGTTCGGGTCCTGATTAGACTTCAGCAGCCACTTTCAAACGTGGCACCCCCGTTCATGCCGCTTCATATTGCTTCGTACACTGAATGCCTTTCCGCAACCCTGCTGAGGACACTTGAAGGGTTTCTCGCCAGTATGCGAGTGCGAGTGGATGCGAAGGCTTGACGGACGAGAGAAGGCTTTGTTGCAGGTCTGGCATATATATCTGTCCTGTGACTGCGGGAAGGCAGCAGCAGAGGATGGCGAGATGTAGTGATGGTGCTGCCAGGGATTTGTACCTGCTGACGTGATAAGAGTATCTGGGGGAAATTGCTTCGAAGGAGTTAGTAGGTCTCCTCTGAAGAATTTAGGGAGGGCCATACTTGAGGCAAAGGCCGTTGGTAGTAGAGGCCAGATATTTGAGAGCTAGGGACCGCCGATTGCATCGGATTTGAATAGTAGGAACTCATTGAGTGCGTAGGATAGTGCGATCCATTAAATGATGACTGAGTGTAGGCTATTTGCCCAGCGGGTAAGGAAACCCTTCTTGGTGGGGCTGTGCCTTGTTGTCGGAGAGCGAGAGGCTCCACGCTGCTCATTGTTGATACAGAGCCATTTAAGTAAGTAGCTGGAGCTGAGACAACCGAGTATCCAGAGTTTGATGCTGTTGACGGCGACCGTCGACGATCAAAGCCAGAATCCGATTGCATGGGCGGTGTGGGGGGGAGAGCAGTTCGAGAACTCGACGGCGGCGACGAGTTATATAAATGACTTGAACTGGGTCTGTATTCGACCTTTTGTGATTGCGGTGCTTTGGTTATTAGTTTAGATGACTTCATAAAATGTAATACACTTACCTTGCTGTGGTTGGGTATGCGGTTGACCCTCATCCTGCGAACCTGGGTTATTGGAGAGACCTCCTAGGAGGCTCGATATCGATGGTAATGAGCATTTCGAGGTTTCGTCGACAGGAGGAGATGGTGGTGGCTGCGGGGCGGTTATATAGGCATAGGAAACATGCGGACGCTCTTCAGGCTTATATTGGTTTGCAACCAGAGAGGACGCCATGATCTGGTGCGGTCTTGGGGCATATGCTGGGCATTGCTGTTCTCTTTGGTGTATACCAGTATGGACCAAGCTGGAGAGGTTCATGGCCAAGGCTGTAGGGGATGGTGATGGCACTGGGAGGGCCAGCAGGCCGTCGTCAGGAGGCTATATAGTCGATAGTGGGTGGCGGTTTTGATATTCCTGATTTCCCCGTGGTCCCTGAGAGTAATCCACACCTTGGGGGATGCAAGAATCAAGTGGTCGTGTGTCTGGACCAACGCACAGTTAATGTTTGACGGGTTGGTGGTGATACAAAGGCGGGATTGGGGGACTTGATGGATTTGTGACTGAACATGCGCAGGGAACGAGGAACAGGTTATTTATCGGATCTCCAAAGCCACCAGGTGGTGGGCGATCAGGCGCAAATCCAGGCAAGATAGATAATCCCCGTCACTGGCGACTGAGAGAAACTGTGACTTGAAATGCCACACCCGGGAGGGGATCCCGGTACAATAACAGGAGCATAAGGACCGAGTATCAGTCGGGAAGAACTGGCGCTCTCGGCTGCGTAGCTGCTGGCAGTATATCTACGTAGCGGGCAAGCAGACACTCACAGGATGGCCGAGAATGAGGGGCCAGCGACCGTTACCCATCGGCTAGGGGGTGGGATGGGGCATGTTCAATGCAGGGCATACCTCGGAGAAAGAGCCGTTCAAGGCGAACGATCCACCTCTTGTCGCTTCTGGACAGCGGGCCAGGGGGACCTGAGACGAGGGTGGCAGGCCCCTACTCTAGAAGCAATGCGTGATGCAGAGCGGGCAGCAACGGTTCGAGAGGGATCTCCCTCCACGCCGTTGAGCGCCTGCCAGGGGGGCGCGCATCTCCATCAACTATATGGCCCTTCCAGGCTGCATGGAAGAGTCGACAGGTAGCCCACCACGTCGCGGTGGCACTCGCCAGTACGGCCTCTGCCCTGCTCGGCGATCCAAAGGTATTGGACAATGTGGATGCTACGCACTACGTAGTCCTGACCAGCCATCGCATCATACTATACCATGAGAAGCCGCGCCAGAAGGGCTGACGAGAGAGCTGAAGCGATCAATAACGGCCTAAGCGAAGGGGAGAAAGGTACTGAGTTCCCGGAGCCACTTAGCATTCCCCGCCCAGGAGAAGGTACCCAGTACCTGGGCCATAGCACACATGAAGGCCACGCGCCGTAGCCTGGGGCTTCTGCTCCTAGCCCTGTTCCGCCAGGTGCATGCTGGCCCTTGGCTTTCTGGCTTTCTGGTTTTCTCCGTCCCCTCTCGTGCACACAAGGCACCATTCTCCGGCCCCCTGATCCTAGCGCACATCTTTCCCTTCCCTCCTTCCATCCGGGCACCCATCCCACCCGGTCGTCGCGCGAAGTGTTTTGACGACGAGCTAGCTAACGCCAGCGCCGATCCCCATGTAGATCGTGCCCGTTGACAGGTGGAAAGGGCCAGAGGGAGTGGAGCGGCCTCGCGTAGAAAAGATGCCTTTTGCACTGTCCTCTACCCGCTGGATCGGCATATGGGGCTGGCCCTGCTACAGAAGGGGCAGCGGCATAACACAAGCACAAGCACAGGCATAAGCAGCAACAGCAACAGCAGCAGCGCCGGCAGCAACCCCAGAGCCACTCGGCCAACGCCCGCCCTCGCACGACCTAGCTCTCCAGCCAGCTTCCCTCACTCTGCCACCGGCTCGCTGGACGGGACACTGGCTGCCCGGCTCGAAACTGTTCTTCGTACATGGAACTCCGGCCAGCTAGAATGCGACCGAGGGCATTCTCGTTCTCCCACCAATGGAGCGGGATGCGGTGGAGCAGGTCGCTCGAGTCCGTCGGCGCGGACGCTCCAGCAAATGGCAGGCTGCTGCGAGACCCTTTTTGAGGCTTTCGCGGGAACAGAGACGATCTCCCGGGAAAGGGGGTTGCTTAGTCAGCGCTCGGTCGAAGTCTCCGTTCTCGGCTCACGAACCAACCGCCAACCTAAATTATCGCCCGAATTATAGCCAGGACGGCATGGGGAAGATCAATGCCACGGCAATGCTAAAACCGTTGCAGCGCAATCATGCCATGACGGTCTCCCACCACAGGCATAAACCCCACTGGGCCCACACGCGTGGAGGACAGGAGGGACATTTCAGCACAGAATCACCAGCCTTCGTCCTGCCGTCCCTCCTCCCGACTCCACTGCGACTGCGACAGCGACGACAAGCCTATGCCAGCCGAATGCGCCGCATCGACCGTCTAGGAGCACCCGAATTGGGTCTTATGACCGTGCATTATCGAATCTTCGCAGGTACGAACGAGGAGCATTGTAAGCATGTGGCGGCCCGCCTTTTTGGCAGCAGAGTACGAGCGCGAGCGCCGCCGTGCGGTGTGATCGGACGAAGCAGCAGGGGGGCCAGGGATGGTTCTCGTCGCTGGTGGTCATGCCCTCTGGTGGCTGCGGCACTCTTGCCCAAAGCCATCCAGTATTGTACTGTACCACGTACGCGAGCTTTGCGTCGACGGCCTCCTTGCCTGCTTCCCGACCAACGGGACCCCGAGAGGTAGTGCGCCCCTTTCATCTTCCATCGTTGTGACCCAGCGCATTCGCTGCATAATACACCCAATATGAGCGGCTGGGGTCTGGGGCGGCCCCATCCAGTCCAAGAGAGATCTGTAGATCAATAGCATGGGTTCGTGGATAAATTCAAGGCACGACCCAAGCGTATCTTGGGGCCGAGTATGGCAGGCATCTCCCTGACCAGATATACGTCGTCATCAGCCCGTTACGCCCACCCTCACCCGAGGCCTGATGGGGTTCAGAACCGCCTGTGGATATGCATAGGTGCTCAGGTGCTCAGGTGCTCAGATGCTCAGATGCTCCGCTGCTCGATGGCGGATACAAAGGATACCGCGCGGGTATAGAGCCTCGTCGCACTCTCAAATAACCCCCAAGAGATGCGCGCACAGAATCTAGTGAGCTGCTCTTGCTGTCTAGCCTGGCTAAGTAGCGTACGCAAGAGTGAACGAGCCCATGCGCTGTGCCCATCGCGTTTTCACTCCTCAATGCCGTGCGCCTTCTCTCGTCGAGCCGTTCTGGCGCTCAAGCTCGCTTCTAGAAGTCAGGATATTTATATACTTCTACCAGCGCCTGCCTGCAAAAGGCGAGAGGCGGCCCACAAGAGGGTACCGCACGGGGCACCCCTCGAACTCCTCCAATTTCATATGGCTCCCTGGCATGGGCAGTCCCTGTCCATTCAATCTTGTAACGCCCCCTGCGCGAATTCTTTGGCAATAACTTTGAGCATTATATACAGCGTTTCGCGCATGACATTCAAAGATTTAATCTAACCCTCTTGGCCGTCCACCCCATCCTGAGATGCAGGATCACTAAGTTACAAGATACCTATCTTTGCAACTTGCTCGCCACCCATCTCCTTGCATCGGATCGACGATGTCCTGCTGGGATAACTGCACGATGGACTGCTTTACCAGGCACGGAGAGGCGGGAGGTGATCATCCGTCAAACCTGGCTGGTGATGCTCATCTCTCAGTCAGCAGCTATTCCCGGAAATTCCCTTAATAATGACCAAAATAAGTACCGATGCCGCGATCAGGTGTGGCATCCTCCTACTCGGGGCTACCCAAGACCCTTTTCCAGCATCTCAAGCCTCCAACCTACTGGTTCTTGCACAGTAGGGCGCCATCGAATTCTCACCAGTAGCACGATTCGTCAAGTAATACTTGGCACGATATTTTCGCGCTGGCCTCATTATCACAATCTCGAGTCATGCTATAGGACAGGCTCGTGCCAACACCCCAAGGATCGCGGCTATGAAACCTGGCCAGTCTTCCTCGTTGATCAAGCTTCAAAGGAGTACCGTACTCCGTAGTCACAGTCCACCCTTGTCGGCGCTTTCCTTGTCCTTGCGACCTATATCATCACCTCTTATACCACCGTTTCGGTCAGACCGGTTTCCACTGCAACGTCACCACCTAGCCGAGCCCACAGTCTCTAGGCCGATTCTGGGGCCAGCAGCACACATGCGGTGGCACAAACGGCTCAGCTACATATGCACGGTAGACACCAACGGTTTTATCCCACTCGGAGATTTATGTAGCGCGGGAGCTCCAGGCTATGGATGATGCCGGGTGCAGTCATGCTCGTTGCGGTGTCTCTGGGCCCGATCCCCAGGTGACAACCATGGGATTGTGAGATTGTTCCAATTGTACGAAGGCATGGCAGTACGCCTTCCTGCAAGTACACCTCCATAAATGGTCGATCTTACGAGGCCTTAGATCCTACCCGTGAGGCCCTCACAGCGCTAAACTAGCCCTGAGCTGTCAACAGAATAAACCCTCCGAAGTCTAGCGATTCTAACGGCGCCCCAGTTTTCCTTCTACCAAGGTGCATCCTTGTGTATCAACCGCTCTGGACATAGTGGTCTCCCTACCGAGGTTTTGATGCAGGATTGGGGAACGCCCTCAATGTCCAGATTCTCTCAGCGTCAGAGGGTCGATTCACCCTCTCATACCGAGGAAATGAAATACTGAGCCACCCTGGCGATCCAGCCCTCCTGCTTTTGCTTTTTTAGTACCCCACCTGTGTGATGCGGCAGTCGACAGTCGACCCTGCACGTCCGCTCACTCGACCGTTCTCGTTCCGAACACTCCGCATGTAGGGGAAGGCCGTGCTCCATATTAGAACCAGCTCTTTCCGAGCTGCCTGTATACGGAAATGGCTGCTAGCATCCCTCCCATCTTCCTCGCCTCCACCACTCACACCCACTTCTCTTTTCCCACTAAACTGAGCCAGGGCAATCAGCACAACGGAGGCTGTACCGCGACGAGTAACAGACAAGTGGACCCCTACCTTAGCACACCTTCTTGATCCAATCCGTTAGTCCAAGCTCGTCAAGGTATGTACCTTCTCACGCGATTTGTGTTTATAGCGGATCTAGAACCGCTCCAAACGACAAGAACCACATCTCTTTCTGTCACGGCCATACATCATATCGCTACGGTTCGTTGCCACGAATATATCCATGCCTGAGTCTCCCGGACACTCCCCGGCCACTTGAGGCCTCAGAACGTGCCGGCATATGATCCTAGCCGTCTAGAGTTGCCTCATTGACTACCAAAGCGTACAGGTCCTTGTAGATCTACTTTTGCCGTACGTGATACACGGGGAGTTGTTCCCGGAAATACGCTCTCGAGACTAGCCGTTTTATATGGAGTACCAATTAGAGCTCGCTCAGGAGGAAAGTCGACCGTGACATCAGGATACGAGGACAGTACGACAACGGTGAGCCTGGAGGGCCGTATGAGTAGATTTTGTTGGGAGATTTTACAAGTCAATATTTATGTTTTGGAGCGTCCTCTATCGATGTCCTTCTCGGCATTGTTGGAAGATAATAACTCTACTGATGTAAAGGGGACATGATTCGGAAATAGATTCCTCCAGGCCATGCCATTTCGTGTCGGTTTGCATACTGTAGCTCTGCGTAGGTATCGGGGAAATGGAAGAGTGTATGTCTCCCAGATTCCAAATGCCCTTTACGTAGAATCGAAGCGTAACTTGACCTTCCTATCTCCAAAATTTGTGCCACCTACCATCTACCTTTCACAATACTTCCAATTAAAAGCTCTGGGCGATGTCAATCATCTAACATTGTGAATGGTCATGGCCTGGTAGTCTGGCTCTCGAAAGCAGAGTCGTCTTGCAACACTTATTACATCTACTCTATAGCAGCCTCTCTCCTCTCACTCGGCTTACCACCACTTGCCCCTCCCATAGTCCAATTTCTCCATCGAAACAAGCAATAGCCCATGAATCTGGAAGGCTTGTGGGTCGCTCTGACAGTCGTCGTCCGCATCCTGATGCAACGAACATCCCGAAACGCCGTGTCCGAACTCGACGCCGACGAGACAGTAACCTACACTGGGGACGTGCGTACAATTCGCATAGCTCAAGCTCCAGTTTCTGTCAAGTGGAACAGGTGGGGAAACTGAGGCAGGATGTGTGTTTTAGGCTAGAGCAGATGGCGAGGGACACGTAAGTTTCTAAAGGGGTTGCATGAGGAGGAGCTGGAACAAGATGAGTTTTAAGCTTTGACTGGAGTATGCGAACTCCTGCCACCACGAGAGATGGTTCGAAGGCTCGTGACACCATAAAGGTACCATGATCTTAAAATGGAAGTGCATAATGAATCCAAGTAAGTCTCATTGCACTCCTAAACCTTGATCATGGGCTATGCGGAAAATTAACGCTTATAGAACGCGTCAGGCTACCCTAAACAACTGGCACAAATACGAGAGCACAACTCACATTCTACTCTATTCGACACTCTATTAATTTTACTCTATGTATTCAGCGTTTCTAGATGTGAAATAATCTTCACAGATGCGTACTCGACCATAAGAAAGGCAACAGGAAGATCATGGATGCGCTCCTAAGATTATGCGAGTAGCGAGACGGGACACACAACAGATGCCAAACTCCGGCGCGTATCTCACTCTGGGATTCTTCGGCGGACTATATAGATGGAAACTGGTCACGTAATGCACAAGACACTTTATAGGACCTGACCGACGGTTTTGAGAAGCCACTACCGAGGACGGAGACTCTCTTTCCAGCACTAGATCCAGGAACGGGACAATAAGGCAAGGAGGCAAGAGGTGATATATAAGCAAGTCGCGCGTCTCTTACAATTGCATAGTCTGAAACCGTTGAATGCGTCATCAACAGTGGCCCGGATACAAACACTATGATCGTCTGGATGCTTGTCTTGTTGAATGAGTTGCTAATTCCAAAGTAGGACCAAAATCCGGTATTATATATATGGAATTCGATAGACGATATGCAGTATATTCGATATATAATGTTATTCTTGAGGAACAAAGGGGTTGTAAGGGTGGATGGGGACAATGGCGATACCAAAGTAAAGGGGGGGGAAACTGTCGCTTAAGGAAAGGGGCAGGTACCACACACAACAGCACGAACCGTAGGTAGGCCACCACCCAACAGAGAAAGACCTTGTAGAATCTCCATACTGGATAATGTAAAATTATGACCATAATCAAGCCTTATACATGATAATCGCATAATTGTCCGATTGAATTCACATGGTCATGAATCGGCTGTGAGATGGTTTCTGATATATCCTGCTATTCGCAGATTTCTTTTCCTCTACTCTACTTTAATAGACCGGCGGAAAAGATTACAATATTGCACCAATGATACAATACAGAGCTTTATCTGTCCAGTTAACGGCTGCTGCAAGTGCTAGCTCAAGTAGTTCTGACTGTAGGTAAAGCCAGTACAGTGGTCATCAGTGACGGATCACCCGTTTGCTGTAGGCATGAAGCCTTATGCTTAGGGTTTCATGACTGTATCGCCTGCCAGTGGGTTGTTGAAGGTTATCCTTTACCAAATATATAATGGATCAACCCTTGAGAAGTTTGCTGAGTGTTTTCCATCTCGCTTCGGCAAGACTCACAATCTCTCTCATTTCCTTCATTGCTACAATCGTCCCTCCCATTTTCGAGGTGCCCAACATCTTAGTAGGACCAGCTGAACAATCCACAACTACTGTAACAGACTCATCGCATAGACCTTCCTCAAAAGTATCGGGATCAACTAATATCCAGTTTTTTATGTCCGTTGCTTGAGCCTGCTCTTTGGCCCTGAACACAAGCGCAGTAACTGCGACTGGTATTCCCCTTAACTGAAGGGACTTGGACTCCGCAACTGCATCTTCACAAACAATGATCTCTCGGTCAGGGTCCCAGTGTGCTTTGGGCAATCGAACATTGTTCAGCGCAGAAACAACTGCAGCCCAGGCAGCATCAAATGGATTTCCATCAAGCGAGATGAACAGAATATCAATATACAGTGTCCAGAATGCCTTCACTTCCGGCTCAGTTGACTCGCTGTCTTGTTCGTGCATCTGGTCCTGATCCTGATCACTAAGGTCTGGCGGCTGATACCAAATCTTCAACTCCTCACTATTAACAAGCTTGCTGGAATGCAGCAGCGAATAGACCCTCGTGCTTAGGCTTTGTGCTAATGTGCTTGGGGGTTGGCCCGGCAGGAACGCAGGTGAACATCCCGTCGCAAGTTCGATATTCGGGACCAGTAAATCTAATTCTTTCGTCTCGTTGTATCCTTCCGGTGTCGAAGACTTGTCTGTGCGGTACCGTCCCACGTTACTAGCTTGTAGTATCTCGCCACGAATGCCACAAACGACCGTCGTATCTCCTATCCGCACCACGGCACTTCCTTCGGCGTGCGTGAGAGAGCCATTATTGATATGGGGTGTCCGAAACTCAGTGGGTAGCCGTCCGTTTGCGCGTCTTGAATGAGATTCGGTAGGCTGGAGGTGTGCGAGGAGATAGGGGTGCGGAGAGAGTTTGGCAAACGTACCCCGCGGAAAGGTAAGGGCGGGCTGCGACACTGTGGTGGTCATGGTCGAGGAGTCTCTCGAAGTTTAGATAAGGTACGATGTAGCTAATGAGTGAGGTTGAAGAAGGTCGCGACTTTTTGGGCGGAGCTGAGTAAAAGTCGGCTGCTTCCGTTGAGCCAATAGCAACGGACTGCGAACTTCAACTTTCGCGAGGCTGCGTTCACAAGGCTGGCAGATATCTTTAGAAGTCATCATCCTTCTACCACCACGCCCTGCCAACTTTGAAAGTCTTGGCAGTATCACATTGTTCACAAACTTGTGCTCTTTTTATATATGCGACACGGTTACTGAGCACCGGGCCTCTCCTGCGACCCCCTCGATAGGGAAGAAAACTGGTGTGACAATTTGCCGCCGTTACTTATCTGATACATGGACATATTGACTTTAGCAAAACAGCCCTTGTTTCCTATCTCATCCCAACTACTCACGCTCTATTTATTGTTAATTTTCTTCATCTTGATTCGATTCAAGAGTTTCATGCATTCTCCACTTCGCCCAGGGCATTAACTGTGACTGACAAAAAGGGGCGCCTCGGGGTTTTTTGGGGGGGGGGGGGGGGTTGAACGGCTCGAAAGCTGGGGTTAGAGAACTAAGATATTTGCCATCCAGCGGAGGAATCTGCTCTATTCACCACATTCGAATTATGACTGCTATCATAGAGACATCTTATCATGAGCAAGTGACATCGAAGGAGATGAGCTTATCGGTTTATTCTATCTTGCATCATACTATAACGAGGAGAAGAGCAGGCCGATAGTTATTAATGTGGAATTTGAATGGAGGGATCACCAGGGCACGGCATTAACACTGCATTAGTTCCTGGTAGGGCGAGTCTTAGGCCTACCACTCTCTACACATTGCCGCTTGCTGGATGTAGTCCTGGCCATCGAGTTCCTGACGTAGTGAGAAGACAGAGAGCTGTTTCGAGTGAAAAAAAGAACAGACATCAGCGTCATGCTGCGAGTACGTCATTACGACCACTTACGCCATGCACTCTAGTGACAAGGGTTAGGGAGAGATTTGGAAGGTGTCACAATCGTTTGCGAGATATTTCTCATCTCCAGTTTCTAACATGGATACGACGAACATGTAATGGCATCCTCCTTTACAATGCAGCCATCGAACTTCAGAAGGTCAATCCAAGAAAGTGCTGGATAAAATCTCCAGTGGGCCAGCTGTTCAAAGAAAGCTCTGCAATCCCGCAGAATGGTGGCAGGTTGCCACCAACCGGAAGCCTCTGTAACCGCGGGGCAATTAAAGGCACCTGATAACGGGCGCTGGCAAAGGGGAAAGACCAGGAACGAAGGTATTAGAAATTAAAAGGTGGAAAGGCGTGCCCCTGCATCAGCCAATTCATGCAAGCCTCGCGGCAAGCAAACTACCATCGAGCAACAGTTTGGTCCTCGTCCTTCCCAAACCGGCTCCTACAGTACAGTACTGTACTGTGTCCTCGATACCCGACACGGTGGTTCTAAGGGATGGCGGGGATTCTTTTTCGCATCCCCGTCCACGATTGGCAGTGGGCGGTTGCGGCCCGGCCGATGGAGCAGCGGCCACCGCCCAGCCAGGGAGGATCAACGAATAGGCGGCTCTCTGTTGCCGCCTGGCTGCCGACTGCAGCGCGGCCCCAGCAACTTCATGCTTCGCATTGGCTGCACCACCGTCAGCTCATCACAGCGGTCTGCCGTCTGGCTGGTCATTCACAGCGTGTGTTTATGCGACCCTTCACGGCCATCCTGTGGCTGGCGAGGCCAAGTTGACATAGACTCTCGTCGTGGCATATGTTTGCTGCCCCCAGACAGATGTAGGAAGGAGGTCTCTGGACTGTCGAGAGAAGCAGAAAGGGAAAAAGGATGAGCAGCAACCTAGGCTTGTGTGCGCAATCGCGGCATTTACAGACCCCCAAGCATGCTGCTAGCGCTCTGATAACAGGGTCGATCCAGTAGTCGCCAAGGGGCATGGAGCAATTGGATTGTCGTACTTGGCGATCTATCTTCCTGACTGGCTGCTGCCGAGCACCTATCACCCCGGGATGTGAATGTCCCGATTCAACCGACAGCAATGGGCCACAGCGGTTGGAGTGACTGGAGTGCAGGAACAGAGGGGTCGGACAGCATGGGCGATCATATACCTACAAGTAGCCAGACCAACACGAAGACCGCTCCATCCGCTTCGTCGACTGCGCCGCCAGGCTCTCTTTAACATCTCTCATCCTCAGCTCTCTTTTCTCATCCTTCTACTAATTGCGGAGTCTGGCACTCTGACGTCGGTAGCGTGAGCCTTGACAGCGTCCTTCGACCGCTATATACCCAGAGACCGAAAACATCACATGGCAGCTAAGCTGTGACGACCGCAAAGTCCGACAAAGACGTTTATGCAGTCCAGACAGCTCTACTATATCCTGCTACTCTTCGGCTGACATATCATACAATTCGAACCCCTACTTTGAACGGATACGACTCACGGGAGCCGACTTCGCAATGCCGGTCACACCAAGAGAGTTGTCGGCGGTGCAATCTGCATCCTGGGGTTTCGGCAAGCTCCTAAAGCGAATCTACATACCCCTCACTCCGACCAGTCCGCCTGGCCTGGTGCAAGCAGATACCGCCGATCCTTGGAGGGCGGCGGGCAAATATGCCCTTGGCTGGACATATTTTGGCCTGGTACTTCTTGTGCTGGTGAGCGTAACCAGAGTCTACCATCTATGGACGGACAAACTTCGGCAGGCGATGCATAAACAAGAGGTTAATGACCTCAGGAAAGACATGTATGCGCACTTGCAAGAGAGCCAGTATGGAATGGCTAGTTTGGCGACATCACGGACAGTCAACAAGATCTTTCCAAGACACGGTGAGAAGGGCTTTATGCTGACGCGGGGCCAATCACATTGGTCGTCGATCGAAATCGTAAACGACACGCTTGCGCTGTTTAGATGGGTTTTCTACAGACCGGTTCCCGAGGTGAAGTGGAAGGGAAAGACTATTCTTAGCTTTCCCTCTCTGGCTGTCATTGCCATTCTCACCATCGCGCTGGCATTCGTTACGCTCTACTGCTTCTTACCCCAACCACTCTATTGGCAGAGCATCGCATACGGGTCTCCTCCTTTGGCTATCAGAGCCGGCATGCTCTCTGTCGCCATGACACCATGGATCATTGCCCTAAGCATGAAGGCCAACTTGATTTCCATGATGACTGGAATTGGCCACGATCGCCTCGGTGTCTTTCACAGATGGGGTGGATATCTTTGCTTATTTCTAGCATTGGTTCACACCGTGCCTTTCTATATTCAACCGGTTTGGGAGCAAGGGGGTCCGCAAGTCTTCTATGCCTTGTTTCAGAGAACACCCTATGTGTACGGAACAGGGCTCGCTTGCTTGATACCTCTTGGGTTCCTCTGTATCGCCTCTTTACCATTCTTGCGGTCCATGGCCTATGAGCTCTTCGCTATCTGTCATATTCCAGTAGGGATATTGTACGTCGGGCTCCTCTTTTGGCATTGCAACAACTATCTCACGTCATGGAGCTATTTATATGCGACAGTCGGTATCTGGGCCGCCTGTTACTTCTTGAGACTGTTCAACTTGAATTGGCTGAAGCCGTGGCGAAAGTCTGCCTGGCTTGTTGGAGACGAGGCAGCGATCACCCTGATGGCTGAAAATTGCATCAAGATTACAGTGCCCACGCAGATGACATGGAGGCCGGGTCAATACGTTTATCTGCGAATGCCCAGCATCTCTGTATTTGAGAATCACCCGTTCACGATTTCGTCTCTCTGTAGCCAGGACTTCCCGTCCGAGTATGGTGATGAGTATCGGGATTGCACATTGGTCTTCCGGCCATTTGGAGGCTTCACTCGCAAAGTCCTGAATACCGCAATTGCGCATGGCCCGCTGAAGACTTATCGGGCTTACTTGGAGGGACCATATGGCGGAATGCAGCGAGAATTGGCTGCTTTCGAAACCGTCATCCTCTTTGCAGGCGGGAGCGGGATCACAGCCATAGTCTCCCAATTGCTGAACCTTATCAAGAGGATGAGAGATGGAAAGGCTGTGACCCAAAAGATCGAGGTCATATGGGTTATGAAGAAATTGGAAGCTATGGATTGGTTCAGAGAAGAACTGCGAATTTGCAGAGAATCTGCTCCTCCAGACACTGTTAACTGTCGATTTTTTATTACAGGCAAAGACAGACTGCCTGAAAAGCCAGGAATAAACGGCAGAGGTCCCAGGCCAACCAGTATGAGGATCCACGGCAAGATTGACGACTTTGTTGCAGGGATAGCATCAAAGAGAAATTCTGCATTGATCAGAGACGAAGCCCAAGGAGATCCTAGTAGGGAGAGAGAACTGAGGGCCGAGGACGAAGACGCAATTACCACCCTTCCACAACAAGACTACTTCCAGCCCAGGAATTTTGCTCCACAACCACAGATGACCTTCCCTCCTCCACCCAAGCAGGCGAAGAAGTTGAAGAAAGAAAATTCTCTGAAGAAATCAGATAAAAAGGAGAACGGGAATTGGACGCCGACGGAGATGGATCCACACGAAGCAACACGAAAATTTCTTGGGTCGCAACCTAGCCCTATTTCCCAACAGGATCTTGAAGCAGATTCCCCTCATGGCAATGATTCGAAGCGTGGGTTCTTAAGCCCACGACCCTCACACCCTGAACCTGCCCACGTACGCAAATCCAATGATCTGCAAATAACAATTCCTGGGAAGAATGTAGACCAAAATTCGTCATTTGATTTCGGATTCCCTGAAACCCCCGGTCAGTTCCAGAAGGATATCATGCGTTTCGCCTTCGGCGCTCCTTTGAAAGACGAAGGCTGGAATACTGAGTATGGGAGGCCTAATCTAGGACATATGTTAAAGGATATGGCTACCGGGGGGGATGATGGGAAAGGATTCTTCGGACGCAGGACTTGCGTTTTTGTTTGTGGGCCTCCAAGTATGCGTGTTGAACTTGCAACTATGGTAGCGAACCTGCAGGCGGATATCTGGGGAGACGATTCCAAGGACGAGATCTTCCTGCATACCGAGAATTATGCTATTTGAATTATATTAAGCTAATGGTGTTGGGAGTGGATATAATGTGCATATACCAAACTGTTGTCATGTCAGTTCAATACATGATCAATTTATTTCTAATATACCTTACAGTACCCTAGCTTAAGTATCTGACTACGAAAACTATAAATGCAAATAGCTATCAGAGTAGATTAAATGTAGAAGGAGAAGTTAGGAGGAGGCCAAGAATGCCTCGGACTATTCTGAGGTAACTCTATATCTCTATCCACTTGGTGGGATTTGCCCAACATTTTGAGCAACGCATATCGGCCTTCCATTCTGTGTGGTCCTATGCGACAATCAATGTTCTCTGCTACGACTCATTCGGGCTACCAGCTTAACCCAACCTCTACAGTGGACGTGGCATAGGCATAGCATAGACAAGGAAGGGGATCTCATGGCATAATTTCCTCAAAAGAAAATCTGTAGCTGTACCACAAGGGGTAGAAATATATCATCCATTACGAACCGCGTCCTTCAGATGAAGATTCCAGAGCAGTAGATACAGGATGCAATCATTTTCCCGCCCAAATAAGAGGACCCTACTGAAAGGATCCTCTCTACGCAAGTCTGTGAGGAAAGGCAGGATTGCGTTGCTGGTTGAACGGTTGAAGAATAATCAAAAGTGAATTATCCGCCAAATATTTCATGGCTTTCGCTTCACAAATTGGAACCAGTCCATATAAAGTTAGCGCCTCTTTAACTTGATCATTTTCTTCCCGGCTCTTCCTGCTCCACTAGTTTTCTCTATCTTCTAAGCAATGCATAATGGAATCTCTGAGCGAGACACAGTGGGACGTGGTGATTGAAGGGACAGGCTTACGGCAGTCACTGCTTGCACTGTGAGCTTGATTTTTCAGTGATATTTTGTGTCATCTCTGACTGACCTAGTTATTATTGAAGAGCTTTATCTCGGTCGAACAAGAAAGTCCTCCATGTCGACCAGAACGAGTACTATGGAGGGATTGCAGCCGCCTTTAGTTTGCAAGAGATAGAGGAGTGGGCAGAAAGAGTTACGAAGGGTGATTATTCGCAACAAGCTATTTCTCATTAGTGTCTTACATCGTCTAGAACCTACCACAGGACCATTCAGGAATGCATCGATCTGGAGAGCCAGTGACGAAGACCCGACCGGAGGGGAAGCTCTCTCATTTTCAAGGGCATATAGCCTGTCACTCTCACCACAGATAATATACTCGAAGTCGAAATTGCTCTCTCAGCTTGTCTCGTCTCAGGTCTATCGTCAACTCGAGTTCCAGGCAGTAGGTAACTGGTGGATATATGTACCTACTGTTCCATCCGAGCCCGCCCAGACAGCGACGCTGAAACGCTTGCCGAATGGGCGCGAGGATATCTTCGAGGACTCTAGCATTGAGAATCGCGCAAAACGATGCTTGATGAAATTCTTAAAATTTGTTGCGGACTACGAAAATCATGCCGAAATATGGGAGTCTCATGCTAAGAGTGGTTTGCCTCAGTTCTTAGCATCACAGTTTCAGCTATCTTCACAACTTCAGGCTGTCATTTGCGCCTTGACTTTGTCACTGAACTCTCCAGAAGAAACGTCAGTGGGGTATTCGCTACCTAGAATTAAGAGACATCTTACGTCGATAGGGGTATTCGGCCCTGGTTTTGGAGCCGTCGTGCCAAAGTGGGGAGGCGGTGCGGAGATTGCACAGGTTGCTTGTAGAGCTGGCGCCGTTGGTGGAGGGGTTTATGTTCTTGGTACAGGTATCAGCTCTTCGCAACAGAGTGATAATGATGCGCCGATCGAAGTGCAGCTCTCCAATGGAGAGACAGTTCAAACGAAACATTTAGCCCGTTTTACAGAGTTCGTAAGCGACACTCAACCCAACAACACTACGATCTCCAGGATTATGGCTGTGGTATCGTCACCCTTGACGTCTCTATTTGAAAACTCAGTTGAAGGCTCACCTGTGCCTGCCGTCTCGGTGATTGTCTTCCCGCCAGGCACTCTCACCAACGATTCC
Source organism: Oidiodendron maius Zn (assembly GCA_000827325.1). Taxonomy (NCBI): domain Eukaryota; kingdom Fungi; phylum Ascomycota; class Leotiomycetes; family Myxotrichaceae; genus Oidiodendron; species Oidiodendron maius. The sequence goes on along the minus strand of KN832872.1, from coordinate 258,670 downwards.
ATAGCCCATAGATATCCGGCCTATGTTATCCCCCACTCTAGTGATGCAGGTGAATGCCCTGTAGGACAGTGTGCGTATCTAATTTCCTATTCTCCTTTAAATGCGTTGAATGATGATCCAACTTATGAATACTTATCTACATTGTCTGAATTTCATTGAAGATAACATACCTCTGACAGTCTGATCAATGCCTTCATCTGTACATCTGTTTCTTGGTTATTTGTAAATTACGAAACTAACCATGTCACAGGTGTTCTCTATGCTACGACTCTCTGCACTACTAATAGCAAAGATCTTCTTGAAACTGCTCTTAACGCGTTTCTGACCACTCATGGCGAGGATACGAAACTACTATACAGTGTATACTACGAGCAGCAAGAATGTGGTTGGCAAACCAAGGACCTGTCCGATAGATCAAATCCGTCATTTGATCTCGCATTCAACGACCTGCTTCTTGAGGATGTTGCCGCTGAGTGGAAGGCCATCCTTGGAAGTGATGTCGATGAGTCTACGTTCATGCAATTTGAGAAGAGACCGAACATGGATGATGGTGATGACGATTATGATAACGAGCATTGACATGAAATTTGACCAAGTAGGTGGGTGGCGTTTTATATTATAGGAGAATTTTAAACTCATGTACAACATGTACTTCAATATTGACTCTTTGAGCGCATGGCATGACTTCAATACTTTATTTGGCCTGAAACGATGAATACGCATTTTAAGTGAAGCTATATTCATAACATGATCAGTACTTTGGATGCGTTAAGCAATGTGACCAATGCTTATCATCTTTCAAGCTTAGCAAATTTGAATATACAATGCCACCCATCCATATCTAGCCACATTCATGATTGGATGTCCATAATATAAGAAAGCCATTCCCACCTTTCATTATTTGTACATTATAAAACGGCCACTATCGTCTTGGATGTCAACATGCACTCATCCGATGACTGTGATTCGAATCGAACCAAATAGCTCGATACCGTTATCCTGCTCAACCCCAACACGGTTCTTTGTCGCTAGGCTCAATACATGATAGAAGGCCTGCGCGGCCACGGCACGTGAGTTGTGGGTGGGATCGAACAACTCATCAAAAGTGACAAATTTTCCAGTCATTTCATTAGCAACGTGTATATTGTCCTCTCCCAGCTCATCACCTGCCTTTTCGGAGATGGTGTTGAGAACGTACTCAAAGAAGTTATCCGCCTCTCGAGCTAGTGCGTCACGAACCCACTGGCTATCTGCTGCAGTTTGGGCATCAACCTGCGTGGCGAGACCGAAGATCTGGAACTCCGCCTGGCTGTTACTGGGCTCCAACCCACGATCGAAGCTCTCTTCGCGACCGTACATGATCTCATCTTCCTCCAGAGAGAATTGTTCCAGTGGACCTGGTAGAGTCGATCCCCGTCCTACCAGGGGAGAAGTTGAGGGGAGGCGATAGCCAGCAGAGCCAACACCACGTCCGTGGTGGCTGGATGACGCCGCCCTTTGGTAGGAGTTCAACGAGGCGGAGATGTTCCATGGCATCATGGCAAAGGATGGATGATCGGGGAGGGCTGAGGCTGCATCGAGGCCAATTTCTATTCCCATGCTGCCATCTTCCATTATTGGTATTCCTTGAGCGTCTTCGAAATTGCCATGTCTGATCTCATTATCGACTCCGCCTTGGCGCGAGCGCTTTGGTGTTACTTGCTCCTCAGAATCGATGTCAATAGTGCGCTTTGTCGTTTTCAACTTCGATACAATGGATGGGGTAGCCTTGCCAGTGATCTGCGAGAAAAGACGGGCTCCCGAAAACATATCTAGAGGCGAGAGAAGCTTTGCAGTGCCGACTCCATAACCCACGCCATTAAGACCTGCACCGCATATAAACCAAAATGCGTTCTTCTTGGCTTGCACATTGGCTTTACGCTGAAGGGCTAGAAGTATGGCGGAAACCATGTTACTCTTGTACTCATTCTGCCACAGGATGAGATCGGCATTACGGAGCCCCACAATCCGGTCAGCGACAAATGGTTTCCGACTTCTGGTTTTGCGGGCATTGAGTAGTGCATCCATTGCGTTAGAAGATACCAGAATAGAAGATTCTTCATAAACTCGATCTTCCGAGGGAAGGTGGTCTTGTGGCTGATCGTTTCCACCGAGCGCACCACTCATCATTGGAAAGGCTTCGGCGTCTGGGAGTCCTTGACCACTATCGTAAAAATTGGCTATGTCGAAATCCCCCTCGTCCATGATTGGGATGCTTGGATATGCAGCATCGTCTTCATCTCCCTTGCGGATGCGTCTACTACCCGTCCCTCGAGCCTCTCGCTCGCCAACATCGATATCTCTCATTTCGCCGTTACCGTCGAATTCAAAGATCATATCATCTTGAAAGTATTCGCCTTCATCATCGAAGGAACCTTTTCCCGCACCATCAAATTGTCTTTGAGCTGAACCAATGAATTGGTCGTCAAAGAGAAGTTGGTATGGTTCCGACCGTGTACTAGACGATGGAAGTTGGATAACGCCCACTGGATGAGGAGTTGGGTTATCTTGACTATGTCCATGGATGGACATCATTGACTGGGAAGATCGCAGAGAAACTCCGGCGAGACTCCGTTCTAAACTTGACAAATCAAAGTCGAGTGCCGGGAGGGCAGTTTCAGGAAGAAAGGCCGGATCATCCATGAGGATGAGCTGATCTGGACTGCGAGATATTAGTAAATTCGTCGCGAACAATGAAGATTAGTATTACCGGGCTTTACCAGCTCCTGGCTCGAGGTCGTTAGCTTTGGCAGATATCAACATAGCTTGAATGTTATTATTGACTGCCTGCGCATCCAGGAGGACGTAGTGGCACTGCTGGTCATACACTCTGGTGACCCCATAGCTGGCAAGGTCAGCAAACTCAAAACATTAATCTCTGAAGAGTACACACAGAAGATTGCTCTGAAGTCTTAGAGCCATTGGTGCCTCTGGCTGTATGATAGTATCACAAGCTTTGCGAACGTCGACATCAAGGATGGCCTTACGAGTTACCTTCTTGGTGCTGGACTTGGCTCCAAGTGTGGCCACCAACCTGCATAATTCTTGTAAGTCACTGCAACACAGGTATGATTCCGCGATATGTCAAGGCACTGTCGACTTACCAGACGGTAGCGACGCCATATTTGCGGCTTGTCAAGACTAGATGGAATCAGATCAAGCTACTTTGCTTAAAGGTCTCGATGCTCACTTTCATGGCTGTAGAACATTTTGACAACGATGCACTTAGCGTTCAGCTCTGAGAAATTGTGAAAATAGATACGTGTGAGAGACCATTGATGCGAAGAACAGAGTCAACCTTTACAGCTTGTTGCGTTTCATATAGTGAAGAAATGTCGAGTCGATGGGAGAAATTGAAATCGACCTTCTTACCTAATTCCGTCTGGTATTGTCTCAAAAGAGGAAAGGAAGAGGAGAAGAAAACGAGATATCTTACATGGAGTTTGACGTGGGTAATTGAGATGAGGCAAGGAGACCATGCCTGGAACGCGTCTACAGGAGGAAGGGTCAGCGCGACAAGGTCACGTGGCAGTGGCATTCTTTGAATCTACTTCCATATGGCAGCGGGGTTCCAAGCTCGATCCAAATTATAGAATATTACATGGTATTGTCAACGCTTTACTTTGCTTCTCTCTCATCACAAGCGCCCAAGAAGGGAGGTACAACTCGTTTTTTGAATCTCAATGCACGTGGCAGTCAAGTAGAACAGGAAATGATATATAGTATTCTGTAATGAGTGCATTGCTATCTTCGCAGACATGTGATGCTGATCCAATTCTATTAAGAGGGTCGAGTCGTTGCCAGACGCCAGCCCGTACCATGTCTAATGGTCTGAACCGAAACCATCCAAGTCGGCCATTCTGCAACGCAACCCGATTTCATGTCAATTACAATGACGAGACTAAGTAACGCAAAAGGCTATGAGGGTGGGCATTTCATAAATGGAAAGAAAACCCCAGCTTATGATTTGCATGAGTCATGGCCCGTCGTGTACCTGTATAGCACCTCTATTCAACTCCAATCAAAACCTAACCTTTCGTGACTTCATGATGATAATGGCTCAACTCATATTTATGTTATTTATTCAGCGAATGCTACACTGCGATTAGCTGGCTTTTCCTGGCCAATTGTTGGGGTCGAAGTTCTCAGACTAGATTCCGAAGCTGTTGGCTTCACTAGCGGTGGGTTCGAGGCAGAATGGTTGGTCGTGTTGCGCGTGCTGGTTCGACGCGATGCTGGGTTTGAGGGCGAACCCGACCGTTCTTCCTGCCAAATCTGGAAGTCTCGAGAACTCCAACTGGCCCGATGAACCCTGGCTCCAAATGGAACATTACCATACACAGATTTATAACTGCCAATACTGCTGGCTCTGCTGATTCGATTGGCAAGTGCGCCTTGAGATTCAGCACCTGGGTGGATTATGTCCGGAACGAGATCTTCATCCTCGTCTTCAATCTTCGGCGCTCGGCGCACCGTTATCACATTGAAGTTTGGCTCTTTTGGTGTCTGGGGCACCGGTGGCGGTGGAGGGGGAAGGTCAATTGCTTTCCTATCAATCGTATTAAAGTATTTCAGTCGGATAATCTCTAGGTCGCGTGGTTTGATATGATCTCGGTTGCGGGTGATTGACATATAGGTCGATATGGCACCGAGAACGATTAGAATCAAGAGGCCTATAACAAGAAGTCCCTGGATGACAATGATGACGATTCCGATAACCGTTGTTGGAATTCTTGCGACGTTGAACTGAGGCAGAAATGCAACAGAGAGACCAGTAGTGACCACTTTGCTTAGGCCAAGCATGTAAACTGATAGTGCAGTATTGCGAGTTCCCTCAAATGGATTGATGATAATAATTGCAACTAATGCAATGATCTCCCAGACGAGAAGTCCGAAAACCTGAGCCGTCGGATGTCCACGTGCTCCACCAATAAAGCAGGCTCGCACGAACTGGTAGATAACCCATACCGCAGCAAACCACCATCTTGTCCGTCGATAACGTGCAGATAGCCAGCCAAAGCGCTTTATATGGTTCTCGTCCTGGTGGACACTTTGATGCTCCGATTCGCCGTTCAAGGGGTGGAGCTGGAAAAGGGACACAGACGTTGCTGGATTTGTCCTATTCTTGCCATTGCGTAGGGCGTTTGCCCACGACATCTTGAACCATGATATAACCTTCATGGACATTTTCTGTTGGGGTTTCGCGCTATCAGATTCAGGGGTATATTTGCCAAGTCGCACCCTGGAGTATGTTGCGTACAAGGTTGCGCCGAGAATGCCCGCAAAGAAGATAACGAACGCTATCGTTGCAACTGCCAGAACTCCCGTTTTCCCCCCAGAAGAGAATTGGTAAAGAGTCAGGGTCATTATCATGAAAAATGCGATCAGCATGGATCGAAGGACGACGAGGCCCACATAACCTAACCAAAGGCTTCGAAAAATGATAAAGCGGTCTGGTTTTAATACCTTCATGTGAGTGAAAAACTCTAGGGACCATTTGAAAACGGTCATTGCACCAATGAGTATAGAAACGAAAATTAGAAACCAAAGGAGTCCATTCAAAAAGGCATCTGCAGCTGGGATGTTGCTTTGTGCAAGCTCTCCAACAAATCCATTAAAGGTTCCAGGGAGTGGGAGGCCGGGGCTCACAGGTGAACCAGCCCAAGGGTTCAGTGAGAATTGTGAGGCGCTCTCTTTACCCACCCGCTTGTAGATACTGCTTGCCGCTAGTTCACTGCGGTTAGCCAGTATATCCCAATGCCTCTCCATGGAACGTCCGTAGATTTGTTGCTGTAGGCCGCCGGCAGTATTTAGATCGACGGTGCCGGCACCGCCGACTTGGCTTGAATTCCCGGACACGCCAACGAATTTATTGATAGAGTTTATGATCGGAGCTGCGTGAATCTGGCCACCCGACCAAGCGAAATTGCTCCAAAATGCAGGCAAGACACTTGGCCACGACAGGGACAAGGCTCCAGAAAAGAAGATATACTGGAAGACCTCAAACACAACCAGCATGGACAGAGAATGGGCGTAGTGCGTTCGTATTTGTGGTACACTGACACCATATATGGCAGTTGCGAAGGATGCCAGGAGAGCAACAACAGTAAAGACTGCCAGGACCGATCCGACGGCTGCCGGGTGTGAAAATGAATTCGCATTTCTCATGACAGCCTGGAAGCAGCCAATCTGCGTTTGTGTGGCATTGGAGAAAATCCGTAGAGTGGCTGACCCTTCGAAATCAGGAATCGACAAAGCGATATTCGGGATACCAGTAACATATTGGGGCCCAATAGGAATTGTCGCTGACCCTGTAACAGGAGTGCTGGCATTCAGGGGACAGAGACTGGCAGAGGTTAGGAAATTGAAACCGAGGAGAAGTGATGAAGCCTACGTCGTAAAGCCTGCACCGCACGGGTCAAATGTGAGGTTAAATCGATCCTCACCATCTAATGAAGCGTTAGTATGATCTAAATTTTCCGTCAGGTCCCCGTCTTACAAGCTTCCACCGATATGTACACTAGAGCAAGAGTTAGCTAGGCTAGTTCCTCCCCAGCAGACATCATTGATAGGGGGTGAAACAGACATATCACCGCCTCGCTCCTCAAGTTCGTAGTGCCTGCCAGGTCAAAGAGAACGGTCAAATTATCGGCATAATAAGCTGCATCGAAAGAAGTGATGTTGATCAAACTCTGGCCACCCATGCAATCGCCAAAATCTCCAGTGTATAGGGCTGGATACCGATCCACGAGCAAGACCTGCTCCACGCCTGCCGCGTTGGTCCCAATAATGGTCGCCGGAGCACTATCTGCTCGAACCCATGGAAGTATGGCACTGATGAGCGTCAAGGAAGACACCAGCCCCGCAGTCCAGGATCCCAAAAATAAAGGAAAGCGTGCCATTGTCGAAATGGCAACTAGAGTTATAAAACCGGTAGAAACAGAGGCAAGATTAAAAGGCAGCTGCGTGGGGAAAGCCCCAGCTGTGCTAATGATGCTCTCCCAAAGCGCGCACGAAACCTGCTGAACGGAAGGGGTTTGTCGTTTCCGCTCCCCGCGTATTCGGTACCTGACCTGCCGTCGATCTGGCGCCTAACGTATCAGAGAGGCACGGGCTTCTAAGGACGTGATGATACTGCAGGTTTGGAAAGGTCTGATTGTCAAACCACGGGGTGGGCGGATTTGCAGCGCGAGACAGACGGGAGGGGTGGTGCCGAGATGGCCGGCCTCGACGAGGTGGTGCGCGTGTGGAAGATAGTGAGCGGTGATGCCCCGGACCCTGTTATCAAGAAGAGTTGGGGAAGTCGCCGTTTGCATAGTGAATCTAAATCTAGGGTGCTGGGAGAAGACTAAGAGATAGGACAGAGAGGAAGAAGAGGAAGGAGGGGGGGAAGATAAGGGAAGGAAGGGGACAGAGAGAGGAAGTAAGAGACAGAGAGAGGGAAAAAAAGAAGAGAGAGAGAGAATAGGGACTGGAAGTCAGAACTTAACGTGCACGACAACACACGAATGGCTGGGGAGAGACGATCAGACCGGTGGATCCGGATGAGTTGTTTCCATTCCCATCCGTTAGTCGACGTATCGACGGTGAGATCCAGAAAACCGGTATGATACGGGCACGCCCTCTCGGCAGCAGCCGGATGGCCCGCTGCGTGGGGGCCTGATGCGGCACGGGTGATAACCGCACCCCTTATCGTATCGCTTGCCGATATGAGGTGGGTTGGCTCAACTAGGATGTCTTTATCTCCAGTCAGCTATGGAATCATCTCCTCGCCCCCCCGAATATTCTCTCGTACCTGCAGTAGGTGTGTCTCACAGGCCTCGGTATCTACACATTGAATATCTCATAATGTTCTATATCCCTCTCCTTCCCTATATCTTGGCCTGTTCGAAGCCAAGACTCGCCAAGCGGCCATCAAAACTCCCATGGTCAGGTTACAACGTGCTTGTCTCAGCCTGCTTCGTCTCAACGCACTTGCTCCACGCTAGTATCATTGGAGAAGAAGACACGGGCCCGATTGTACAGAATTCAGTAAAGAAGAGCCTGCCGTCCTTGATCTTTGTGGTGGCCGGGAAGCACACTTTGCCGCAACCGCTGGATGCCCGGCTGGGGTGGCTTCTCGGGCAGTTAGTGTCAGCTGCGAGTGCTTGCTCTTACGACAGGTAGGGAGGCTGGTACGAAATGATTATGGGCGTCATTGTAAGGAGTTCGATTTGTGGCATGTTGACTCGTGGTTGGTTAAATTCAAGCCAGCTCGATGATGAAACGACGGAGTAGAGAGTATCAATGCAAAGCCTGTACGACACACGGTTCTCCACCCAGTCTATCTACTACAACTTCAGAGCGATGATCGACTGATACGACGAGATGTCTTGTGTGTGAATCTCTGCCATTTCAAGTCCTGCCTGCACCACCAACTTTTCCCACTGCGCCTTCGACCTCTCTTTGCCCCCAAGTAAGATACCCATGGATATATCCTGCATGGCAGCGTGCCAATGTGCATTGATGTTTGGGAGCACGACTTCGTTGATTAAGATGTATGACTGACTATCCATGGCGGCCCCCAGATTCTTCAAGATCTTGACGCATAGATCGTCCGGCCAGTCGTGAAGGACTCGGCGCATGTAGTAGAAATTGGCACCTTTACAATGTTAGTTGAGGTGCATTCCGCGGCTGTTTAGGTGAGTGGAGATTGATTTAACCCACCCTCAATAGTTTGCGTCTCGAAGAAGTCTTGAGCCATGGCTCTCACGCCGTCAAGAGGTGGTAGCTGATCCACAGCCTGCGGGAGATCTTGCAGCACAATATGCCCATGCAAGTTAGGACATCTCCCCAGGAGCTGTAGAGCTTGATGGCCATGTCCACCGCCCACGTCGACTAAGAAGACTTTCTCAGCCTGGCCCGATGAAAATGCACGAGCTGCCTTGTTGAGGATATCAAAGCCCTCCATCCAGTCGCTCGATTGCAGAGCAGTCATGATCTTTTGCAAGGCGCCGAATTGCTTGGGGTTCTGAGCCATCCACTGGAACCCCGTGAGCTCAGTATTGAAGCCTTTCTGGAAGGCAGTCTTTTTGTTGCTGGTGATGTCTTGGTAATTGTTTTCTGCTAGGAAGGATGGGAATGCTTGAATAGCTGGACCACAGGTTCCGAACCTTTGAAGTTTTCATTAACCACTCTCCCTAACGTAATGCATCACGAGGAACATACCCATGACAGAGCATAGCCTCTGTCATCGGATCCGCAAGCAACGGGGTAATCCGACTAGCTCTGAACTGATTTGGGCCTACATTGTCTATGTGGCCAATTGACGAGAGATATCGAAGAATTCGCTCTAGTAGGAAATCATCACTCGGCACAGCACAGAAGAGAGAAGCACTATCTACTACCGAGAAGGTCCGGAGATGCCCCTGTTTTCTCTGAAAGTTGGGCCAGCGTGAATGTACCCTCCCTATCTGCAGCAAGTTCGTTGAACAGGCCGAGATCTACACCGACATAAATAACGGCAAGCTCCAAATGCTACGACGTGTGCGCACGCATCGTCGGATGTTGGTGGCTTCGGCAGAGACTCTCCAGCTCCAAGTCGTTTGCACATTCAGTACCAGCGACCAGCCACAATAGATTCTGACTGGCTCGAGAGAGAATGCATGTCCCAACCCTCTTCGGTCAGTATAGCATTAAATTGTCTGCAGCGGAAATATAGCGTCCTGAGTAAACTTCCAGAAATCAATATGCCCTGATAAAATCGTATTTCGAACATGCCCCGTCCAACAGATCACAAAATATGCGTCGTACTTCTTTCCAGCCCCTTCTGGGCCCTTTTCACCTGGAGAGCCTACGAAATGTATCTGGCTCCCGCAGCGAGAGGAATCAAGAGTTCTTGTGGAGAAATATCTTCGCGAAATTACTCACATCCATCATGTCGTTCACCCACCTTCCATAAGGATTCTCTTGGACGCTGTCTATGACGATCTAAGCCAGTCCCACATAAAACCTGGACTTTTCGCCCTGCTTTTGAGTATTCTTGCAAGTGCAGCATACTCATGGAACATTCGAGATCCTGATAACGTATTTTCTACCATCGAGGAAGCAGACAGTCGATCCCCATCATGGGTCAAAGCGACTTTAGATGTCCTAGAGTATTCGAGTCGAACAACATCTGGGGCGCTGGAGGATGTGCAAGCCATAATCATCATCTCGTTTGTAGTGTGTAGTCTCGAAAGCATGTCGTCGAGTATCGGAACTTGATTAGCACAGCAATTTCTTCGGCTCGAGAGCTGTTGCTCCATAGGATTGACCATCCCTCAAATTCTGCGATGATGGTGCCACCTTCGACAGATTCTGTTCAGGCCGGGATAGGACGAAGAGTTTGGTGGTATCTTGTGGCAACCGACTGGTGCGATTCACAAATTCTTTTGCCACTTCGCGGCTAATCACCTTGTAGGATGCTTAGTGGATATGCTGGCTCTCAGGAACGCATCTATGTTATCAATCCCAACCATATGGTAGTCAACATCCCAAAAAATATCCGCGATGAAGACCTCGTTGATGGGATGGTTAACGTGGAATTACCTCCGACGCAACCAACATCCATGTCATATTGTATTCAGAGAATTCGATTGGCTTATATATGTCGCGAGTTTACTGACCAAGTCTCCTTTAGTGACTCATATCCAGAAGGAATAACCTACAATCGAGTATTGGAATTTGATGCCAAAGTCATTAAATTTCTGGACGAGTTGCCTCATTTCTTCCGTTTGGATGGGGCAACTGTGGGAGATGTCGCTAACACGGATTCAAAGAGAGATCCGGGGGTCATAATTCAGAGGTATATTCTTCATTCGCTGATCCATGCACGCCGCTGCAAACTCCACGCACATTATATGGTACGGAGCTTTCTAGACCCCGCATATGCCCGTTCCCGCGATATCTGTCTTGAGGCGGCATGAAGAATAATTCGAATGGAGAGGCTCCTAGAAACAGAGGATATACCCTTTGTTTTGACACGGCTAAAGTGTTGCGGCTTGATTTTCTGCATCGTCATGGCTATTATCGTGCTGGTGCTAGATATCTGCCTCAACAAGGATGCTGCAGACGCCGAGTTGCGCAAAGCGGAGGTTGTCGATGCTTGTAGTATATTGGAAGATGCGAGAGGGCAGTCGGCGATGGCAGTCGGCGATGGCAGCGAAGCTCCTTGACTCTCTGATGAGCATTCTGCTAAAGCACTATGTGTCTCTCGAAGGTATAAATCACCCTCAATTTGACCAGCGTACCCCATCAGGGGCTGAAGATGGATTATCAACAACGCCTACAATATGCGAATCTACCATAAACCAGAGAACCCCTAATCATGGAGATCAGAATCTAGCTGATGTTGAAACATCATATTTTGATGAGATATGGCAAAGTTTCAATGGTAGTGTAGATACGAATATGCTGGATTGGAGCAGTCTCTTATCGGATGTGGACACGCGATTTGGTAGTGGTTAGGTAGGACAATTGTGGTAGGTGAGAAAGGCTGATGCAAAGCATACTGTAGAAATTATTATCTCCCCACTCCGTTGAAAGGAAGAAATATAAAGCAGCATAATTAATGTAAAGTATTTTGAAATATGTAGGCCACGCACAGTAAAATTATAGTAATATTTTGGTCAGGTTGCCGGTAAGGCTGGAGAAAAGATCGGTAGCTGCTAGTAAAGGAGAGATTAATTAGGCTCAACCTCTCAGCTTAATACCGAGCGTAGCTACTATACAGCTAGCTATATCTAATTGTGTTCTATTAGTCACTTAGACTGTTGATAGCCAACCGTCAGACATCTAAATAGCTACTAGATCTGTTCTCTGTATTTGTTGTCTGTTCAGGCATCTAAATTCAGGCGATCTAGCATTTTGTCAATCTTCCCAAGAAGGACTTGGTAATTTATCGCGTCTGCTGCGAACTCGTCGCCAGCGATTTCTCCGTCTAAAGTCCTAATCTCGCCATTCAAGAGTTGATTTGGGATATGACTCTCGTTGCTCTCATGTTTCTCATTTGCGGGCGTCTCAGTCATAGATATAGCTTCATCTGTTGCAGTAGAGGCTTGGGCAATAGCTTGAGCTGCCTGGGCATTAATCTCTCCGTCCTCATCCATAATTTCTTCAAGGCCGGAGTCTTCGAATCGGAGCCGAAATCGTTCAGAGAGATAGTACCGAATGCTAGATCAAAGTCAGCAGAGCATAGTCGTCCCAATTTTAGAAACATACTCGTCGAGCAATTCGATTGTGTCAGTCTCCTCTCTCTTCTCAATTCTCTGGGCACTTTCCAAGATCAACTCTTCGAAATCCGCATCATCAATATAGTCTTCCAGCCTGTACGCTAGATATCGCGCACTAAATTCTTCCAGCCTCTGGACTCTCAGAAACCACCCAGCTCGAATCACATCATAGATATTGATAGGTTCCATCTCCGAGTCCTCAACTTCGTCTGTGTGTGTACGGTCTGCCAGGGTTGTGGGACCGTTTCCTATCGTACTGATAACGATAGTAGCTTTCGTTTTCAGCTTTTCAATAAATAGCATATCGGCAGCAAAGAGGACATCAAGGGCCAGTTCAATAGGAATATCAGCCTTCTCGGTGTAGAGGAAATCTAAAACAATTTCCAAGACCGCGGGTGAGCAATCCACCTTCACAATGTGGAGGTATTCCGTGAGCTGTGCTTCCTGGAAAGAAGAAGTAAACATGGTCTGAAAATATTCAGAGCGCAAGAGCATCGCGCGATGAACTGGGAAGAGAACAGACTGTCTTGACTTCCTGGATGGAGAAGGTGAGAGCAGCATTTCCGAAGGGCCAATCGGAATGCCATTCAAGGGGGCTGATGTATTACTCGTCCTCGGCGTCTCATGTCCAGAGCCTAATTCTACCTCCTCCGTATCAGCCCGCAATAGAACATCCGCGAAAATCCCATTATCTCGAGTCCATTTTACATCTGCAGCTATGCTGGAGTCGACACAGATCTTGTACTTCAGTACATTATTCCGGTAAAAAGACTCAATCTGGTCTCGCCCTCTTGTCACTTCATCCTGGTGCCGCTGCCTAGCGAGCCGTCGGTCGTTCCCGGATAGTAAACCTTCCCATAACGACTCGATTTCTAGTTGTTTGCTAACTTTATCAATCCCTGTGAGCACTTCTTCTTCTGTGACAACACTATTACTGTCGAGACCAAGATCCGACGGTACATCTCCAAGATATAAATATCGTAACGCGACTTGAAAAGCTTCCCGGGGTATTGTGCTAGCCAGCCTCCAAACCGACGTTTCTGGGGCCGCTACCAATTTCTTCTGAAAGTACGGAGATCTTGCTGATAGGATAAACTTGTGCAAATTCCACACTTCCAGACCAGCGGTTAAGCTGATGTCTGAAGTTTTCGGGGTGTTCCGAGTAAGTAACGAGTATATATGTGAGGCAAGTGGCTGCAGCGGGTCGGTGCTTTTAGAGTAATCGTATTGGAGGAGGAGGTTTCGGATTCGATTATTCAACGCATTATATAGGCACCGCTCGCCCTGAAAAGTGTCTCGTTCGCAGAGAGCACCAGATTCTAGGAGGAGCTGAACCACTTCGTAATGTCCGCAAAGACTGGCCTAGAAACTCCAGTCAGCTCGACATCTTGCGGGAGCCTCTACGCCCATACTTATCATAGTTGGTAGAGCTCACCAATATCAGCGGTGTATAGTCAAAAAGATCCCTCGCATTGATATTGACTCCAGTGGCAATAACTTCTTGGCAGCCTTTCAAATCCCCAATACGGCAGGCGTCACACAGCTTCTGGAATTCCGGGCTCACATCCAGAGGCGAGTCGTCTCTGAGAACGCCGTCTCTGATAAGCTGGTGCTCGTCCTTCAGCTGGACCTCCAACTCATCTTTGCGAAGAACCATATCGACTATGGGCATCAAGCGACTCACCGCTCCCAGTATATATATATATATATATATATGCCAGCAAGCGGACGCAGTATTCGAGAATGTGGCAACTGTTATCGATTAGAGCTCGCTTATTTTAAGTCTGGGCCCTGAGGCGCGAATCGTCCGGTATGCAGGGGCGGACCGTTGCTGTGCCAGCAAGCGAGATCGTCAACACCATACCGACGAGTCAGGCCGAGCTGCCCTGAAATTCGACAATCACCAAATCGACAAAACTTGCTCTTGCACAACGATTTCGCCGATCCATAGCACATGGAATTGGGAATCTGGACAGCCCAATAACCCATATTAGAAGATACAGTGATCCGCCAGCCCGGGAAATAATGTCGGAAGCAGACAAATATGAAGTGTTGGAGAAGATCGGTGAGTATTCAGGCGCCTGAATGCCGAGCACAGCTGACAATGGCAAGGCCATGGCTCCTTTGGAGTCATTAGAAAGGTGCGCAGAAAATCTGATGGCCAGATTCTCTGTCGCAAGGAGATCAACTACGTCCGTATGTCGCCCAAGGAACGCGAACAGCTCCACGCAGAATTTGCCATCCTCTCTTCTCTTCGGCACCCAAATATCGTTGGATATTTTCACCGTGAACACTTAAAGTCGACCCAGGATCTTCATTTATATATGGAGTACTGCGGAAATGGAGACCTCGGTCGCGTTATCAAGGGCCTCCAGCAGAAGCAGCAGTATGCTGAAGAGGGGTTCGTGTGGAGCATGTTCTCTCAGCTAGTTACTGCGCTATATAGATGCCACTATGGCGTCGACCCGCCAGAAGTTGGAAGCAACGTGATGGGACTTGGCAATTCCGCAAAACCACTACAACCTGCTGGAGGTGTCACGATCCTCCATCGTGACCTCAAGCCTGAAAACGGTAAGTGCACATAATTTCCTCAGAACCACTGGCTAATATGATGAAGTGTTTCTAGGAGAAGATAACTCGGTCAAGCTTGGGGACTTTGGTCTATCGAAGATTATGCAATCTCACGATTTTGCATCAACTTATGTCGGGACACCCTTCTACATGTCCCCTGAAATATGCGCTGCCGAGCGGTATACCCTTAAATCCGACATCTGGTCACTTGGGTGTATTATCTACGAACTGTGCTCCCGAGAACCACCGTTCAACGCTAAGTCTCACTTCCAACTCGTACAGAGGATCAAAGAGGGGAAGTTCGCTCCCTTACCTAGCGTGTACTCTCCTGAACTCAATGCTGTCATCAAAGACTGCCTTAGAGTTAATCCAGATCGGCGACCCGATACTGCAGCTCTGCTTAATCTCCCTGTTGTGAAGTTGATGCGGAAGGAGAAAGAAGTTGTGGACCTCGGGCGATTGCTGAAGACGAAGGAAGATCTTGCTTCGCAAAAGCTACGAGAAGCGGAGGAGAGGCTCCGAATACAGGATGTAGAAAAGGTGCAGATACGACACGAGGTTGAAAGTTCGTTACGAAGGGAGTGGGAAGTTAAAGCCCAGCTGGAAATAAATCGTCTTGTGCAGCAAGAGATTGAAAGGCTGCAAAAGAAATTCGACCAAGAAGTCCAGGAAAGAGTAGATATGGAATTGCAAAAAAGGTCCAGCACACAAAGCACTGCGTCGGCGAAGGATTTCTCTGGCATAAGCTCTCAGCTGGGAAATGATATTCCACTTTCTTCAGTGAGCACATCCGGAGACTGCGATGTAACATTGGCCACAGATCTGACCGAACTCTCTGTGGACTCGCCGGATTCTCGCAAGGCGCTTAAGAAAACTGCGCGCACTCCGTTTGGCAGGGCCCAAACTATGTTTGCTGGCACAGCCGGCACTCCGATGGATGTTGAAATGTCCGAACCATCACCCATGTCCATAGCTTCCTTGTCTCTCTCGCCCCGTCGCCACAATAGCACAAAAGCACCCAGATCTGGCCGAAATATTTTCGCCACTGCTGCTGGAGCTGAAGAACGCTTGCATCCTATACTGCTGACCTCCGATGATGAGGATGATGAAGATGAAAATATTCTTCTGCCTTCACCTACGAGACCTAAGTCCTCCAAGAATCCCTTTAAGTCAGCAAATAGTCGGCCTGCGTTAATCTCGCAAAAGACTGTTCCGTTACCAAGGGCTAACCAGGCAAACATTTTTAAAACTGCGGCTCCCTCATTACAGACATTATCCAGTGCCCCTGATCTCAGGCCACAGTCCAGTGGCACGGCACTGAAAGAGCGGAGCAATTCGCCAAATAGAAGACTATCAAAGATCCCCAGCTCCACAAATCTCCAAGGCCACGAGAATACACCGGTCTCTCCTACACGCAAAAGTAGCTTGAAGCATAAAAACACAACTTCCGGGGACGATTTGAGCAAGGTAGCTGTGAAGAATAATATGGTAAAAGCCAACAATGTCGGAGCTGGAGGTATTGCTCCTCGCGGAAGGACATTGGTGGAACTAGCACAAGCCAGAGCTGGCGGCAGACCAGTCGAGCTTGCTGATGGGACCCGAAGTCCAGAGCCAAAAGGCCGCGCCTTTGCAGCTCGCATGGCGGAACGGGGTTCTAAAGAAAGCACTCCACCTCCAGTCTGGGATCCAGAGAGAGACGAGATGCCGAGTCCGTTCTTAGCGAGGGGCCGTAAAGTTATACGGTGATGAAGGAAAAATTCAAATGTCGGGCCCGGCAATTCCAAGCTAGGGGTGCCGGTATAGATTTTCATGCTTACGACGAGAGAGGTGGTAAAGCCTGGACGGGCGGAACATAAACAAAGGAACCTTCTACAGCCAAACCTTTTCCAACACAGATAAGTATTTCATTTGTAATGCATGAATATGGATGGCTCAACCGTGCAAGAGGGAGGAGGTCCCTCATTTCTTCTGGGCCAGTGGCGTCTTGGTATAAGGACTATGTATTGCCGCGCGAGGAGTTGGATTACTTTAGCCTACAACATACTTCATCTCCACTTGAAGATCACAATACTAGATATATTGTTGCATTTTTCTCTCTCAGCTACTGGGTGATAATTTTGGACCACGATCGACTACGTAGGTAGCTTAGTAGCCATAAAACCGAACCTACAGTTGAAATTTTGGATTTGAATCACACTAGTATACCAGAATAATGAATCAGTTAATAATTTGTTGGGTTGCTCATGTCTGACTTCTGCGGCACAAATTTCACCCCCTTATTTCAAAGTCGTCTCCAGTTGTACTAGTTTCCTCGCTTAACTTCATCCTGGGACATAGTATAAAATAACTAGACAGATATCTATGGCTGATGAAGGGCTTCTGCATCAAGAGATTGAAGATAGTACTGATAGTTTCTGAGTGTTACATAAGTATGTTTACCTACTCTGCATCAGGCTTTGAAGGCTTATATATCTTGAAGTAGATGTAGACGCTAAGCGACACTAAGCGAGCTGGATATTCAGGGGAAGCTAAGCGGGATACAACATGATCGATGCCCCATGATAGATGCCATCCAAGGTTCTTCCTCTCTAGTCAATACTACTATATAACATGTAAGTTTAATATAAATGGCCGTGAAGTCATTTAATTGATACAAATTGTCGAGGCAATGTTTTGTTGGCGGGACAATAAATATTTATTCACATAACCAGGCATTTCCATAGAAGGACAAATAGTACGTTTAGGCCTGTGAATATCGGATCACTCTCCCCGTTGAACATTAGCCTCCCATAGAAGTGAGACTAGCATCAAAGAATGTGAGGTCTACACTATTGATAACCATTCACTGCACTTCCCTTTCACAAGCTAGTTTGGCCACAAAGTGTTCCTCTCTCTGGTATTTGACAGCCATTTTGTTTCTTCCCCTCCTTGTCCAAATCCGAAACACCACCACCTACAACCGATATCTGACAACCAACCATCCCAGCATCACAAAAAAAGACAACAATGGACCATCGCCACTACCAGGTCCCTGATGATTTCTCCGGTGGTTTGTATGTGCAGTCTCCCAATCTCTCACAGTTCAATGATAGACAAAGCACATCGACCAGCTCCTCTGAGAGCTTCCAGACCCAGGTGCCTTTGCCATACTATCTCAGCAACCGTGAGGAGCAACACCGATCCAATGCTGACCCGCAGGATATGAGGCCATGGGCCACTCCCGATCTAGGAGATTCTCCTCTCATGGAATCTTTTCACAGCTCTGGAATGACATTGAACCCGGCCACTGATCCCTATGTTCCTCATAGCCACTTGTCTCAATCTTCTAGTGGTGGTCATAACTTCCGACAGGCTCACTTTGAGCACCCAAGTGTCTATCTCCGAGGCAACTCTTCCTCACCCTCATCTTCAATGATGAATCACTACCAAAGAGGAACTCAGATCGGTCAGATCGGTCAGATCGATCACACGGCCTCCTACCAAAACCATCACCCCTTCGCTCCGCTACTAGCCATGAATGGAGGAGTAGCTGATAATGCCTTGCCATCTCACTTCCAGCAGCCTCATTACGGCAATCCTTCTTATGACCAATATGCATCGCCTGTTGAGCAGTTCCCGGCCTATATTCATGGTTACCATATGAGCAACGCGGGTTCCGCAGCAGCCTTCGCCCAAATAATACCGACTCTAAATGCAGGTCCAGGCTTCCACAGCATTCCCCATTCTGAGGGACTAGTTCCCAGTAGTATAGGCCAGCCATGGGCAACAAACTTCCCTGATCCTAACCTGGCCAATACTCAGAGTGTGGCATGTGCGCCCCACAGCAGCTACAATCAGGATAGTATCTTCGGTGCTGGTCTGACTGCAACATACGGCATCGAAAACCAACCAACATCTCGTTTCTCCACTCGACAAAGTTCTTTGATGTCGGTTCACAGTAAGCAATCCACCCTCACAGATGAGCAGACACCTCGATATAAAGGCCAAGGCACTGCAAAGAAGTATGAGAACTCCTCGGTCTCAATCCATAGCAAGCAAATGGCTGCACGGACTCCAATATACAGTGGCCAAGACACTATCAAGAAATTTGAGCGTCGAAGTTCCATTCGCACACCTTTGGAGAAGATGGTTCAGCTTGCACAAACCCCAACCCCAGAGAGAACTGTTAAGAAGTCGAACCCTTTTTCGAAGGTTCAGAATTCTCGTCGTGTTGAGATCGAAGACTCTAAATCCAATATTAATGTGAATCCTATACTCAGCTTCATACCACACGCAACTAGCGCAGAATTCAGCTCTGAGCCCCGTAAGATTGAAAGTCTTGCTATGCGATCTCGACGTGGACAGACAGTATCATCCGCTGACCCCCCTCATAATAGCGCTGTCTTCGACTGGCTTCAGAACACTCCTAGAATAGAGGGCTTCAATTTGCGTACGCCATCTGAAGGCTCACACCGACCTTCTCCGCCAAAGATGGGCCTATTAGCTGCTGGTAGCATGACTGCGAGCAACCTGAAGACTATAGATGAGGATGATCCCTTCGTCTATGGTCCGAAACTGCAAGAAAAGAACCGTTCAATGGACCCTTTTGTGTCTATGCGGGCGGTGGTGCCATATAATAATAACTCTCTGGCGCTGGCTGGACAGAATTCAGGCATGAGCGCACAACTGCGTAACCTGACCAGCAATGGTACACGCAAGCCAACTTTTGCCGAAGCAGCTGATCCCAAGAACTTGCCATTTGCAGAAGCCTGTAGACTGTCGAAGGATGATAATTGGGGTGTTGTCAAGATTAAGAATGTAAGTTTCCTTCGTATTGTGAGGGATTCGCTAACAATTTGTAGATTCCGTACTCGGTCAATCGCCCAGAAGTGCTAGCATTTCTCGGTCGCAATGCCAAGATTGTTGCTGAATATGAGAATGAGCCGGTCCATATTATCATGGAGCGTGTCACAAGCAAGACATTAGATTGCTATGTTGAGTTTGTTAGTTTCGATGAGGCCGTTGCTGCCGTCAATCGATTCGAAACTAACCGTACTGGTGGACGTTCAGGCCGTTTGGGCCAGCGTCATGTTGAGGTGGAACTTTCTAGCCAAGAGCATCTCATGAAGGACTTATTTCCCAAGGCGAAAAACGTAAAGTGGAATGGATCCAAGCCCATTATTCTCTCCACGAATGGAAATGAGAGGTTCAACTCTGGATTCCAAGGCTTCGTTAGCCGCGAAGAACTGGTCATGTTGGTGAAGCACGTTGAGTCTCCGCAGCGAGTAAGTGGCGTCCTCTATATCTTTAGTGCGCTTTGATAATTTCTCATGCTTTGTAAATACCCGGTTTTAACGTTGGTAGTCTCCATTTTCAAAGGATTGCCCGCAGCGCCCATTCGAGTGTCTCATCAGTACTCTCCTCAAGGTCTGTCTGCTTAGATTATGAAATTTCGAGGTATCTCTTACTGACTATAACAGTATCCATGGCATATGGTGCACTACATTACCATTGAAGAGAGAAACCTGCTGCACAAGGCCACCATTGATCTTCTGGCTCTCCTCGTCGATCGTATCAATACCGACAAGGATGACATCTGTCTCACTCCGATGCTCCTTAAGCGTGTTTGGAAGGCTGCATTGAAGTGTCGTGGATTTACACCTTCCATGAAGGATGATATCGTCTTCATCTGCCAGATTGACGGCCACACCGCCGCTGAACATGGAGTTGCACCTTTTGCACCTTATTGGAAGTATCTCTGGACCATCGGGCCTAAGCCTGGCGTTCCGGCTGATTTGTTATTGGTAAGTTTATCATAGCATTAAGATAGTCATGCGAGCTGTTTAAATGTTCTGGAATGGCTGTTAACTCGACTCAGTGGTATATCGCAATTATTCGTGAAACAACTGAGAAGCGCCAACTCTCGCTGGCTGAGCGAGCTGCTATGGGCCACAGTTCCGATGAAGAGAAGCTCTTCGGCGAACTCGACAAGCATCTGAACTTCCCTGACCCTTTCCAACAAATGACGCTTGCTGAGGTGGCACAAATTGAATGGACCACCATTGAAGTGCTGCTGAGACAAGCCTTGGGCTAGATTATCTCTGATCCAGCATGGCGGACTGTTGACAAAACATTTGGAATGTGTCCTCGGTATCAAATACTTCTTGCTCTGATGCTGCATGCTTGAAAGGATTCTTCAGTGGTTCTGAACTATGTTAGCTGCCAAACTGGACTACCTTATCTTGACAGATCATTGCTGAACCTACTTCATATCCTTGACGCTAGTATCCGCATTTCTAGCTTACGATAAGTTTGAGGCAGATTTGATGTGTGCACATCCCTGTTCCCCACATCATTCCTATATCGCCCGTGGGAGGGCTGCATATTTACTATTGCTTTTCTTTGCTTTCATTTGTCTATTGAAGATCAGCATGATTCGGATACTGGCCTGGACATACTAAACTCAGCAAGAGATAAGGGCAAGAAGCTTGCGCGATAAATCCAGAATCGAAGAGTTCGAGGAGTTGATCCATAATTCAGATTGACGGTCAAGATTCCATTTGCGGGGGGTTGGCATTATGAAGGATAATAATGAATTAGTTCGAGGAGATTCAGGTTTTATGATTAGTCCCAAGCTCTTCAAGACGAACCTAAAAGCTTTATAAACCAAGTGCTAGGTGACGAATATCTCGCGTATTATTGCTATGGTGAAAAATGAAAAGCAGCATCACTCTTGATGTAAGTTTGATGATCGTGGACAAAGCTGGGAACTGTCTTTCAACGAAGGATTGAGCACGAAACACAGTTAAAAAAGATAATGAGAGATAAAGAGATAATAAGGCTATACCACCCTTGCTCAAAGACATATGAGTGATGTTTTGTGATACTACAGGGCGCGATGAAAAAGAAGGTTTGGATATCGATTCAATTATAAGGAGTGTAGCTCGGAAAAACAGGGATTATGACGCTAGTCCTTCTATGGTATGTTCATCACTCCCACATTTCCCTGTCTACACAACCATGCAACCATCAAAGATTCCATTCTCGCAGTCTTTCCTTGCCAAAAAGAAGATTATCCTTAATCAACTCTCTATTCCGATATCTGAATACGACGACCTCTCACCAAAAGGATCAATCGATGTAGACATTCGGGAATTGATCGATGAGATCAATCACTTGGAGGGCTGTGTCACGACAAGTAGCTGTTCCGGAAGGATTAGTGTCTTTCTCGAGGGGAAGAAGCAAGATGACTGGGTTAGGCTGGGCGGCCAAGTAGGAGAAGGGAAAGATAGGGGCGAAAGTAGCTCTAGGCAGTATGAAGCGCAAGTTGTCGAAAATGAACGTGGGGGAGGAAAGACCTCGGCAGGAGTTGGAGGGAAAGGAGGAGGAGGCAGATGGCTATTTGTCACCCATAATGCAGTCGATATTAGCCAACATGAAGGTGCTGGTGGCTTGCAAAAGCTCCTGGGAATGGAAGACCAGGATGGCGGTCAGTCACATGGTGGAGGGAAGAGGTTTATCCATTTCAAATTTGAGCCTATGGTTCGTACCAAACAGCTAAACTACGCAATATACAGGATAAATTCCCTGCTGACGATCTTCAGATCCTTCATATCCTCACAGCCTCCTTAGAACAGGCACAGGTTATTCTCTCGGCCGGCCTCCAAGCCGGATTCCGGGAGAGTGGTGCCGTTAACTTGACATCCTCCAATAGAGAGGCTCCCACTCCGATGGTGGCAGTGCGCTCAATGGGTCTTGCCTTGGAATCCCTGATTGGATTCCATGCAGATGGAAGGCAGGTTTGCACTGTTTCAGAGGAGTCTCTTAGAACTTTGCTGGAGATTTCTAATGATAGGTTTCGGGTTAATAGAAACAGAATTGCGAGATTCCGGGAGCTGCTAATACAGTTATCAACTATCGATGCAAGACCGATGGGACGGGACGGCGGTAAGGAATGGGAGGACGCAGAAATGAGGAAAGAGAGGAAAAGGGCCGAGGGATTGAGGCGAAAAGAGATGATGAAGAACACTAGTGATGATCACGTAGTAGATCCGGAAGATGTAGTCAGTCTCGAATTCTTCCCATGAAATGATTACCAGTTTAGAACCCGCGAATCAGGCCTCGGTCCTCGCCCCATCGTTCAAGATATAAATCACACGACAGGCCTAATACCCAGAGCGAGTGAGCCCATTGTCCTCTATTACCCATATTGTACACTTTTGGTGTTAATATTCTCATCTAATAATATTCTCGACCCAAACTGATTCTAGCCTCCTCACCTCCTCCCTAAACCTCTCCACTTCCTTATAACAGTCTAGGGGTCTTCGGTCATTCTCCCTCAAGCACCTTATAACCTCCGATTTAGCATTGTCCACCCCCTCGTCTACATCAGCCAATCTCTTTCTCCGCTCCAACTTCTTCCTCAGTTCCGTCACTTCATTCTGGACTGCCTCTCTACCCAAGTCCCTTAAGGTATCGCCTGCAGACTTCTTCTGTGCTGTCTCCTCAGCGGCCGAGATCTTGAGCTTCAGGTCTTCGAGATCCCTTTCCGTGCGCTCCTGTAGCCGTTGCAACTCGCTAGCGACCCGTTTTTGAACATGCAGCTCGAGGCTTTTGGCACGGGTTGAGTCGGTCTTTGCAAGTAAATATCAGCAAGTAGATAAAATCAAACAGAGCAGCGGGGCGCTGCACATACCTCAGTGCTAGCCTGTAGAGAATCGACAAGCTCTTGTGAGAATCGGACGGGAGTTTCGCTGGAGACATGTCAGTAGGTTGACTGGAGGCGAGAGGCCACAATGTACCTGGACCAAACATGGGATGCGGGCGCAGAGGCCGGTTTCGATGAACCGGAGCCCATGTTGAGATCTCAGAAGAGCTGCAATGGCTGGGTTATGTCTTCTAGCATTCGTAGCTCCGGTTGTTGACGTCGTACTGCGAGAGTGCACAGGGGCTCAATTTTCTGCTTAGTAATTTCACATGATCTTCCCGCCCCTTGTCCACTTGTAAGTGCCAGCCCAGCTCCCAATAAGTGCCATCTCAGAGCAGTTCCGTGAGAGTCACTACCACTCCTTTTTGTTGGTACAGAAGTAAAGTCTATGTACAGTACTTTGGATAATACCACGGATTGATCTGTTTCGAAGTAACCACCTACAGGCCGAACGATTTGCGGGAAACATATCAAAGCTCGTTGGCCACTCGCCGGCCAGGCACTCATGATTCCTGTCGTCTCAGCCTATCATTGCCGACCGATCGCATCTGCTTTAAAACACACGGCCAGTGAAGCAACGCGAGCGGTTCTCTAACATACCTGCGATCACCGCTCCTGTAACCGCCACTGGGTCATCCGGCTGTCGATGACCAACCTTTAGGACCCAGCTGTTCACTCCTGCTACGAATTTCTGAGAGGGCTGCGTGTCTTTCTGTAGATACAGGCGGTACGACGCCATGACTGCGTCCGGCGGCCCGACGGTGTTGAATTTCCTAGATTTGCCCCATAGTATTGAACAGATCTCTCTCCAAAGACTCGTCCTCATGTATCAGCTTGTCTTGTTTCGGGCTGTATCCCTGGTCGTTTCGTTGTCTACCACCCGTATTTTGTTTGCTGGATCGAAGTCGAGCCAGCTTCACTCGTAGATGACCTGCGGGCATGATCGTACATCCCCACTCCTCACTAAACGTCTTGCAGGATCCGAGCGATATCTTGAATCATCAAGGCGGGCCTCTTATACTTCTATATTCCCACTCATCAGATATTAAATGTGCCTACGCGCCCACCTCATGCGCGGCCTCATCGATTCACCTTTTTTCATTGTCTGATTATTGTCGGCCTGAGCCTCGCACCGACCAAAGACAGGACATTCACTCTTCCTTAATACATTGACTTTACCAAGACCCCTGACAATGCCGGTTGTTTGTAATGCCAAATTTTTGTTCGGTATAGGGAAACAATAGGACACAACACCATTGTCCAGATCCCTCTTTATCCCTTCGAAGGTTGGTCTTCGATGCTGAACTTCTACACCCTCGAAATTTCCAGGCCCACTCAACTAACAAAACATTCAGCTCTCCCGCACATCTGGAGCTGACCACTTCGAAACTTTCATTACACAGGCGTAACTCTAACGAGGACTTTGCGACGGCGCAATGTTGCCATCAACTTCACAACCTCCATCCCTACGGCTCCGGCAGCTGGCAGCTACTACATCTACATCGTCTATAAAAGTGACTTCAACTCACAAGGTAAACGTTGCGACTATTGCACCATTTGCAACAGCTCTCAATGGAGTAAACTTACCAGTTGATGACCTGTTTAGAGATGCTCTATGGTGGAGCTTCAGCGTGCTGGCCATGCTAATTCTTGGGGGGAGGATCTACGAAAGATTCAGAGCACATCTACGACATATTTCGGCTATGGGCGCATCGGGGCAGCAGCAAACGTACTGGGCTAGGAACCAATCGAATTGGTGGAAGGTCAAGAAGCATCTCCTTTACGCACCCTTATGGAAGAAGCGACACAACCTAGAGATTAAACTATCCTCGGCTGTAAATATGGGAACTCTTCCGTCGAGATTACACACTACTCTACTCGTCGCCTATCTTCTGAGCAATTTCATATTCTGCGTCTTCTTGAACTATGGCGAACTCAACAAATACGCCGTCGTCGCGGAGTTACGGGGCCGATCAGGAACGCTAGCGATTGTCAATATGGTCCCGCTGATCATCCTAGCAGGACGCAATAACCCTTTGATCCCCCTGCTTCAGATTAGTTTCGATACATATAATCTCCTTCATCGATGGATGGGCCGGATCGTTGTCTTGGAAGTCGTGATTCACACGATTTGCTGGGCATATGTTGAACATGCGGCCACGGGTTGGCCAGGCATTTGGTCGAAAGTCATGAGAAGCCCGTTCATCGGCTGGGGAACCATTGGCACCATCGCTTTGGTTATCATAATGTTGACTTCTCCATCTCTAATCAGACACGCATTCTACGAAACTTTTCTGAATGCCCATATCATCCTTGCTTTCTTTGCAATGATAGGCGTGGTTGTTCATTGCGAACTTGCCAAGCTTTCGCAAACGCCGTATATCTGGGCCGTGATAATTTTGTGGCTTGTGGAACGGCTCACTCGCATGGTCAGGATTTTGTATTGCAATTTTTCTCGCAAAACTTGGACGGCGGCTTCTATTGAGCCTCTCTCCGGAGACGCGTGCAGAGTTACTCTACATCTCCCAAAATACCTGGACATCAATCCTGGAACTCACGCCTATCTCAGATTTGCAGCAGTTAAACCATGGGAGTCGCATCCCTTTTCCATCGCTTGGGTAAATCACATATCTAAGACCCTAATGCCTCCAAGGTCAGAAAAGGATTTAGAATCTCAAGCCCTACAAAGACTCGACAAGTCGAATACAACAACAGATGTCTCTTTCATCATCCACGCCCAAAGCGGCATGACAAGACAACTATATGATAAAGCCTCGCTCTCTGGCCTCAAAGTCTTCTCCGTTAAAGCGGCATTGGAGGGACCGTATGCAGGCCATCACTCGCTCGACTCCTATGGACATGCCGTTCTCTTTGCCGGCTCCAGCGGAATCACCCATCAAATCCCGTATCTTCGCCATCTAATCCAGGGCTACGCCGCGGGAATTGTAGCCACGCGGAAGATCGTCTTGGTATGGATCATCCGCGATGCGGAGCACCTTGAATGGGTGCGGCCGTGGATGGACAAGGTGCTTCAGATGCCCGGCCGTCGAGACGTCCTGACTATCAAGATTTTTGTTACGCGGCCCAAGAATCCCCGCGAGATTGCCTCACCAAGCGCTACTGTACAGATGTTCCCGGGGCGACCAAATGTCAAGCTGCTGCTAGAGAAAGAAGTGAGAGAGCAGGTGGGAGCCATGGTCGTCACCGTGTGCGGCCCTGGTGGCCTTGCTGATAATGTAAGGGAAGGTGTTCGCGCGATCCAAGAGGATGGAGTTGTGGACTTCATTGAAGAAAGCTTTACCTGGTAATATCCTATGCCACGGGTAGGGTTCGGCGTTAAGACCGCGGTTTTCTTATTGATAATATGGCGTTGAAGCGTAATGCATTGTAGACGCATAACATAGATACATAAACAAAACTGGCCAGCCACGAACCTTGACTATACTATTCCATTCTTGCAAATGCCGTTAAGTTAATAGGCACGAACAACAATGCCTCGTATGGATTTTTAACTCTGTTGTTCAGACGGATTATAATCTATAGAATGCATTATGAGACGCAGTCGTGTTCTAATGGCTACACGTGCATTCCACATTGGCGACCACCCGCCGTTGGATATCCCGGATAGGTATTCCGTATCCTATGACACATTCGCCACGGAATTTTGTATGGGAAACGCTTAAGAAATCCCTCGCTTCGGCATCCAATAATGTGGACCATTTTCAATGTCGCGCGCTCGTCATATAAAAACCTTTATATGGGCATCAAAATTCTCCCCCTCTGCACCCCGCAGTTAATCTTAATTCATCATCCTCTTCCGGCTGCACTAACATCGCACCGCATTTCTTGTCGCATCTTTCCAACAATCTTTTCCGTCGTTAGCTGATTTGAAAAGTTCTTCTCCATTTTGGTTCAAAAGAGTAATATAACCGCAGTGCCTCTACTCTCTGCTAGCAGCTTCTCTCATTCTTTTGTTGCAACCTACGATGACCACCATTATCCTTGGATCCCAGTGGGGGGATGAGGGTAAGGGTAAGTTGACAGATATTCTTTGCGCCCAAGCTCAAATCTGTGCCCGCGCCGCTGTAAGTTGGTCTATCTGTCTCAATGCTTTGGATTGTCCGATAAGCAGGAAGATTCCACTCTAGCTATCCCACCTCTTTCCCCCCTCTTCATTCTTCCCGTACTAATCCTTCTATTATAGGGCGGGCACAATGCTGGCCACTCTATAAAGGCTAATGGCATCTCCTACGATTTCCACCTCCTTCCATCCGGTCTCCTTGTACCTAAGTGCATCAATCTTATTGGTTCCGCCGTAGTCTTCCACGTGCCCTCTTTCTTCAAGGAACTAGCCGATATCGAAGCGAAAGGAATCAAGGACGCTCGTGATCGTATCTACGTATCTGACAGATGTCATATCAATTTCGATCTACACGCTGCCGTTGATGGTCTTGAAGAAGTAGAATTGGGCGCCAACGCTGTCGGTACTACGAAGCGCGGAATCGGTCCATGTTATAGTAGCAAGGCCGCCCGGAGCGGCATACGCCTTGCCGAGATGTTTAACGTGGGAGTATTTGAGCGCAAGCTGCGACAATTAGCTGCCGGATATAAAAAGCGCTACGGGGACCTCCTGCAGTACGACGTTGAGGAAGAGATTGACCGCTTTAAGCAATATCGCCTTGCCCTTGCAGACCACATTGTCGACGCTGTAGTGTTTATGAATGACGCGCAAGAAAGACAGGCCAATATCCTCGTCGAGGGCAGCCAGGCTCTGATGTTGGATATAGACTATGGCACGTACCCATATGTCACTAGCTCAAATACTTGCCTAGGCGGCCTCGTGTCGGGCCTCGGGCTCAAACGGAGAAATATCAAGGAGGTGATCGGGGTCGTCAAGGCGTAAGCAACCTCGAAATTTCTACCACCTGCTCCCTTAGCAACCGATATCCAGAGAATGGAGTGACTAACTCGAGGCAGATACACCACCAGGGTTGGTTCCGGAAGTTTCCCGACCGAGGATACCGGTGAGATTGGAACGAAACTGCAGCAGCTGGGCGGCGAAATTGGCGTGTCCACGGGCCGCAAACGAAGAGTAAGCAACTTCCGGGTTCCGTTGATTTAACAGAGGCATTAGCCCTTCCTCGGTGTATCATCTTCCCCGCCACTTGAACTTTTTCAAGACCTTCAAGGCTTTGGTTTTGTCTAATCACCACAGGCTAGAATAAGAAGGACCCCGATTGCTCCCTGTTTCATATGCTGTTCCACGGTCCTTTGATGGCTGACTCTGATGTTAGTGTGGATGGCTAGATCTGGTTGTCCTGCGATATTCCTGTGCAATAAATGACTACGATTGCCTCCAATTAAGCAAGCTTGATGTTCTCAGCTCATTCGACAAAATCAAGATCGCAATTGCATACAAAGATACGGAGACCGGAGAGGAACTGCCCTCATTCCCAGCCGACCAATCTCTCCTCGAACGCGTGGAAGTCCTGTATCACGAACTACCGGGCTGGAATACTAGCATTGCCAAAGTGCGGGAATGGTCAGACCTCCCCAAAGAAGCACGCGATTATGTTGAGTATATTGAAAGCTTTGTTCATTCCAAGGTAGGCTACTCCCTAATTAGATGTCCGCCTCAAGTGAGCAAAACCCGAATTTCCATGGGTTCATAATAGCTGCAAAAGGAGTGGTTGTTGACAACGAATAGATTAAGTGGGTTGGCACTGGCCCTGACCGAATGGATATGATATACCGTCTCTAAGAAAGCACTGATTGAGCGAAGTACGCGTCACCTTTGGCAGTACTTCTCTTCTCTTCGACGCGGGAGACGCAAATTCTTCAATATTCTTCTGAACTCTTTATGAATGAGCTGGTTTGGTAACCGAAACAATCAAATGCTGTTGGTTCTCTGGCCCGCAATCGCATTCGGTCGTCAGTTAATATCTCACATGCCTACCCAGGCCATGACACTAAATCGCTAGATAGGCTGACCACTGCTGAATCAATTACCAGCGCAGCTGCGATTGCTGCTATCATCAGTTGCTGCAGTCAGTGCTTCTTCGCCGTCTCATCACGATTCCCTCAATACTTCCCTTCAGGGGCCTTATGTTGAGCGGTGGCGCCTGATCAACAGTACAGGTTAGGGCTCAGTAGAGCATTCACTATGCTATCCACTACGGCATTCACTGCTGTACGCACGCATATATATTCAGATAGATTCGCCGATTAGCGGTTTTGCTCTTGCTTCCTAATCTAACGATTCTACGCTGTACAGCCTGCGCCTTTACGTGTAACGTCCTTTATTTTTTTTAAAAAATTTTGTCCCTTCATCACCAGTCAATCCACAATCATTTCACCGCAATACTCTCGCCTCGGACCTTCCTGCAGGTTCCATATTTCCCAGCTTGACCTGGAGGATTGCTTGAAAGGAGCATTCTCACTCTCCTGCTGTCATCATCGTCCCCCAAACCCTGTCTCGATCACCCATCCTAGTACTTCAACTCATTGCAGATCATACCTGTGCTTCCCCATAATGGGCCAGAAGGCATTTGCGTGCCGATGAAGGAGGAGAAGAAGAAGACGGAGGAGACGCGTATTCCGATTCTGGTGACGACACGAATATGAGTGATACTGGAGATAACAGCACTGGTAGTTACGCTGAAGATGATAGCTCGAACGGATAAGAAGCCATGTCTACCAGATTCCTAGTTGACCATGTGGATGAGTCATCTCTGTGAAAGGTAAGAGCATAGTTGTCGTTTTATCATTGCTCACGTCGACTAAACATTGTACCAGGTGTCGCCTATCAAATACCGCCCAACACTTACAACGAACACTTTCTTCGCTTAATCAAGGAGATGGGGACCGCGATCACCATCCCGGGACTTTCAGAGTTCCTGTCAACCTCACAGGCAGACTCAATGGTGCCAGACCTTGTAGATCTAGCTGTGCTCTGTTGCATAGCGGGCTCCAAGATTCGAGACGACAATAACATTCGCAACAGAGCCATCACTTTGGAGGACTTGTTCTCCCTTATCCCATGACAGTTCTATGCCCAGCCACCCACGCTGAATATTCTAGAGTTGCACTTCGAGCGCCAATATGATATGAGTTGGCGGCATCTGTCACGGGACGCCTGTCCAGTTGAATTTCTTCATCACCGCCTGCTGGAACGCTTCAAGGAACCAGACGTCTTTGAGGAAGTTCAATTCCGCCTGCGTTTGCCAGTCGCGGCAGTACCAGTTGATGCCAATGATGGTGTTGGCGTCCCAAGTTCGGTGGTGGCAACGTCCTCTAGCAAGCTCGTCATCACATTGTTCCGTGAGCAGCCGACCTCCCATACGGTCTTAGCAGTTACCACTCTGCGACATAATGATTGCAGAACTCTGTTCGTCTTCCATCATTCCATTTCCATTAAAAAAGGAAGGCTCTCGAGTCCAGAGTGACTTCTATTTTCAAAGACGTGTTTCAAAAATCTGGTGTCTGCATCCGGTCACTCAGGGCGAGCTTCCACAGCCTCTTAGCTGCGGCAAACGGAAGGGAGTATTAACAAGACCCATGGAGGAGGAAGTAGAGATCTATGCGTTCTCCGCCTTCCAACTAGCACACCCAATCGTCGAAGAAGCTCAGGAGACCAATCAAGGTCAGACTAAAGGAGGGTGCACGATACTCGAGCGACTGGCTTCTCTGCACTCAGCAGGATACGGCAAACGGTGGACCTGATTTCATCATACCACGGGGTTTTCCCCAGACCTTCCAAAAACAGATTGGATGCGGCCTTGGTCTATTGTGCACAAAATCCGTAAGATTATCGCGAGGCATATTCGGAAGGCGTTCCTTTTGGAGAAATTTCCCGCGAGGCCGGAATCTGTCATAGGCCGCAGACTCCTACTAGGCCACAGACTCCTACTAGGCCACAAACTCGTACAAATCGACAATGGGGGTCGAGATGAGATACACTGGGGCACGAAGATCTAGAATATGCAGCCAAAGGCCTTGGTAAAGACGGCGTTGGTACTGGGCAGGAGCACGTATTTCGCGAAATGGACGCGAACGTATCGGAATGCTTCGTTAACCAGGCTGAGGACAGCGATGAAAACTGCATAAACGACACAGATTTACTCATTGATCTGGATATCGAGGTCACAGCAGACACCGCATTTCTTGAACCTGGCATTTTTCCAGTCGATTGGAACCGATACATGGTCAACAGACCTTCGGAACATGAGGTAGATGCTCGGGTGCGGGAGCTCTTGACTCCGAATGAAATTGAGCAGAATATGCTCACTCAAGAAGACGTTGACCTCTGTCTTCGGTCCATCGGCCCTGAGAGTCATCCCTTGCTACCCTCTGGTAAGGATCCATACGCTGTTATTGAATGATTACTTGCTAACCGGACTAGACGCCTGTAGGGTAAACATACTACGCTACCAGGGGATGCACCGAGAGTTGATTCATCGAACAGCCATGCTCGCTCTGGCTTTTCATAGCGGGCACGACTTCGCCAAAGCTACAGGGATGGGCACGCAAGCTTGGCGATTTGCTGTGGCAAATAGCACTCGAGATTCGCAGAAACGCCTTTTCAAATTCTTCATGGACTTAGGACACGTCCTCTTGATGTCTAAGCTCTTTTGGACTCCCTGGTCTGGCGCAAAGACATGTGGGACGTTTTGCCAACAATCGACATGAACAGGCCTCAAGCTGCGGAACACAAGTGGTCTGTGTATATCATTAGGCTTGAAGGCATCTGAGACGATCGGATGAAGAGAGAACAGAACATGGGCCGTGCACAATCAAAGCATATTAGGCAAGCCGACCAAGGGATCCACGTTGGAAGCGCATAAGCCCAACATAGCCACAATGCCTAGGCTGGTGAAGCCTTGCGATCGTTCAAGGGCTATGAGGAAATTTTCAACTTGACACCACAAGGACTTCGGGCGCTTAGGATGCAGCACAAAGATCCACACGTACACAGGGTCGCAATGCGTACAGGAGCAGCAACGATGGACATTTTTATAACGCGCAGCTATAGGGAAAACGCAGATAACGTCCATACATTGACAGGCAGACGGGGACAACTGTCTAGGGATAAGTTCCGGCTGGCAGAGGTTGTGAATTGTACGTAGTACAGTGGTAGCAAATTGGGACCCCTCGTTAAAAATTGACGAGATAGTGCATGAGCAGAGTGAGCAGACCTGAGCAGAGTGAGCAGACCTGAGTAGAGTGAGCAGACCTGAGCAGAAGCTGAGCCGAACCTGAGCCACCCTGAGCAAATGCAGTGTTGGAGTGCCGAAGGACTTAATGTATGCAGGCATACAGTACATTTGATACTACTTATGTATTTAATACGCTTCTCCCACTGTAGTAGCAACTCAAGTCGTCAACTCCAGATCGAGTATTGCAACATGCAGCGCGGGGTCACAGGGTCACGTGAGCATGGAGGTGGCGGACCGTCGAGATTCCGACGGGTATAACCAAATATTTTGATGACTCAATTTACTAGTATCCTCCAAAACAGCGCCCAAAGCCACACACTCTCTGCATATCAAGGTCGACCAGATTTTGCCTCAGTTAATTGACGTCTTCTGCTCTCCTCAATTTACTCTCTCGAGTCATTTTTCTCGGCGCGAGCATTTCAATCCGTTTTTTGCCCCTCAATTACAGTCGTACCCCGCCATCGAGCAAGATGCCTATGTAAGAGTCATCTCAGTAACTGAACGAAATTTTGTGCTAACAGCAACTCAATCAGGCTCAAAGACCCTTCAAAAAAGTATAAGCGCTTCGAGCCTCTAAACCTTCCAAACCGACAATGGCCAAACAAAACCATTGACAAGCCGCCTCGATGGCTCTCTACTGACCTGCGGGATGGGAACCAGAGCTTAGTCGATCCTATGGTAGGCACATTTGTTAGTCCATTATTTACCTGGAATCAGCTAATGGGTGGATAATAGGATGGGGATCAAAAATGGGCATACTTCAAGATGTTATGTGAGCTAGGATACAAGGAAATAGAAGTCTCCTTCCCTTCGGCCTCGCAGACCGACTTCGATTTTACACGCCGTCTTGTTGAAACTCCTGGTGCTGTGCCAGACGATGTGTGGCTTCAAGTACTGTCTCCCTGCCGGGAGGAATTGATCGCCAGAACAGTTGAGTCACTCAAGGGGGCCAAGAAGGCCCTTCTCCATATCTACTTGGCGACAAGCGAGTGTTTTCGAAGGATTGTATTTGGCATGACCGAGGATCAGAGTTTAGAATTGGCAGTCAAGTGTACAAAATACGCTCGGTCTATTACAAAGGACGATCCTTCACAAGTCGGTACCGAGTGGGCGTTCGAATTCAGCCCGGAGACATTCTCGGACTCTTCACCAGAATTCATGATCAGGATATGCGAGGCGGTTAAGGAGGCCTGGGGCCCTTCGAAAGAGAATCCAATCATCTTTAATTTGCCAGCTACAGTGGAGGTGTCGACTCCCAACGTCTATGCGGACCAGATCGAATACTTTTGCACGCACATGACGGAGAGGGAAAATATTTGCGTGTCTCTTCATCCACATAATGACCGAGGTTGCGCGGTTGCAGCTGCTGAGCTTGCACAAATGGCTGGTGCTGATCGGGTAGAAGGGTGTCTCTTTGGCAATGGCGAGAGAACGGGTAATGTTGATCTTGTTACTCTCGCTCTGAATCTTTACACGCAAGGGATCAACCCCAAGATCGACTTCTCGGATCTCAATCGAGTCGTCGATGTTGTGGAGGTGAGCAACAAGATCCCAGTTCATCCCCGAGCACCATATGGAGGCTCTCTCGTGGTATGTGCCTTCAGCGGCTCTCACCAAGATGCTATTAAGAAAGGATTTCATGCACGCAAGCAGGCAGGAGCTACAGATGAGACTCTCTGGCAGCTTCCGTATCTCCCTCTCGACCCTCAAGATATCGGCCGCACGTACGAGGCAGTCATCCGTGTCAACTCCCAAAGTGGCAAAGGAGGAGCAGCTTGGATCATCCTCCGGAATCTCGAGCTTGACCTCCCTCGCGGCCTACAGATTGCTTTTAGCAAGGTTGTCCAAAAAAGAGCAGATGAAGTGGGTCGCGAGCTTCTCTCAGCTGAGATTCAAGACTTGTTCGAACAGACCTATTTCCTCAACGATAACCCGCGATTTACCTTAGTGGACTACAGTATCACAACGGACCGATCGGCATCTCCCGCTCCTATACCTGGGAAGACTCAAGATACCAAGGATCTCAAGAGATTCTTTAAGGGGGTGATCTCAGTTGATAGCAAAGAAGTCGAATTACAGGGCCTTGGCAATGGACCCATCTCGTCTTTGGCGAATGCTCTACGTTCAGTGGGAATCCATCTCGAGGTTGCGGACTATAAGGAACACGCTATTGGAGAGGGTACAGATGTAAAGGCAGCAAGCTATATCGAGTGCACTACTCCAGGATCAAATCAGAAGGTCTGGGGTGTGGGTATCCATGTGGATGTGGTGCAGAGTTCTTTGATTGCTCTCTTGAGCGCTGCTAGTAACGTATGCTTCTCACTACAGCTATGCAGAGCTAAACTAACAGCGACGGCAGTTCATTACAAGCAGACCGAGTACTCCATTCCTCCTTAAGAATAGCCACGCTCCTGCCGTAAATGGGCAAGCCAAAGCTGCAGGTCGTGATGAAACCCTCTCGGTACCCAAGCCTAGCCTTGTCCCCAAGAGTGGCCCAAACGCCGTTAGTGTCTTAGAGGCGAAAGTCAAGGGAATGTGAGAGTAGGGTTCGATGAAATGGGACTTGGTTTGTGGGGGGGGGGTTAAGATTGCCTTTTGGTCGTGCTGCTGGGTGATGTGCATTGCTACGATTCAAGAATGAGCAAGGTATGGGTATGGACAGCACTGAATTAGTTGGTTGTCGAAAAGTTATAAGACAAAATTACTCAAATACTAAATAAACTCTACCAAATATAGCTCATATACCTGCATCCTATGCATCACGCTCTAAACGTGATTTATCTGTGGATCGAATAGCAATGACATTTGTGCAAGTTATGCAAAATGGTATTTATGATGAGCATCATACCGCAAGCGCACAATTATAGGCCTTACCAAATCGACCTTAGCGCTTCTCAACCCTAGCCGCAGTCATGAATTGCTCGAAAGTTGGACGATACCGCAGAAGTCAAAGAGCCAAACTGCACATACACCCTGTCAAATCTTAGAGATCCTTTGTTCTGCTTCTTGATTCGTTACATTCCTTTTCCTAATCCTTTCAAAGGCCGCCTCATCCTTGGCTGTCGGTTGTTTCGCCTCGTGCAATCTGCCCCGCGACGCCAGAGAAGAGCAGAGGCTCCGTCAACACGAAAGTCAATAAAACTTCCGCTCACAAGCGACCTCTTACACAAATCTACTCGACTCCCCCATTCACGGCACCTCTCCACTCTCCTCAGAGACCCATTTGCCGTGGACTCAGTCGTCGCATCTCACCCTCCAAAAGCCCTCCAGTTACGTTACAGGTACACTAGACGCGCAGCTGAGGCTGTGGAACCGCGACCATGGATGTCAATCAGGTCTTACTGAATACCTTCTCTGCTGGTCAGTTGGCATTGATCTAGTTCTCTCGAGGGATATAACTGGCACGCAGTAGTACTGACATTC
This sequence comes from Oidiodendron maius Zn, assembly GCA_000827325.1. NCBI lineage: Eukaryota > Fungi > Ascomycota > Leotiomycetes > Myxotrichaceae > Oidiodendron > Oidiodendron maius. The sequence continues at coordinate 222,485 of KN832872.1, read as the reverse complement.
ATAGATGGGCCCACGCGAAACGCTGCTGAGCAGCAACTTACCCAGGCTGCTGAGACTAACTTTGTATGTTCCTTGCTCCTGACTACTGGCACCTCCATATCTGTGTAACACAGCTCTGCTAACCTCACCATAGGCCGGCTACCTAATCACCCTTGTGCAAGAACTTGCAAATGAGGAAGCTCAAGGCCCCGTCCGTGCCGCCGCTGGTATTGCTCTCAAAAATGCTTTCACAGCGCGCGAATTTATTCGGTTACGCGAGTTGCAGGAGAAGTGGCTCCAACAAGATAATGAGACCAAGAACCGTGTCAAAGACCTCTCACTTCAGGTTCTGGGATCCAACAACACACAAGCCGGTCAGGCTGCAGCCCAAGTCGTTGCTTCAATAGCTGCCGTTGAGCTGCCGCGCGACCAATGGCCAGCGCTTATGTCGACATTGGTTCGAAATGTTGGGGAGGGCAGTGATCATCTCAAGCAAGCGTCTCTGACCACCTTGGGGTTTATTTGCGAGAGCCAGGATGTGGACCTACGAGCCAGCCTGGTTCAGCACTCCAATGCAATTCTGACGGCGGTCGTCCAAGGTGCCCGAAAGGAAGAGCCGAATGTTGAGGTTCGTCTTGCTGCCATTTATGCCCTCGGAGACTCTCTAGAGTTTGTGGAGAGCAATTTCAAGAATGAGGGCGAGCGAAACTATATCATGCAGGTCATCTGCGAGGCCACACAAGCTCCGGATTCGCGGATACAGCAAGGAGCCTTTGGATGCCTCAACAGAATCATGGCACTGTACTATGATCTGATGCGTTTCTATATGGAGAAGGCCCTCTTTGGTCTTACTATCATGGGCATGAAGAGTGATGAAGAAGACGTGGCTAAGCTTGCAGTCGAGTTTTGGAGCACTGTTTGTGAGGAGGAAATTGCCATCGAAGATGACAATGCACAAGTATGTCAAGAAGTCCAACTTTTGTAGGATTATTTACTAATCTTTAGACTGATAAGCTCGACGAAATGCGCCCATTCTATCACTTTGCCCAAGTTGCCACACAAGAAGTTGTACCTGTTCTCTTGATGCTGCTGACTAAGCAAGACGAGGACGCTGGCGACGACGAATATAACATCTCACGCGCTGCATATCAGTGTCTGCAACTCTACGCTCAAGCAGTCCGGCATTTGGTCATCCAGCCTGTCCTCACATTTGTTGAGGCTAACCTTCGTCATGATGATTGGCACAATCGGGATGCCGCAGTTTCGGCTTTCGGTGCCATCATGGAAGGTCCAGACGATACCACCCTCGAACCAATTGTCAAGCAGGCTCTTCCCGTTATTATCAGCATGATGGAAGATAAAGTCATTCACGTCAAGGACTCCACGGCCTATGCACTTGGTCGAATTACTGAGGCATGTTCAGAAGCTATCGATCCTCAAACCCACCTGCCTCAGTTGATTGCATCTCTCTTCGCTGGTCTAATCAGCAGCCCAAAGATGGCAGGATCTTGCTGCTGGGCTCTGATGAATCTTGCCGAGCGTTTCTCAGGGGACATTGGATGCGACGAAAATGCACTCACTCCTCATTTTAACGAGAGTATTTCACGACTTCTTCAGGTCACCGAGAGAGCTGATGCTGACAACCAGCTTCGAACTGCCGCTTATGAGGTCCTTAATACATTTGTCCAGAATGCAGCTAACGTCAGTCTTGCGTCTGTTGCCTCTCTTTCAGAAGTTATCCTTAAACGGCTGCAAAATACAATTCCTCTGCAGACGCAGGTTGTCAGTGTTGAGGACAAGATTACCCTAGAAGAAATTCAGACTAGCTTGGCCACTGTCCTGTTGGCAATCATTCAACGCCTTGACAAGGAGATTGCACCTCAAGCTGACCATATTATGGCCTGCTTGCTCGAGATCCTTAGGTCTTCTGGCCCCAAGTCAAGTGTTCCTGAGGCTGTTTTCGCAACTGTTAGCAGCTTGGCCAATGCGCTAGAAGACGGCTTTGCCAAGTACATGGAGGCTTTTACACCATTCCTCTACAATGCTCTTGGAAATCAAGAGGAACCTGGCCTGTGCGCAATGGCCATTGGCCTTGTTAGTGATATTACCCGCTCTATGGGTCCCCCTTGCCAACCCTACTGCGACACTTTTATGAACTATCTCTTGAACAACTTAAGGGTATGTTACCTATTCTCGAATTTTTTTCAACTTTCCAGATCTTGCATCTAGCTATATATCTAGTGATGGCAACTAACGTAGTAAATAGAGCACAGCACTCGCCAATCAATTCAAGCCTGCCATCCTGCAGTGTTTTGGAGATATCGCTGGCGCCATCGGTGGTCATTTTGAGACGTATCTTTCAGTTGTCGCCCAAGTTCTGCAACAAGCTGCTGGTGTTCAAGCTAGCCCAGAGGGATCATATGAGATGTTCGACTATGTCGTCTCATTACGTGAGGGCATAATGGATGCTTGGGGTGGAATTATCGGGGCCATGAAAGCTGGTGAGAAGAGTAGGTCTCTACCCCGGCGTATGATGACCCATCTACTAATATTCGATAGCCTCTGCGCTCCAACCATATGTTGAGTCTATCTTCCAACTTCTGAACATTGTTTGGCTCGATGGGAACAGAAGTGACGCGCTCATGCGGTCTTCAATGGGAGTCATTGGGTACGGTCCAGTTTTCAACTCTTGTGGAATTATTCTAATTTTTGTAGTGACCTAGCCGATGCTTTCCCGAACGGCGAATTCTCGCAGTTCTATCGTGCTGACTGGGTCTCCGCCATGATCAAGGACACTCGCCAGAACCGAGAATTTCAAGCCCGAACAATCGACACTGCTCGCTGGGCCCGCGAACAAGTCAAGCGCCAGATCGGGGGCACCCAGGGCATGCAACAAACTTGATCGCCTTGTCTGTTATCTGCGTTCAACGATCCTACAACTTTTAATCTACTCTAGGGCCGGCGCAAAGAGAAACCTATACATAGAGCCTGGCTGGATTTATTGACGACTTCATTCACCGATTTGTTTTCTCACTTGCTTACCTGGCGGGTCAAATGAGGGGTTTGTCCTCGACTTCGCGGGCGCTGCGACCTTCTATTTTCACTCCCTACATCATCACAGCAATCCTGGACCTCCAACTGATAATTGAGTCAAACATTCTCGGCCAAATCGGCAGTGATTTTGGGTTGAAATTATGGACTCTAAGGAACTGTTTACACAGCACACAACAACACGTTCTAGCACAAACAACACCATTTGTATAAAAGTTTCGATCCTTACGCCCCTTGTCATTCCGCGCCAATACCCCAGTTATGCTCCCACGCGAGTGTTGAAGTTTCCTTACGATGAAGTCTCCATGAAAAGAATCGCTCGAGGAAAGGCGAGCAGTGGAGGACTGATGATGCCACCAAACCAATCATGTATTCACCCATTGAGGTGGAAATAGTAATGTAATAGCTTGCAATGAACGACCGACTGGGTCCTTTGCAGCTGGTGGACTACCCTAGATATATTACCAGGATAGAGATCCGTGGATGAGGGAATAAGCAGAGGCTGTGGATGAGTTTGATCGATCTGATGACTCTGCATCAAGTGATGTGACAGTGTCTTCACGGCGACAAACAATTAGGAGAGTGTAGGGGACATGTGAATAGAAGAGGAAAATATCTGAGATGAATGAAACGCGAACCCCCCCTTTACCTACTCAGGATCTTGGAATGCTATTTCACACGGCATATTTATTGTGAGAATCGATTTCATGTAGACCCCTTTCCCGTACGGAAATCTGGAAGAAATTTCCGACATCCTTAAGGCCCTCTTTGCTCACATCAAGAGGAGGTAAACAGCGGTATCAACGAGACGGCATTCCATTCTAGTGTGAATCTTGCCTTGTCAAGTCGTCACTCCAAGAAGGAGTGTATGTCCAATATCCGATTTTGGAAAAGGCGCAACTACACCTTTACACCTCTGGCGATAAACAGACTCCTCTTGTGCTCCTTACCCTCATGGGAGAATACCACTCCTTTCCCCAACACCATATACTCAAACTTATCCCCAACACCTGCAGCTTCAAAATTCCTCCTCACGTCCTCCTCCGAGAATCCAAGATGGATGACAGTGTCTGAGGCGCCGGGAGCATGTACATCTCCGTACCCATCCGAATGGGCCTTCGGATCTTCATGCGGTAAAAAATCCACGATGAACAGCACTCCACCCTTTCTGAGCCTTTCTGCCAGCCTCTTTGTAGCCAATTCTGTGTCGGGGAAGTGATGGAATCCCATACCCACAGCCGCAATATCGAAGCCATGGAATTCAGGCCCAGAGAGGGATTCAGGGACTGCAGCGGGATCGAGAAGGTTCCCAACGTGGGCGCACATCTCGGTCTCGCTGATCCCTTGGTTGCGGGCGCCGGAGTTGTATTCGCTCACCATGCTCTCGGCAATATCTAGTCCGACACATTGAGATACATAGGGAGCGAGTGCCTAGTTATGTGTAAGCTTAGCATCATGGAGAAATTTTCGAAAGGGAGCATTGAGACAGACCCGAGAGACAAGACCGGTGCCACAAGCGTAATCTAGAAGCTTCAGGGCCTTGTTTGGGAACGTGTGATCTGCAGTCAAGACCTCTTCGTCCGTTTCACTGTCCAAGTCGATGCTATCCGCGCCGATCCAGTGCCTGCGGGCTTGGATCTCGTCAATGATTTGAAGGATGGTCTTGCTGAATTTGGTGTTGTAGGTTGATGCCGAGTTGCTAGTTATGTCAGCTATGGCTCTTAAATATATGCTCGAGGCTGAAGGGGAAGAGCTGAATGATAGAGGGCCAGCCAGCCTTGTGTGACAAGGCTGACAGATTGACTTCTAAAGCACTATGATAGTTAGATGTGAAGACTCACTTGAAGTGATCGCGATTTTTCCCCGTCCAGTCTGCCATTATGATAGTATAATTCTGGTATATATGTTATGTGCTTGATACAGATAATGCAATTGAAAAACTGATCTGCAGAAAGAGAAAAGCCGAACTTAAAGGACGCGATTGATGTCTCCAGTCGCTTAGCTGCGGAAAGTTACCTCAACCTAAAGGAGACATATCGCATCAGAAGTCTCCGCAAATAATCTCCGTAGTTGATTAACAATACTCAAATGAACAGCTGGTCTTTACTATTTTACATGTGATTTCGTAAATAGTTGAATCAGTATGTTTTCTATTGCAGGACGGTCTTGACGAATTTTCAAGAAGGTAGTGCGCCAAGGCAGACAATTTCTCTGGTGCCAGTTGACGTGGAGAACTGATCCGCTCCTACCTCTTCTTGGCACTATAGGGGATGAAGCTTTTGTCCTCGTATACCTGTTAAACAGGCACTATCGATGTGCGTCGTCAGATATCATCTCCGTGCTAATCGGAGTTTGGAGCTGCATGGCTGAGCCTTGCCTCCCCGGGCCACAGTATACTTGCCAGTACCCGTAGATATTTATCAGTAACTAACGCTTCTACCTCTTCCTCTCCATCCCTTCCTTGCTCTCCTCCCTTGTGGCTCCTTGGTTCCTCTTCTCCAGTTCATTTAGCTTCTTCTCAAGACCTAACCTCTTTGCAACCAGCCCCCCTCTTTGCGTTTCGAGTTGTGCTATCAGCGCTGCAGGCGAAGCTTCACGGCGCTTCTCGATTGCCTTGATGATCACATCAGTACGTGGACATCTTCTGCGGAAGTATCCGGTGGGGGGACAAACCTGTCTCTGTTCCTTCTCTATCTTTAATCCTGCTCCATACCACGCCCCTGCAACTGTGATAGCAGTTATTGATATAGCCCAGATTGACCTGCGGATTGTATGTAGAGTCGTGGACATTGTGCACTCGTTTCCGAGATCTAATGCCCTACCACCGAATCGTCTGTGTTCAATTGCAGACAATCACGTCCAGAATTTCTTCCAGACCTCACTGGCGCGCCGTGCCTTGGCCTCCCTCTGTTCTCGTTTTGCTCGCCTCAAGGCCTCCTGCTCTGCGTAGCCTGCCCGGCGATAGCTCCAGGGCTGTAGTTCCGTCTCACCTTGGAGGCCCGGATCCGCGCTTATCCGAGACGTCAAGGAGGGAGAGCCTGCTGTCGCTGCTACAAAGTCGCGCGGTGGAACCAAAGAAGGACGGAGTGCGGCGCTGCTCGCATTTGTAGTCGTGCTGGCTTTAGCGGGTGTCGTAGGTGCGGCGTTATCGCTCATTATCGATGTTTAAGGGAGCACCTGGTGCACCTACGTCGGAGATGAATAAGCAGATTGCAGCTTCAGAGAAGTTCTGGCATTTCTCCATGTTCTCCAGTCTCGATGCTCTCTCTCTTGTAGTCTCAAAGTGACTCTCGATCGAAGGCGTTTGGTGGATGACCTTGTATGGTGGGAATCTGAGTAAGTGATTGCGTGTGCCGGGAGAGAGAACTTTACTTGGAGGGGTAGATTAACCAGCCCAAAAAGCAGACCAACAATCAGCCGCCAGTGACCTTCGTCAGGAAAACGCATTGATACGAAGCGTTCCTATTCTAAACATAAATAGCTTGAACGTTGCCTAAACATGGCCACTCCAAGAGTATTCGTTGTCCGGCACGGCGAGACTGAATGGTCTCTGAATGGCCGTCACACAGGTACCACCGAGCTGCCCCTCACTGCAAACGGCGAGAAAAGAATCAGGGCAACCGGGAGAGCACTGATCGGTGATGATCGATTAATTGTGCCTCGCAACTTAGCCCACATGTTGGTCCTATCCCTCTCCTCCAATTATTTAAAGCAGCCTGTCTTACAGAGAGACCTGCAGATATGTTTCTCCTCGACGTCGTGCTCAGCGTACATTCGAGCTCCTAGAAGTCGGGTGTAGGGAGAAGCACCCCTGGGCAGCGCATGGCGAACTCCCTGAAGAGGAAATACGAACCAATGCGAGGGTTCAGATAACTGAAGACATACGTGAGTGGGACTATGGAGATTATGAAGGCATCACCAGCGCCCAGATTAAGGAAGAGAGGAAGAGCGCCGGACTGGAGCCATGGGATATCTGGAGAGATGGGTGCCCGGGAGGCGAGTACGTCTGCCTCGATTCCAGGCTTGTGCGACAGATACTAATTCTTACATAGGAGTCCGGATCAAGTCACGGAACGCATTGACAAGCTGATCGACGAGATTCGCACCAAATATCATGCACCCGTGATTGGGAAGCCAAAGGGCGAGGCAGGCGCCGGCGACATACTAATAGTAGCTCACGGCCATATTCTCCGAGCTTTTGCGATGCGCTGGGTGCAAAAGACTCTGAAGGATGGTCCAACATTCCTGTTAGAAGCTGGGGGCGTGGGAACATTGAGCTACGAGCATCACAACCTTCAAGAGCCTGCAATTCTCCTCGGAGGCGGTTTCATGGTAGACGTCGTGGAGAATGCAGCCGATTCCCACCCTGCTGTCAAACCATCTTATGAAGGCAGATCATGACAATCTAGAAATATAGCAAAAGGTACATAGGTCTATAGAGAAGATCCATCTCCAATGGGATTGGTTGAAATCGATTTGAGAATACTTCTTCAATAGACTTGCAGGCTGGAAAAGGGTATATTATATTTTTGCTTCGAGATTTTCTCTCCATCCCCTGAACGACGTACCCGGACACAAAGACTAATATCAGCAAAAGTTCTTCGTGCCCCAGGGCAGTTTAATAAATGATTCGGTGCTTGTTCATTACCGAGGAGCGCGGTAGATTTTGCTGACGCATATTTCGCGGGCCGATTGACGTCAGGGAGAAAGAAACTGTCGCAAAAATGGGTCCGCAATTACCATCAGGTCAAGAGTGCCAGGAAGGGAAAAGGACTGGAAAACTGCCTTGGTGCTCCTGCAGACTGCTTATGGATGACAGAAAAATAGCCTAGGTGCTCAGACGAAGAGCCCCGCGTACCACTCCATCGCGTATACAACAAGCAACTTCCGGAGCTCTGTACACCCATCCCCGCTTAAGAGATATACCCAACCTCGAGCATTCAAAAACACACATCAAACAAAGATCCCAGTATGGCACAGATAGTGAGGCCAATCCCAACCCCTCCAAAAGACGTACGTCCCTCCGTGGCAATCTCGACAATACAAAGCTAATCCCTCCTATCCTGTAGCTCGAGACCATTGCCAAAATTGATGCTACCCTCGTACTCTCCCACTTTAATGCAGATGACGCATGGCATCTTGGAAACGCATTGCGATCACGGCTCATTGCTATTTCCAGTCCAGTCGTCATCAACATCTCTCTCGCGAACCAGAACCAGACTCTCTTCCACACTTGCACTCACTCTGGGATCATGCCAGACAATGATGTCTGGGTTACGCGCAAGAGAAAGACAGTGCTCAGATGGGGTATGAGCACTTGGTATATGCATTGCAAGTTTGACGGGGACGAGGTTGCGTTCCGGGATAAGTATGGGCTAGGCGCGAGCGCTGGAGAGTATGCTATTCACGGCGGGGGAGTACCAATCAGGGTTAAGGGAGTGGAAGGAGTAGTAGCTGTGGTTGTTGTCAGTGGGCTAAAACAACATGAAGATCATGCTGTTATTGTGGATGTGATGCAAGGGCTGTACATTCAAAAGACGTGATGCTCTGTCTTAAGTTAGCCATCCTAGTATTCAGCGCCCTCGTGTCGAGGATATTTATGGTAAATACCTTATTATTGAAGATTACAGCTTCAATGTATAAACATCTATTCTATATATTCCAAAAAATATATGGATATGACAACACCTGATTCCTCAATGATCGTATAGGGAGAAAAGGGGCTCGCTTATTCCGCCAACTTGAAAGATGCAGGCAACCCTCTTTTTTCTCGCCGGACTCAAATCCGGCACATTTTAAGAACATGTGGACAGGAGAGCGACAACTACTAGAATTACCAGTGTAAATGGGACTGTCTCTCTTGAAGATGCCGAATTGAAGTTTCTGCTGCTTGGAAGGGTGTTCAAGTGTTATCTTCGCAGCCTGCTAATCAACCGCAAAAGACTTAGAAGCTGGATCATAATCGCGAAATACATGGCCGCTGGAAGCATTTTAATAATTACTATCATATAAATATCTAGTTATGTATACTATAAGGAAGGGAGTTGTTCAAATATGGATACAACACTTACGGCGGTTTAATTCCCCAGTCATCATGATCCGTATTGATTGCGTGCTTACCTCCATCATCACATTGAAATCATCGATGCATTCTTCAAGATGACTGCTAATCGTAATACCTATTTCATAACGTCCCCGAAACTGAATTCTGCGCTTTCTCGATACAACTCAGCAGTGAATTGTAGTGAACAAAGAATATTGATGTGATGAACGAATTGCGATCGGCGGGTTTGAGGTTTCTATTAAACAGATATACCAAGGCGTTGGAGCGTAAAATAAGGTAGAAAAGCGCGCAGCCGATACCAGAGTTAACTCTACCTGCATATAATGCAAAATTAATAAAGAAAAGCTCTGGAATTAATCTATATTAAGGCATATACTAAGAGAGGCAAAATCTATGTGTCTCCGAAAAGACTATTATGTATCCCCAAAATTCACAGCTCATCATTAAAACAACATCGAATCCGGTGCGTGCACTCTTTTCTGGCATTACTATCTGATGCACTCTCGATATAAGCCGTATTGAATACTCATCACAGGAGAGGGAGTTTCAGGGATGATTCTTCATTTGACCTTTATGCGAATCCTTCCCGACCGAACGCCCCTCCTTCAAAGTGGTGAGGCCCCCCTTGAAGTCCTTCCAATAGACGGTGGTGTCCATCATGCTGGTTATTATTATTCTGGTGGTGTTTGTGCTCATGATGCCTGTGATTATGATGCCTGTGATTATTATGCCTATGTTTATTATGTCTGTCCTCCTCGTTACTATGATGCAGGTGTTCGAGGGGATCCTTGTGGAGGAGATCCAGATGATGGTGCTCTTCATGGATATTTTTATTATGTCTGTTCCTTTGGTGATGTTTCTTATATCTGTTCCGCTCATTGTGGTGATGGAGGTGCTCGAGAGGACCCTTGTGGAGGACATCTAAAGGATGATGATGCTCTTCCTCGTGATGTTTATGCTGGTGCTGGCGCTGATGTCCATCTCCTTTGTGTTGTTTGTGCTTGCGTTCCTGCTGGTGATCCTTGTGGAGGATGTCTAGGTGGTCCTGGTGATGGGCTTCAATGGGATGATGATCCTTGTGCTCCTCATGATGCTCATGCTGCTTGTGTCCCTTCTCCTTGTGGTGATGCTTTGCAAATTGCTCCCTGTCAAGATGGTCAAGGAGCTGGTGCTTTCTGATTGCCTCGATCCGTCCATGTTCTCTTTCTCTATCAAATTCTAGCCCACTGCCTCGGAATCCTTCGTCACCGGGTATTTGCCTCGGAAGAATATGACTATGTAGTTCGCTGTCGGAAAGGCCATGATTATGCAGCTCCACATGTCCGTGATCCCGATGGTTGTTGTGATACTTGCCGTTCTTTGAATGGTGCTCCTTGGGGAGACGTTCACGCTCCCTGAAGTCTTCATGCTTTTCTATGAAGATGGGTTCCCGCTTTCGGACATGCGAGACGACTTTCCCGTTTACAAATTCCCTTTCATGTCTTCCTGCGCCGTGTTTATCCCAAAATTCTTTCCTTGCTTCCCGGTTGAACCACCAGCTTGAGCGTTTGGCAACATTGCCTGCTACTCTGCTATCCTTTGGATATGCCTGGTGCAATTTATCGCCAGACTTGACAACATGCTTCTCCTCGTGCTTAAGTTTGTCGTGCTTCTCCTCATGGTTGACCACATGCTTTTCCTCTTTCGGCTCATCGTGTCTGTGGCCATGCTGATCCTCATGCTGATCCTCATGTTTATCTCCCTTCTTTACTTCATGCTTTTCCTCATGCTTGAATTCATGTTTCTCTTCGTGCTTTATTTCATGTTTCTCTTCGAAATTTCCATGGGGGTTTGCCGCTTTAACTTCGTGGGATTTCTCAAGCCGATGATCATCAACTTTCACAGTCTTGGGATCATTCTTGACTTCCACAGGCTTAACCTCCTCATGCGTCACAACCGGCTTAGGATTGATTTCTTTTTCGGGCACATTCTTGATATCCTTCTGGTCATCTTCAACAGTAACTAAAGAGACGATCTTTAGATTCTGTAATTTCAAAGCATGTAATCCGCCTACTCAATCATTAGAGAGTGAATTCTACATTTACTGAAGTAGAACTTACGGTTACAGACTTGAAAGCTCTTATGTTTGTCTGATGCTGCCTTATGAGTTTTGCATTCTTTGGCGCTGATTTCAATATCATCTCTGCGGGCATATGGGGTTGTCTCGTGAATATAAACCGAGTCACGCTCATTGTCTGATTTAAGAACGTCAAATTAGAAGGTGTACATATCAATTAGTCAATCAAGCATACCATTACAGAACTTCCACACAGTGTATTTGCCTGCCCTGGCCTCGACCGGTGAGTGGTAGCTGTTACATTGGAAAAGTGGGACATGATCTGAACGGTTCTCAATACCCAAATCTCTTTGTCAGTGGTAATAGGCACCTACGTATTTTCATGGATGAGATGGGAGCCTCGTGGAGAGGCTCGCTGACCCAGTCAGTTGGTTCCACAGGTCTATTCCCGTCTGTGGGAACCGCAAAAGAGAGGCTAGATAACCCGAGAAGGGCGGTAGGAAAGGTGAAAATCATTGTGACAGTTGTGCCGGCGGTGGGCAAATAAGGATAATGGTGAAGGAAAGTAAGACTAGAACAACAGGAATACTGAACACTTAAATATCCATCTTCCTGTGGACGTCATGTTTTGGGATCTTTCAGGTGGAGCATATAGAGAAGGCCTCTTTTCTGGTACCGTGTTTTGCAAATCATCATCCGGAAAGCTACTAGCAGCAGAGCTTCTGGTAAATATGAGACAGTATGGACACGGTTGGCCGGGGGTCCTCAATACAATCGGCCATGACTCGGTCATCTTTGGTCGCGATATCATCTCCTAGTCGTAATCGAAATCACTAATTATAGCTACTGCGGCTTTGTCCGTGCCGTATAGCTTAACACTAAGTGCTCTAGCGGCGCCATAGAAGACAAACATTTCTATGGAGACAGCGAGAGTTAATTTTGAGTAGCATCATGGACGAAGAGAACTTGCGAACGAACTTAATCCACTACAGTGATCACTCGACCGACCATCTATTAAAACCCATTCTTGTGGGGTTAATACGACAACTCGCACGTAGCAGAAAGAGAAAATCAGCTTCGCTCAGAAGCTCCGGAAGTGGACCCCATCACTATTGTTTTTGCGCTGCAAGAGCCTCCTCTAGTCCTGTGTCTTATATAGATTATCACTACTCTTTTACATCGCCAAAGGGCCACCATGCAAGGAACGCCCAGCTATGCAGAGAACGGCATAATTGCAATAACTGCTTATTCGCTCAGGCCCTCAGCAGTTGGCAGAGGAATAGCACGATAAAGAAGAATGAGAGCCGAATGCGACTCCCCACCCCCAGAGAGCGTGTCGATCTTGTCTGAGTCGACCTCGGAAACTTTGTCATCGTTGAACCACCACCACTTACCATCCTCCTCTCCCCTCTTTCCGGTCTTTGGATCCAGAGGACCCTGCTTTTTGACGTATGAGGTATAATGCCCGCTATCCGCGCTCGCACCCTGATGTGTGATAACGCCACGGAGCTCGTAGAGGCCCGACTTGTTTGCTCCATCGTCTTTGGCCAGCTCAGGATTGATCAAGGCATGCAATTCTTTCTTTGCTTCCAGGATTGCCGCGGCCTTTTCGGCGTCAATTTCAGCATCTGTCTTATAGACCACGTCTTCCATCTCGGTATCGCCACCGGTGCTTTTGCTCGCGTTCTGGTCGTCCTTCTTTTCGTCCTTCTTAGTGTCAGAAGCGGAATCGGTTATGCCTGCTGCCTTGTCGGCAGCTTCTTTCTCATGGAGCCGCTTTTGTCGCTTGCGAGCTCGCTCAATATCCTCCTCGTCCTTGCGGACTTCTCTGACCTTGTCTCGAACTGGAATGAGCATGCTCTTTAATTCATCAGTACAAAACTCAACCACATCCAGCTCATGAGGAAATGTCACTTTGCGCATGATCTTTGCTTTCTTCTGGGCTTCCCGCTTCCAGAAGAATCGAACAAAGTGCACGGTGAGATATTTGGGTAGGCGGGAGATCTTCGACATTTTGGTGTAGACAGCATCCCGGCCAAGGACTGAAGACTGCTTCTCGAGCTTCTCTTCGAGACCAGCAAGTATACCATCTCTTAAATGGTTTGTCGTTCCACTTATGTGGCAATCTAGCTTCAAGAATGTATCTTCACTCTTTAGAGGCTCCTCGCCGCCTTCCCTAGCGGCTGGTTCATCACACTCCGTTATGGAAGAAAAGCGTCCCGCCAAATATTTGTCGATGAACGAGATGTCGGCAGAGCCTTCTCCACTGCCATTTATTGTATCCTTGATCTTTAGCTTCTGGCGCAATTGTGTTACGATCTGAGACCAAACCTCCTCCGCATCCTGCTGAGCAAATCCATGACCCGATTTTGACTTTTCTGCGAATTGTGGGAAAGCAGTTCGTAACGCGTTAAGGAAGGCAAATGGGGGAAATCCTTCTTGAGTCTCGGACATCTGCTTGTAGAGATCGCGTAATGAAGCAGTAAGATCAATGGACCCCGCCGTACCCTGAAAACCAAAGCCGCCGAGATCACCAAGAGTTGAGCCACTGGGATTAGAGACTGGAGCGGGAGTATATTTTACTAGCTGCTGTTGAAGCTCCGGGACCGCGCGAAGGGTCTGCAAGGTTGAGTTGAGATAGCACGTATTCCCCAGATTTTGTAGGCCAGCAGGTGTGGCGCCAATTTGCTGAGCAGCCTCCGCCTCTGTCATGTCTTCTAGGAACTTGATCGCCTCAGCTGGTCTACCCAGCTCGTTGCCACCCGCCGGTGTTCCCATCATCATGAAGGTCTGCCCTGGCTTCGCGCCAAGCTTGGACAAGTCGGTGTCATCTTTGAGCTGGCCGCCCTTCACCAAGATCTTCTGCCGGTCTGGCTCGACACCGGTCAGGGAATACACTTGGAACTTAAAGACTTCGCCGAGCGAGCTAGGGTCGAGGTCGACGTTGTACTTTTTGCCCTGGTGTTTGACAATAACTGAGACATCCATGAGCAGTCATGCCTATCGTGAAGCTGTCTGCACCTACCTGGGATGGACGCCATGATGAGAGACGAGGGGCTCGAGGCGGTAAAGAAGAAGCTCTTGGACGGCTTGTGTGGAATAGATCTTGGGATGATGGTATGTAAAAAAGAGGTATTTTCTGCCCCGATTGTACCTGGCCGTAGGAAGCCAAACTCTTTTGCCCCCCTCCAAATTATCTGTAAGCAAGCAGAGGATTGGAAGGTCGAAGAGCATCGCACAAAGTGCAACATCCTCGCGAATCAGGCGTCTACTCGGCTGCGGGCGTTACGTAGTCAGGCTTAGCGCGGGATCGCAACCCCCACCAAAGCAACCACAACTTCAGAAGACCGCAAGCAGCATCTCGAGGTTCATGTGCCTCAAACGCCAACCACCATGGTTCGTATACCACTGACTCTGTTGCGATTGGAGGACAGCGAAGACTTGTGTGCTGACCTATCCAGTCTCAATCATTGCGGCCCTACCTGCAATGTGTCCGCTCCTCCTTGACCTCTGCCCTCTGCCTGTCCAACTTCTCGTCGCAAACCTCCGAGAGACACAACGTCCCCGAGATCGAGGCCCAGACATCGCCGGAAGTGTTGTTGAATCCTCTCACTGTTGCCAGAAACGAGAACGAGCGCGTTCTCATCGAGCCTAGCATCAATAGCGTACGCATCAGCATCAAGATCAAGCAGGCGGATGAGATTGAGCATATCCTAGTGCACAAGTTCACTAGATTTTTGACACAGCGAGCAGAGGCCTTTTTCATCTTGAGGAGAAAGCCGGTTAAGGTATGTGACGCTGCGGAGAAGCTAAGATGGGTGCTGATTTTAGAAGGGCTATGATATTTCGTTCCTGATCACAAACTTCCACACCGAGGAGATGTTGAAGCATAAATTGGTGGACTTCATCATACAGTTCATGGAAGAGGTGGATAAGGAGATCTCAGAGATGAAACTCTTCGTACGTTACTCCGTCTGCATCATGAAGGAAATGCTGACCGATGTACAGTTAAATGCGCGAGCCAGATTTGTCGCCGAATCATTCTTAACGCCGGTAAGCGTCCTTGAAATCCTCTGCCTTCAGTGCTATTCTGATGTTCCTATCTACTAGTTCGATTAATGAGTCTATGAGATACGCGGCGTTGCATTATACTAAGAATGGAAGAAGAATACTAGTGAACGACACATTCACAGGTGAGAACAATGCGGCGTTTAGGAAAATAAAAGACAAATATATGGTATCGGAATATATTCGATACAATACCACTCATCTGCTCATCTCGTATATGTGTTATCCTTGAACCCTGATACTGCCCTTTTTCCTAACTTATAAGTCTATTGCATTGTACACTCTCCGACTTGTCATCACCCATTTGGCGATTTATGAGTTGTATAGCCACTTTGGGGAGTTGAGATTTGCCTTGGCAGTCTTACACTTTGGGAAATGATTGGAGCTGTAGAATTAAGGCAGTTGTAAGAAGATGGTTTTAGTGTGGCTACAAGACTTACAAGCAAGTATGCAAAATGAACGCAAGTGATATTATTCCGGCAATGAGAAGGAATTCTAGATTCTTTGAATAAAACAGATTTTGCTTTACTTGTTAAGAGAAATTATATCTAGTACATTTTGAATTTTCATGGTAGGATGGGACCTGTGTTGGAGGGGTGTGTTTCCGGGCATCTGTTTGTTAATGGTACAAGTCAACTTGGTATGGCTTAAAACGATGCTTTTTATTCTCTCAATACCAATGATAACTCAACGCTTTGCAAACGCGACTAACTGTTATCTTCCCCGTTTTTTATGCGTGGCACCAGGATGTATAATGCGTAATAAGTAAAACCGTAAATCAGGTGCCCGTAAGCCATTTGCAAGACAGCTTTTACCTATACGTCTCCTCCTTGCCCCTCATTCTCGAGGCGCTCGATAAAATTGCTCAATATTTGCACGAATCTTGATTAGGGAGGAGTTGGAGGCACTTCTCCTGCAAGCCAGGCCCAAGCCCTGGTGGCATTGGTCTTCATGTAAAAAGGCGTGTCTTCTTTGTCGGCAGTCGCATCTATTGTTTCCACAACCTCCTCATGCTGTACGTTGGACGTTTTCCTCCAGAAGAAAGCCACCGTCTTGCGAGCTGCAGCCCAGATGAGCTCTTATCGGATATGACTGCAGGATCGTCGAGATGAATGCGAAACAACTGTGTAGCCGCCAATTGAATTCTTCTGAAATCTATCCTCACACTGCGTGTCGCGTATGCATCTACCAACCGCTTTGTTATATCCAACTCTATAAAGGCTTTCCATGTAGCAGACCCGCCTTCCTACATGGCAATTAGTTCATCGAAAGCCACGTCCATCTCGCCACTGACATGAGCTGTTTTCTGGGATTTAGTTGCACGGCTTGAATCGCCGGCGCCGGCCGTAGAGCCGTCTATCTTTCTTTTTGAGATTCGTGCCGCTATTTGATTTTTGATTACTCTTGCCGTGCGATGCTGGTCTCAGGGGTCTCCAGTCTTTGGGTCGGGTTCTTCTTTTTGTTCCCAATACTCGCTGTTAGGAATTTTCTTAATTTGGTCTCGTGCAGATGATTTTGTTCTGTCAACTGGCGCCAACAGCTTGTCAAATAGGTAATAGAAATTTTTATCCTCAGTTCGAGTCCCTTGGTTGATATATTTCCTTCGCATCGTTGGAAAGGAAGGTTCTTGAATGATGGATTCGTGGCCCACATCCGCTTCGACACGCTTGACTTTGTTGCTATACAGAAGTAAATGATGTCGACGCTAAGATCACGGTGGACTCCAAGCTTAAGTCATTCGCGACTGGTAACGGTTAGCAAACTCAATGATTTACCTTGCTGTTCTCACTTTTCGAATTTGAAGGTCACGTCTTCGTCACGACCAGCCATATTTACGCGCCGACTATAAATAGGAACGATATATCAGAACGTGTAAAGAGACAGTTGGGCTAGTGGGGATCTAGGCGGTATGCTGATTTGTGCCAGAGTGTGTCGGATTGGAGGTGGATTTTTGAGTGCTGAAACGAAGGTGATGGATTTGAGAAATTTGCATAACCCGGTTATTAAATCAACGTTTACCGTTGTCAGTTTCTTGAAGATTTATAAGGCACAAAGTCAAGTTCTATTGGTGTGTATTGCTACTGGATGCAAAAAGCTAATGTACCGGTCCCCACCCATTACTTCTTGCCGGTTGCTTTAGCAGCAGACTACAAGAGAGTTAGTATTTAGTTTTAGAATCTTAGAATTTTTTGGCCCACCTTTGTAACTTTAGAGGTGCCGCTGCTCTTCTCCACACTTTTGATAACGCTGTAGAATGGGATTAGTTCCAAGATACGTGGAAGCGATTGGGGATAGGGGAGGTGGAAAGGATCTTACCCGACAGCGACAGTCTGTCTCATGTCACTGTAGAACAAGTTAGCAGTCAATAAATTAGACAAGCGCGGATTGAATCGACTTACCGAACGGCGAAACGACCGAGAGGAGGATAATCAGTGAAAGCCTCAACACACATGGGCTTGGACGGCACCATCTTCACGATAGCAGCGTCACCAGACTTGATGAATTTCTGGAGTGAAGTTAATAGCTGATGGAGTGTTCGGCAGGTAAGAGTACTTACGGGAGCAGCTTCGATAGATTTACCAGTACGACGATCAATCTTCTCCAAGATCTCAGAGAACTTGCAAGCAATATGGGCGGTGTGGCAATCGAGGACTGGGGCGTAACCAGCACCGACCTGGCCAGGGTGGTTGAGGACAATGACCTGGGCGTTGAAGGAGTCGGCACCCTTGGGAGGATCGTTCTTGGAGTCACCAGCGACGTTGCCACGACGGATTTCCTTGACGGAGACGTTCTTGACGTTGAAGCCAACGTTGTCACCCGGGACACCCTCGGTGAGCTGCTCGTGGTGCATCTCGACGGACTTGACTTCAGTGGTGACACCAGCAGGGGCGAAGGTGACGACCATACCAGCCTTGATGCTAGGGGGGATTAGCGCAGATGATAGAAGGACCGTGGGTGACTCACATTCCGGTCTCAACACGACCGACGGGCACCGTGCCAATACCGCCAATCTTGTAGACATCCTGGAGGGGAAGACGGAGAGGCTTGTCAGTGGGACGGGAAGGAGGGTCGATGGCATCGATGGCTTCAAGGAGGGTCTTGCCAGTGGACTTGCCAGCCTTGGTCTCCTTCTCCCAGCCCTTGTACCATGGGCAGTTGCTAGAGACGTCAATCATGTTGTCGCCGTTGAATCCGGAGATGGGGACGAAAGCAACGGTCTTGGGGTTGTATCCAACCTTCTTGATGAAGTTGGAAGTCTCCTTGATGATTTCCTGGAAACGAGCCTCAGACCACTTAGTGGTGTCCATCTTGTTGATGGCGACGATGAGCTGCTTGACACCAAGGGTGTAGGCGAGGAGGGCGTGCTCACGGGTCTGGCCATCCTTGGAGATACCAGCCTCGAACTCACCAGTACCGGCGGCAATGATAAGAACGGCACAGTCAGCCTGGGAGGTACCAGTGATCATGTTCTTAATGAAATCCCGGTGACCGGGGGCGTCTGGACGGTGTCAGAAGAGGCTAACAACTCGATCTAGATCTCGAAACTTACCGATGACGGTGACATAGTACCTGGGGGTCTCGAACTTCCAGAGGGCGATATCGATGGTGATACCACGCTCACGCTCAGCCTTGAGCTTGTCCAGGACCCAAGCATATTTGAAGGAACCCTTGCCCAACTCGGCGGCTTCCTGTCGGGGCTATTAGCAGCGTTCTAGTCGTGGAATAGATATATATGAGAGCCGTCGCTGAGAGGTTGCTACTTGGCGATCGCCGGATGGCCGTTGCTATGGCGTTGTCCAGCCAGCTTCGCTGAGCGCAGATTCTGAAGCGAGGGATTGCCCCACCGAGGGGCAAATTTGGCGATAAGGCGAGGAGGAGCGGAGGGGGAAAAACGAGATGTTGTGGTCTTACCTTCTCGAACTTCTCAATGGTACGCTTGTCAATACCACCGCACTTGTAGATCAAATGGCCTGTGTGAGATGTGAGATGGGGAAGCGCTAATTAGATTCGGGCGCGATGTCAACTCACCTGTGGTAGTGGACTTGCCAGAGTCGACGTGGCCGATAACGACGACGTTGATATGAGTCTTCTCCTTACTGCATGGCAGAAGCGTCAGTCACGGAGACATCGCAATACTTGAGCGCACTGCGACGATGTAACAGGGGTTGTGTTGATGGGAAGAGAAAGGCTGCTGGCACTCACCCCATGTTGGCGGTATTGGTGAGTCGGGTTTGAAGTGTTTGGTGCTGGTATTGCGGAAAGAAGATAAATCTAGAGTGTGCGCGGTCAGTGATGAGGCTCTCAACGATGGACGGAGGGGGTTTGGAGACTTACTGCACAGAGTGATTGCTCGAATCAAGGTATGTGCAGACGAATTTCAAAAGGAAGAAGAGGAGAAGATTTTCTGTGGAGGGGCCAGTTTAATGTAGCGGGACTTGGGCTCATGGTAGCTGCCTGACGGCCTTAGCGTGGCGCAGAGTCTGACGCCAAACGAGCCAATCAGGACGGGTTAGGGCTCAGTTAGCACAAAGCCCCGCTGAGGACTCACATCTGATGGTGGAGTCACGCCGGCAGTTACTTTTCTATTGTGTATATTTGTGTCTACGTATATATGTACTCAATAAGGATGTATATATAGAAGGTATATATATATGTCAGGTATCATGGTATCACATGCTATATAGTCCACGGTAGGAGGCTTAAAAGCAAGATCATTACAGTCATAGCCTTGATCACACAAGAAGAATAGACATAAAGATGGGCCACGGAAACGGTCACTCTCTTGGGTCAATGATGCCTACTATGTGAGGTATACAATACTAGTCCCCCAACTCCAGCCTCAACGTCCGTGCCATGACTGCCGTCCTGGCTGTTTCGGCCGCTTTCTAGCGGAGACCATAGTAGACTATGAAGCAGTAATCTCCAAGTCTCCCTCGGGATGGAAAATATCCAGCTGGTTTGAGGTGTGGCTAATACCTCGCTCGTTGTGGAAGGTCTCTCGATGTACCTCCTATCATAAATCGTAAGCATACTTCCCCCTCGTAGCTTGTACCGTACAAACACCAGCAACGTACCAAGTTGGTCTCGTAACACACCTGCGAGCAAAAGTAGGTTGAGTATCCCTCATCCATGCAATCAGGGCAGACCCCGCCGGCCCCTGTGTCTCCCTCGGGACCAGGCTCAGGGTAGTAAATGCACTGATTGCCCATGATGCAAACATGTTCGGTCCGATCGTGCTCGACCTGTGTCCAGATTAGTTAAGCCACTTTGGCCAAAATTAATGAACTCACAAAATCCTCCTCGGCATGATCCTCACTGCAGTAAAAGTACCGCCTTCTCCTGTCACTCCTCCGTGCCAGCCAGTCGCATACAGCACATTGAATAGCGCCTCCATCAGTGCCCACATCCACCTCCATTCCACAAGACTCTAATGAGCACATCTCCAGCTTTGGAACGAAAACATACTCCCGATCCTGCATCCGCTGATCTCGCTCTGCTTTCTTTGCCTTGTTCTTTAAATGGGCGCTTTGCGCCATCTGAAGCTCCCCGAGCCGGTGTTTGAGTTTGGATATCTCCTCCTGCTGCAGGTAAAGCACTTCCTTCTTCCATGATGTGAGCACTTCGTCATGGCTGTGTCCGGCTTCAAACTGCCGTGCATATTTGGCTTTCATGTTCTTCTGTTGAGGTGTATCGGTCCAAGCTGGCGTGCAGTAGTACTTTACATATATCGAGATTCGTTCTTCAGGAGTGGTAGTTTTCTGTATTGCGTGGATGGCATCGGCAGCTTCAAGAGACATGCAGTTCAAGGCACCTTCGAAATGAGTCTCGAGAATTGGCTTGGTGTCTTCTCCTGAGTCAAAACGTGATGAAGTCCATGCCTTGTGGTCCACAATATCTTTCGAGTCGCCACGCGTAACCGTACACAGGTCTCTCTTGAGATGTTCTCGTAGTTCGCGTTGGTACCTGCCATGGATGTCCTCGAGTGAATAGGCCTCCGAGTCATCGAACATTCGTTGCATCTCTTCTCTATAAGCGGAGAGATGATAATCCCAGCGACCGCGTTCATGGCCAAGATAGTAGTCGTAGTAGGCTTGCTTGATCCGCCTCTTCTTCTTCATGCACCTGTCACAGCCCGGCTCGCCCGTGTGATTCCCTGCCCGAGATGAGGCGTAAAATTTCTCAATATTTTGTAGCGCTGCATAGAGTTCGTCTTCGCTACTTCGAAGTTGATCTCCAGCCAGCATACGTTGGTCGACTGAGAGAGGATATTGCTGACGAACTTTGAGGGATGGGCGAGTCACCCTCAGTTCATACTCGATGCCTCTATTAGCGTATTAGATTTTGTATACACTTTATCAACATAGACAAGAGAAATAAACGAGTTTCTGCATCCCTATTGACCGCCAAAGGGTAGTTTAGCCTCCTCAGCAATGAATGTGAGGCTGGCAGATCATCAATTCAGTCACGTGTGAATCACGTGTAGGAAACATTAACTGGCCGGGCAAGTACTAACTCCATGAATTCTCTGATAATAAAATGAGTATTTCGATCTCGATGCTAAGCTCTCATGTAAATTAATAGCTTTTCGGCTTGATGGTCGTGACATCATATTGTTGAAAACAGTGTCAAAGAAATCGAACAAAGATCAACATGATGTTACTAGCGCCTCGCTTCAATGTTTTGCCGTGCCGAAGAAACCTTCCCAAATTAGTCGCGATGTCTCTTCGATGTTTTCAATCTCGCTCCATTTGCTCAGAGAGTTAGGATGGTACGTCTAATACTTCCCTTACTTACTCATAGCTTTGGCCTTCTACACGCTATTAAGAAGAACTGAGACACCCTTAACTACCCGTCATACTGCGGTGCAAAGCAGAGCACTTGACGGCATCTAGGAGACTTCGACATGCTCGAGATAAAGCTAACTACTTACAGGCTGATAAACTCAGAGCCCAACAGCAGCTGGAGCAGCTACAAGCCCGCTATGTTGGAACAGGCCATGCCGACACAACGAAATTTGAGTGGACATCAAACATCCATCGCGATTCTTATACTTCATACATAGGGCACCCTCCGATGTTAAGCTATATGTCGATAGGAATGGGGGAGTGCAGGGAGAAGGTTAGGAGTTTGATGGTTGAGGTACGTTGATATCAATACTTTCAAGGAGCGGTGCGCAGATGCAAATACTTTGGCTCAGCGCTAATACAGAATCAGAAAATGATACAACCTGTGGGAAAGCCGCCGGAAGTTCAGGACTGAATTGTCGCGTGAAACATGTGTCACATGTTGTGGAGTATATAGTGATAACGTTAGGGAGTTATGGAAATAGGAAATGGCGCCGGTATGGTGGTACTACTGTTTGGGAGTGAGTCTCTTTACGACTTCGCTCTAATCCAACTCTCTTAGTGTCTCAGCCAAATCTCCTCCTCTCCTCCACCTTCATATACTGAAAGAAGCTTGTGACTGTACTGCTCTCGACATGACTTTCAATAAACGCTGGGCGGCGACATATGTACAGAAAGCGTTGCAACAAATAGTTAATCTCTGGAATAAATCTCCAGGCATTTAGCAGCTATTTTAATTCATGTTCTATCATTGGCATAGCTTGTGTGCAAAGAGTCGTCGCTCATGGCATACGTATCGCTGATTCATTGCCGTAGTCTACCAGACTGCCGCCTCTGGGTATCCGATCCATCGCTAACTTCTGGTACTTCATCCTCGTCCAGCTCCTCGTCTTCTCTATTCATAAGATCTTCCGCTGTCACAATCCCCAAACTTCGTGTCAGCCTCTGCTCTAGGTCTTCCGGTGCGCTGCTTCCATACACCTCCTTGACCAAACCAAGCACTGCCCTATTGCCAATTTCAACTTTTCCTCGTGGTCCCACCACCCAATCAACTGTTTCTTCGTCGCCAGTCCGATCAACGACCTTCGTAATGTATCCTTGCATAGACATCTTCTTTAGTACGTTCTCCGTCTTGTCCATCGGCATATTCTTGTTTGCATTTAATCGTGCTAAATAGCGGTCGAGCTTCGAATCCGGGATAGATTTGCCTGGGCTCAGTGCTATAATCGCTACTACCATGGTGCATAATCC
The DNA here is from genome assembly GCA_000827325.1 of Oidiodendron maius Zn. Taxonomy (NCBI): domain Eukaryota; kingdom Fungi; phylum Ascomycota; class Leotiomycetes; family Myxotrichaceae; genus Oidiodendron; species Oidiodendron maius. Next base: position 199,171 of record KN832872.1, on the reverse strand, counting down.
GGTATAAGCAGCTTCCTCATCAGAGCTCCCAATAATGGAGGGCGGTATTATTCCTGGGCTCCGGTACTCTTGGGGGAGAGTTGTTGTCAAGATGTAGGAGGAAGGAGGTTTTTTGTTCCCTTTTACCTTCTGTGCAGCTAATACCGTATTAGTATCTAGCCATCTGCACACTTGGAATTGCTTACATCTTTTATCCTTCATAGTGATCTTTTCTTTCACAGGCAATTCTACCATCTCCATGCCAAACTTGGCCCGCAGCTGTTTCTGTGCCTGTTCGAAGACACGTCTAAACGGAACACGCTGTTTCGACATAACTAATATCATCAGCTACGCACCCTGTTTGTAGCGCTCTTACGAACCTTTCTCAGCTATGCCAGTTCTCTTGATAGGCAGTCTCTGGTATTCACATGCCAAAGCATATCGAACCATCTTCTTTACAACTTGGTCTTGGCTCTCTTCCTGGTCCACTTCCATCCCATCCCTAACCCGCTCCTCATCATCTTCACTGTCGTCGGATAAAGGGGCTCGCCGACGTCGCTGTGTATTCTGAGTAACCTCTTCTTCAGATTCCTCCGACTCATCCTAAAGCTTTCAGTATCGAAGTTCTTGCAAGGCTGGAAATAGCGGGAACCCACTTGACGACGTTTCAGTACTGGGGGCATTCTGACCTAGTTTGTGATACACACTATTGGCTATTAAATCCTCTTGGGCTGAGATAATATTTCGGTTTGGTGGGTTGACAGTTAAGATATTCGTTTGACGCGACACAAAACGCGCCGGAAGGTGGTCGGCGCAGACAGAGCCGATTCGCCGACAATCCATCTCGAAATAAAAATTCGGCGTCAACATTATGCAAGGTCCAAGATCAACTCCAGCAATCAGTCGCATTTATGATCGCACTACCGCACATATGTTTAAGATGCCAGCTGCGGTTGGCACGGCGAGCGCCTTCCAGAGTTCAGGCTGCATTCCATTCTTCCTCTACCCATTCAACCAATCTTCCAAATCAACCCTCAAGAGCAAATGGAGAACATGAGACGATAAAGCAACCGTTCATCAAACCTGAATATCCGCAACAGACGAACCTCTCTCATCGCCCACTAGAGACGCAGTCTGCGCTGCAGAGGCTCCATGGACAGAATGGAAAGAAACTCCGCGAGGACAGAGAGCGCCTCGACATCGATGCACTTGGAAAGCCTGCTGACGTTATCGTATTAAGAGATTCAAAGATCAGTACTTATAACCATGTAAAGGTGATCGAGCCGGACGAAGAACCGCAGTCGATTGACATTCTGGCAACACTAGATAGCGAAAGGGGCTTGCCAGGACAACAGGAGATTGTGGAAAATATCAACCAATTTAGACCGAAGGAAGGAGAGGAGCCCCAAGACTGGGACGCTTTCAATTCTCTTGTAACAGATATACAGTCTAGTTTTACTGCATCGCAGCTAGGGCGTTATATTCAATCTTTCACAAAATCGCATGGGGACGATCAATCAACAGAGAGAGACCAACAATTAATCCCAAGGATATCTTCATGGACGCCAAAAATGTCACATGCCAACCAGTGCTCGGACGATAGCTACACCAGAGGCTACTCTTTAGCATCATATACTAATAAGCAAATACTGGCTTTTAGAATACTACAAGAATGCTGGAAAGTGGAATTGGATGAAACTGTTGGGGAAGTTGAGCTTGAACTGAAATCGAAGGACTATGCTCTGCTACTAAGTAAGCATCTTATCGGTTGTTAATTTATGTGCTAACACCTTATGCAGGGGGCTCTAGACCTATTTTGGGTGTAATAGCGGCAGAGTATATCAACAGAGAAGATGAGAGGATCGACGGGTTTCGGTCAAAGCATATAATCCGCATCACGTCCACACGGCGGAAGAGCGAATTAATCATAAACGAGATTCAGCGAACGCTACGGAATATTCGACAGGAAGAGATCTACTTGGGCGACTTGACGCGACCTGGATCCAGCCGGAATCGAATGTGGAAATGGATTGACACACAATTCAACAGCTCGACTATCAAATTTCTCAGTGACCTTACCAACACTGAGATCGATGTGCTGCCAAAGAAAAGGGTATGTACGTAGGAACGCCGTATTTTTTACAAGATTACACTGACGTGATGTAGCTTCGCATCTCTTGTATCGACACAAAGCCGGGATCTGTGAAAGGGAACAAAGTTGATATAGTGTTACGATACCTCGTGACTTCAGAAAATATCTCGAATAGAATAACCAACTGGCTTGGCTGCAGGGAAACTGTTAAGGCATCATCTGGGGTTTTTATGACATTTACAGCCATTGAAGGACTAGGATGGCGGGATCGCCTCCGTCAATGGACACGGTGGACAGCTCCTATCGCGAAGAAAGCTGATCAGCAGGATGTGCCTCAGCATGGTGTGCCTCAGCACTCAATTACAACTCCGGAGCAATTTGCAAATGTACTGACAGCATCTCCTACAATCAATGGCGAGCCACAATCCGTGGATGTCGGGCAAGAATTGGTTGCAAATGCCATGCTGCAAAGCCAGACCAGCCAAACAGGAGGAAATAGCATATCCAAAAACGGTCACGATGGCTCTTTACATTGGGAAGACAAATATCGAATTGAATCCTCTGCTCTTATTGGTTGCGTCCTCCACAGCTATGCTGATGCATCCAAGCCGTCAGCGGTGGCCTCACTGCCCATCGGCAAAGCTTCAAAATCACAAATGCATCGCACCTTCTCAACGGCAGTTCCCAACCTCTCAAAACTCTTCGGGTCCACATCTATGCAGGATGTACGACGTGTTGGACCTCATAGGACGCTCATCATGAACTTTCAGCCGAACCCTTTCTTCAAATCCCCCGAGACGTCCCAATCCATCGGCGCCGCCGCGTTATCCGCCTTCCCGCCACTCGAGATGCGCTTCTCGATTGATGAAGACAATAATTCGTACATACTCAGAGATATCCAGGCCATCGTCTCTGTGAGAAATTCCGACTTCATGCTCCCCGAGTCGGTATCGGATGTCCGGTTCCAGCAGCGCACCATCTCCACCCTGGCTGTGCGGCCGGAACACTATCCACCCAGTCTCGCCAAGTTCCTTAGCAACTCAAGCTTGGATATTGAGCATGGCTACTTTGACGCGCCTCCCAAGCTGACGATCCCTATCGCTGCACACCTCTGCCAAGGCTCGGGCTTCGACCTTCTTGGCAGGGGCAAAGCGGGAGCTGACATGCAAGACGTGGAGTACCTCTTCACGGGTCTCGAAATCAGGAAGAGGGTGATGATGTCGTGGGAGGGATGGCGCCTGCACTATACATCTATTGAGGCCGGGAAAGCTGGGGGGCGGCGTGGCGAGCTACGACTGATACCTGTCAGACTTGACAGCGTTAGTACGGCCGCTACAGAAGAGGAGTTCCTCGAGTCGGCGTGCAGACTTGCAGATGGCGCAGAGGGAGGCGGTGTCGAGCAGTCGGTGGTAAGGGCTGTCCATATGCCCAAGCCCGTAAGGAAGATCTGGACAGACGGGGGACGGGCCGACGCATATCACAAGATCCCGAGGTTCTTCACCAAACGAGTGGACATCCGGCGTCCGGAGGTGCAGGAGAGTGAGACCATGCACATGGCTAATATGCAGGAAATGAGCGAGCATCTGGCAGAGCAGAAGGAGAAAGAGTCAAGGTTCGGCAAAGAAGGGGACGAAGATGAATTTGCGTGATGTAGCGCGGCTAGGTGTGTACGATTACTTTAAGCAGGGAGATGCATGGAACTGTAGGAGTTGGTCATAATATTGTAGAATACACAAATACGTCTTAAATAAGACGTCGTTAAAATGCATCGTGTAGCATATATAAAGCGACCAGTATGCTGGCTCAAGTCAATATACCACCGTCGCTTATCAATCCTTTAGCCTTTAGCGAACCCCTGAATCCCACTCTCAGGAGATGAGCGTAGAATCATCATAACCGCAACTCAACAAATTTAGGCCTTATATTACGATTTACAGCAAAGGGCGGCCGTCCAGTGACTGATAGCATATAGGCTCGTGGTGTGGAGAGCAATTGTTACGGCGAGAAATATATCTCGCTAACCAATCGAGGAGTTTGGTCTTGGCACTGGAAATGAAGGCAGCTAGCCAGAGCATATATTCACACTCAACGCGTCACTCATTAGGTAGTAGACATTAGACCTATCGGAAGTCGTCCAGTGATCAATTTCAGCTCCCGCGACCAAGCCTCGTCACCTATTGCCAGTTGCTCAGCAATCCCAGGCCTATTGATCCGCCCAGGGCAACAGATGCTGTAGCACACGATAGCGCAGGATCCTTGCACATAGAGGCCACGACTCGAAAGGACATCAATCGACAACTGCGATGCGTGCCGCAACCCGCACTGCCGGTAGATGTGCCCCTTCCCTGGGCAAGCTGGGATTCTCAAACGCCATGATATCTACCCAATGGTATTCTAGAACGCCGATGATCATTGCCTGGTTTGTTGGCGAAATTGAACAACTCATGGTATTGTTCCGGTCAAGCTTGCAGCTTCTGCACGGTGCAGTTTTGTAATGGTTGAAGGGCGTCTCTAGCTTCGCGTTCGATAGTCCCGAGTCCAACCACTCGGCTTTGCTCCTCCGCAGCTGGACCGAGGCAGGCCGACAGACAAACTGGATGCCTGTCTCGGATCTTGAATGGCGACTTGTGTGGGGTTTGGAAGGCGGGCCGGTGCGGCCAGTATCAGATCGGCGCGTTCTGATCATTGAGATAACCAACTCGAGGCGGTGAGGAAGACTCGGGGGAATTGCGGCTTTTGGGGTGAGCTGGCCTCATTGGGAATGCCACTCACGCAAGAAACGCACGCATTGGTCTCTTCGTACTAATTCCAACTCCTGCTCGGATTGCAGCTGGCCCTGCATCCGGCGGTTCCCCACCTGGCCGGCTGGCGGCTGTGGTTGGAAGAAGGGAAATACGGGCATGGGCACTGACGCCGTCATTCCCGGGAGACGGTTATTTGGAATAGGACCATGCGCCAAAAAGGGCCTCTTGTCAGAGCTAGCGTTTGATAAGCAAACCTTGATAGCCGGGGAGGGCGGGCGCCAGATGAGATGTGTTCCTCTCTTTGTGCCGGGTTAGGGGTCTCTGCTGGCTTGACCCAGGGGCAAACATATGGAAAATCAGCAACGCAGGGCAAGACCACAAGTCCCTTTATAAGCAAGGCATAAATGTATATGGGGCAGCAACTGGTCTAGGCCCGTTTCGCTGTCTCCTGCTGTACTCTAGGTTGGCTGTTGGAGGGCTGTATGGCGGAGACACATCCAAGATGCCCCTCTTTGTGGCTGATCCGTAGCGAGACGAGAATAGGAGTGCTAGTCACGTGCCTATTCCTAGATGGCCGATCGCTGCAGGAGGACGCTGATAAAACAGACTTGTTCATTGCTAGCCGTATGTCCCTGCACGCACGCGCCCGCATATGTGCCTTCGTACATCGACGACCAACTGCTAGCTCATGAGGTGATCAGTGGCTCTGGCGGGCTCAGACCTAAGCAGGCGAAAGCGTCCGCTGGATGGTTTGAGATTGGAGATTGGCAGGCAGATATCCTCCCTCGCATCCCACACCCGGCCAGAGATGCGGCGCAAGGACGCACCAGCTCCTACGGGTCGACGGTGGTCTGGAAATGCACATGGGCATGATTTGGAATTCATCGTCCAGGCCTGAGGCATGGAGGGGTTCGCACTTCCATGGGATGTCAATGTAATGTTGTCAAGTGGGGTGGAGGAACAACGCCAGAGGAGGGTGAGGGAGAGGAACCGTGGGGATAAAAGGGAGAGCGTCTCCATGGCAGCCGCGGGGACTTGCAAGACATCATCATCATCATATTCATTATCATCATCCTCCCATCGCCGTGTAAATTCACCTTACTTCTTTCTTCTTTCTGTCCTGCACTGTACAGTACATCTCTAGCTGCTGCATCGTCTCTCCCTCTCCAACCCACACTCCCACACTCCCACTCACCCACAGACAACCGCAACCATGGTCAACCCGGGCGATTCGATCCCCACCGTCGAGCTCGAGGAGGGCGGCCTAGGGAACAAGGTCAACCTCGCAACGGAGTTTGGAGATGGAAATGGCCTAATCATCGGCGTCCCTGCTGCCTTTAGTATGTCCCCATCAACCGCCCCGGCGTGCCCCCAAGCCCCAATCTCCAATTACTCGCCCCAATCGCAATCGCTTCAGAGGAGAAATAAGCACGATTTGAGACGTGTATGTGAGCTGACACGACCCAGGCCCAACCTGCTCCGACTCCCACATCCCCGGCTACATCAAGCACCCCAAGATCAAGGACGCTGGCAAGGTCTTCGTCGTCTCCGTCAACGACCCCTTCGTGTACAGCCCGCGAGCTCCACCGCAACCGTGAACCTGAAAGCTAATATCCGCCCAGGACCAACGCCTGGGGTAAATCTCTCGATGCCGACAAGAGCAGCGGTATTCGTTTCCTTGCTGACTCCAGTGGTGCCTTCACCCGCGCTCTCGACCTCGAGTTCCCTGCTGCTGCTTTCTTTGGCACTAACCGAAGCAAGCGTTACGCTCTCGTGATCGAAGGAGGCAAGGTTAAGAGCGCGAACGTCGAGCCCGATAATATCGGCCATGATGGTGAGTCCTGCTCTTGCATTATGAAAGTTATGGATAGAACGAGGGATGTGCTGTGATTCGGATAGCGCTGATGTCCATGTACAGTCTCGAGCGCAGAGAAGGTCCTCGGATGAGTGACGATTGGTGCAATGACAACTAACGGCCTACACAAATAAAATGGAGAAAGGGTCTGGGGATGGGTTCAATGTATACAGTCTAGATCAACTCATACTTCAATCACCTGACACACTAGCGTCTTCATCGTACACTTGACATGAACGTCGTGAAAGTCACTGAACTAGCATGGGGAAATTCTGCGCCTTATCCAGTTCTATGTGACGGTGAGGTACTCTTGGATATGAGGAGTATAGCAGAATAAAAATCGATCTTTGCTATGCACCCACCAAGCAAATACAGTACGACAGTCTTCCCAGCACCCTAAATATAAAATGTAGCATTGAAGTTCGCTGACGCCCCCTACCGCATACACTACACGACATAGCCCCGCTCCGGCTAGTCCCGATGAAACAACGCCTTCTATGCAAATGTTGTGAATTACTCATCCTCGCCATCAGTGATGGATTCCACAATCAGGTTTCCGTTCCTGCCCACCCGCTCCCCAATGGTGCCACCGGATTCTGGATCGTAGACAACTCGCGGCAGCGTCGACACAAGGCGGAAGTCAAATTCGTGCTCGTAGGAATCTGGCTTGGAGACCTCTTCAGCCGTATCGCTTCCGCCGACGAAGTCGTAACAGTCCACGAAGGCGTATAATTCTTCTATTGCTGCGTTAGCTGGAAATCGCCGGGTGATCCGGGCAGCCTCGGGCATCTTCAGCGCTATCCGCACCACGTCCTTTGCATCTGGGCTAGGTTCAGGAGCGAGACGCTTGGCGCGCCATTGTCTCCACTGGGCCTTTTTAGCAGCTAAACTGGCTGCCGCCTCTGCTTGCTCCTTCTCACGTCGTGCCTGCTCTGCAGCAGCGGATTCGGCCTCTCTCCTCAACCTCGCGCGTTCACGGTCCTGAGCCAGCGAGCGTTCGTAAGCAGAATCCTGCTCCTGCCGTAGTGTCCGCTCGAAGTTCTGCGCATTACGCGTCTCGCGTACTGTTCGCAGTTGGTCAGAATGCGATGTGATAGCCGCTTGTATCTTTGCCACATAAGTGGCTGCAGGCATAGGTCCTGTCAGACGTGCTAGTATCGACATCGAAGTGGAGCTCTGATGCGGAGTGTGAGCCACCAGTGCCGTGAAAGGGAATTTGTTACATCGCAAAGCGGTGGAGACCTGGTATGCCTCAGAATCTCTCACATCGCCAACCCAAAGAATGATCTCATTAGATGGGTTATTGACGAAGCTCTGCACCTCAGGAGAGAGGACGGTTTCTCGAATGAAAGATGGTGTGTCGTCGTGTTCTGCAGACGTGAGGATAACGAGGAGGAATTTGAGATCCTTTTTGGCTAGGTCCAAAGCCTGAGCGTAGCCGCCTTCAAAGAATGGGAGGTTGTTCTCCCCGTACTCTTCTTCAAACTCTCGCTTTAACCGGGCAGCTGCATCCCGGGGTCTGAGGGACTTTCTGCCCGTGGTATTCGATCGTCTTGAACTTCCGCCAGGAGGGCTGTGCCCGAGTAGCCGCGGTAGAAAGGGAAATATGTATGAAAACAGCCCAAATGCCGTCGAAAATAACTTGTATAAAAGACTGATCGGCGTGAGGAGGATGAAGAGTACGAATGGGGGTCTGCGAACAATTTGGTCTTCAGGTTGGGGAACTACTCGAGGTGCTTCATCCCGTACGTTTCGTATTCTTGAGCTATTTGAATTCGGAGGGGAGCCGAATAAAAGACTCTCCTGGAGATTCTCTTGCCGCGAAGCTCGAGGTGCGGGGACGTTCTGTGCAGCCAATGCTTCTGCTACGGGATCTGGACCTTCTCCGTCAAAGAATTTAGCGATTGCAATCTACCTCAAAGTTAGTAGACGCATTGTGCTAAGACGGTCTCTTCTCTACTCACTTGCACATTCCATTGTGATCGTTGGAGTAGTGCAGTAGCCGACGGCACGTCTTGAGCTGTGACTGAAGTGTATTGTTCCAAGGCCAGCTGTTGCTCTTCAGAGAGCTGACCAATACTGGTTTCCGGTGCGGCCATTCTCGTGGCACAAACAGCCGCCTCGCTATGGCGTTATTAGTATTGGGGCTGGTTTTTAAGAACGGGAGGGACCGGTGGCGGATAAAGTATGTTAATGGGCATGTCTAGAGATGAAGGCCGCAGTGGACATCCCACATATACTACACACCACAGGTCGGGGTACAAGCCACATTACCCAGCTACATCGGCGAAAACCGCCGTTTATCCGGCCCGCTAGCAGGGGCATCAGCCTCAACCTCTCGACTTCGACTGGCACCAGGTCGCCCCGCAGAAGTTAGACATCAAGATATCCGACCAGATATATCGAGCAGACTCGACATTCACAGAGGGGCTTGTAACTCTAGTTACGCCCCTATCCGCATTTTCATTGACGGGAACACCAGCCTTGCGACCTCGATGGGAGACCCTCGCCAACCCCAATCGCGTCTTGGAAATGTACCCCATAATCAAGTAAGCAGCCTCTCATTGCCAAGTCCTCCTCTGGAAATGGCGCTGCACTCCATTACTTTATCAAATGTGATGCCACAAGTTATCATTCCCTTGGCCCTGTCGTTTAGCGAAGAGCCGTGCTGACTGTTCTAGGCTTCGTGACATGGCATCGGGGCATGGCAAATAGATGGATATAGCAGAATAAAATGGCGGCTACGAGACTCCAGCCCGAATTGCGGAAGCCATCAGGCTCTCCGCGACCAAAAGGACGAGGTATGCCTATCCAGATTAGTTGGATGTGTTGCTGGCAGGCCAGATGCTGATGAGGCGACGAAGAAAATGCCAAAGAAACACTATGCCGGAATGTGCTGATATATGGCCATTGCCGATATGAGGATCAAGGCTGCGCGTTTAATCATGATCCAAACAAGATGTCCTCTATGTCTTCACAGCCAGATGCGTAAGTAATATATCTCGCTTTTTGAAAGTCTCCTTTCAGGATGCGGTATAACTAGCCTCCACACTTTCATATCTCAATTCCGCGACTATATTTTGTATTTCAAGACGCGCCATAAATGCCTCGATACATGCGAAACCGACTTATTACCAGAGTGGCCTGACCAGGACGGTCATCAAGCTTTCCACGTATTTCTACATACTAGTAACCAGTGTGGATTAGTTATTGCTATTCATATCACAAGGCCTCATGCATTGGCCGGCCGAATTGTTCGCTATTAGCTCGAGATACTAATGATATATGCCATGCTTGCGAATATATTCCGTGAACATTGGGGCAGATATTGAAGGCTTATTAAGTCGATATAAATCAACTTCTAACAGAAAAGATTCATAACATGTGTAAATACTGACATACATATTCAGGGTCAAAAAGGTCGCCTCTAGAGGTACTTTCAACGTCGATTCTCCCTCATTCACCCCTTCCACCTTACCTACGACTAGTGCGGGAAGTTCAATCCCGTCTCATACTGCCAGTGCGCCTCCCTTCACGCCTCGTGGTCTAAATAGTGGTATGTATCAACGCGGCATAGAACATTATATATACTGACTGCTTCAGGTACTGCCACTCCTGCATCCCTCGACACCGAACCAGCCGTCTTCAATCCGGCGCAGATAAGAGAATTCACTCCTCAAAATTACGAATATTCCCAGGCTGTGAGTCCCACTTGTATCCGCACAATTTTTTTGCCGTGAATGCAATTGAATACGGAGATTTGACACCATACAGGTCGCCGCCAACGGAGCAGGCGCAGATTCACAGCTTCCATACGACCCATTCCCCATGTCGGCAGTCGGTCAAGCCATGCCTACCACGCAATATAACCCATATCTAGAGGAGACAAGCAATCTCGCAAATAATGGTGCTGCCTTCTTTCCATCCCAGCCTGCCTATACGGCTCCAGCACAGCCGGTAAGTTCTGCATCAATGTGCCCACAAGGTCCGCGTTAACACCTCCAGCTCCAATACCACCTATACGCTCCTATCGGACCGCATAGAGAAGATCTCCTAGCTTATCAACGATTGACTCATGACTTCTTCATGCCGGAAAAGACCAGAGAGGACTTGCAAAGGAAGGCTGAAGCAACACTCCAGGTTATGCCAAGTATGCTTCTATCCTCTCCGGACAGCTGATAATGCTAATAACATTAGATTCGCAACTTCCAACACTCGATAACTTTCATACCCTAGTTGCCTTAGACACCAGTCACCAAAAGAGTGCGACAGTCTTTGGGTTTCCTGGTTGGCTATATAAATCTACCTCAAGCAAGAATGGCAAAATGTACTGCTTGAGGAGACTCGAAGGTGAAAACCTTCACTCCGATATAAAAATTTATGCTGATCTCATTAAGGGTATCGATTAACGAATGAAAATGCCATTCGTTCTGTCAAAGATTGGCGCCGAGTTGATAATGGAAATGTGGTTTCGGTCATTGACGCCTTCACCACGAGAGCCTTTGGAGACAGCTCACTCATCTTTGTCACCGACTACTTTCCACTGTCCAAAACATTGGCTGAGCATCATTTTTCTGGCACCAATCGATATGGGAATCGTGTCTCAGCAACTGTCCCTGAAAAAGTTCTCTGGAGTTACATTGTCCAGATGGCTTCAGCCATCAAGGCAGTTCACGCTGCAAATCTGGCTGCCAGATGCATGGATCCCAGCAAAGTTATCCTGACAGATAAAAATCGTATACGCCTCAGTGCATGTTCTGTACTCGATGTTGTCCAATTCGAAGCTCAGAGACCTTTGACAGAATTACAACAGGAAGACTTTCTTCACTTTGGAAGGCTCATCCTATCTATCGGCACTAACAACTTGGTGTCAACTACCACTTTGAAGAACGCGGTTGATCAATTAGGACGAACATATACTGCCGAACTCCGAGACACGGTTGCTTGGCTGCTCACTCCTGCTCAGGCTCCAGCTACTAAGAGCATTGACGATTTCCTCAGCGGAATCTCTTCTCACCTCGTATCTGCATTTGACAATAGTCTCCATGCCATAGATACCCAAATGTCTGAACTCAGCCGTGAAGTTGAGAACGGCAGACTTTTCCGCTTGATGGCCAAATTAGGAACTATCAATGAGAGACCCGAATATGAAGGAGATAGAAACTGGAGTGAGAATGGCGAGCGATATATGCTGAAGCTGTTTCGAGATTACGTTTTCCATCAAGTTGACGCTGATGGTCGCCCGGTAATAGACTTGGGCCATATACTCACGTGCTTGAATAAGCTGGATGCTGGTATCGACGAGAAAGTTAGTCTAACGAGCAGAGACGAACAGACTACATTTGTAGTTACATATCGTGAGTTGAAGAAACAGGTGATGGCAGCATTTGCGGAGCTGCAGAAGCCTTCTAAGGGAAGATATTGAAGATTTGGATATCAGGTGTAGTGATGGCACCTCGGTTCATAGTAATCGCGCGCCCAACATAGTAATAGGGGGATATAGGTTGAATAAGAAATGAGAAATGGTGGATCTGGAAACTGTTCAGTATTTGTAGAGTAGATAAAGTATGGCCAGTTATTTCAAAACACACAAGCTCAGAGTATCTCATGAGGGCTTGTATTACTCTCTGCAGCCTTTAGTATCAGAGGCGGTTTTACAATAATGTAGTCATCCGTCCAACCTCTTATAGGCACGATATTCCGCCTTGTCATGCCATTGCAACCATATTCCCAGCAATCATAACTAGGCTGTGAGCTTCTCGTGTAAAGTGATGGCTTCAGTCAGTTGCATCGTCCCAGACTCAATTCCATATATCTCTCATTCATCTTCTTGCGCCACAAAAGGATTCGCAATCTCCTCACTACCATCCACCGGGCTGACAAGAACCAGTAATGTTCCTCTCGCTACCACCAAACCTAGCGTCCGAGAGGATTCGTTGCCTTCATCATCTGCAGACGTATGAGTTAGCAGATATTGATGCAAAAATATTCTAGAGTCAAGCGTACCACGAAGAATCTCCTGTACATCATCCAGCACCAAGTTCATGAGTGCGTCGTAGCCCTTTAAAGTACCAGTAACTATTTTAGGACGTTAGCTGACATTTCCTTGTTCTCTTCCAGACTTGGGAAAATGCCACTCAAAAGATCTCAGAGCTTACCTTCACGGCCGCCGGTGAATTTGACGGTAATCCGTTTATCCATGTATTTCCCCAAATCCAGGATATTTTCCTTCTTAGACTTCTCTCTCTCCCCTCCAGCATGCCCACCTCCTCGTCCTTCGCCAGATTGGCCACCTCGGCCACCTCCCCTCCCGCGATGGTCGCCTCGTCCACCTCCTCCGCGACCGCCTCGTTGGTGCGGTTGTGAGGACATCTTTCTGTTCGTGTTTCGGTGAAGTTGCCCTTCAAATCGTGAGGCTGAAAACCAAGCGTGAGCGTGGGCAGGGCAGTTCACGCCGCGCTAGACTTAAACCGGTCTAGGGGCGGCGGAACGTGGTGGGGAGCGAGCGGATCACGTGGAGCTTGCGCGGAAGATAAATCTCCGCCGTCGGGCATCCTTCCGAGGAGCTGCTTCCGTCCCACCACGCTCACAGAGGCAGAACGCCGCTGCTGCAGTCTACGATGAGTATTGGCTAACCAAATCATACGGATAATTGGTCTACAGCTTTGCAAAACATTTTCTCTCCTCTTAAGACATCTCCGGTGGCGTAAGTCCGTCGCGGAGGAGGGATCTGCACAAAGAGCGTTCCGCTCTCCCCGCTCCGGCGTTTTGGCGCAGAAGTCGACCTCGACGACTCTATCAACACGCACCCCTTCTAGCAGTATCGTAGCATAATACGTCTACCGAAATGATGGAATCTTCAGCTCCAGAATCCGGGACAGCAAAAAGAAAACGCAGTCCGGTGGAAGAAACAGTCACAAGACCACCTCCGCCCCCGCAATCGACAGTGCATCCTCCAAATGTCACGCAGATCAATTATTTGGTGAGGGCCAAACCGGGACGCTTAAGGTTGATCGAGGGAGATTCGGAGATATTTGGAGACATATTGGAGATCATAGATGATTATGAAGGTTCGTCAGAATACATTTTAGAGCAGTACAAAACTAACTTACTTACTTAGGCGTCCTTCAACGCTATGAGAGTTTAGCTGCCAATCTTGGAGCGAAGCTTACTGGACCTTTGGTTCTGAAGTCGTTTGAGAAGCTTTTTGATGGTTCCATCAAGGTCATTCGGGATTCTTACGCTCTTGCTCAATCACCCATCACGTGGCTCGACATTGTCACATTGGCTCGCTCCAATCCGTCCGAGTTTGTTTTAAGTGACTCTGAGCATGGCACTAGGACCTGCCAAGTCTATATCCATGGTGGACAAGTTGAGATATCTGAAGAAGATTATCGACTGATTAGATCTGGTGCCCCCGAGAGGGTCATTCCTAGCCAGCCCATCGCGGAAGACGAATCAGCTGAAGTTGGCACCCTCAATATTCTGGAGGCTCGTCTCACAACTCTGATTAAGAGGGCAGATGCAGTGGCAGGGAAAGCTAGACAGCTCAACTACCATCTCAAGAGCCGGAAATCAGCAATACTGGCACGAAAAGCAGTCGATAATCCTGCCGTTGAGGCCGGTCAAACTCGCACATTCTCTCCGCAGCCGTTCTCAGCTATCAACGCTCGCTCTCCGAATCCTATCAGCCTAGAGGCTGCGAAGCTGCAGCAAGACCTCCTTGACCAATTTACATCCAGTGATCATAACGCTCCTATACACCAACCGCGGCCGAAAACTGGCCGTATCAGCTCCGATGCATTTCACAGCATAAACACAGGACCTCAAGACTTCGACCGCCGGATATCCCATTCGCTAAGTTTGTCTGATGACAGTATCGAAGGTCAGTACCGCTTGCGTATGGCAGCTAAAATTGAGAAATTATCTCGAGGAGACCCTATCACACCTCCCTGCGACAGATGCCGACGTCTAGGTTTTGACTGCACTAAGCACCTCACTGCCTGCTCAGCTTGTACCAAGAAGCATGCCAAGTGTTCGTGGAAGGACATTAAAGAGGGCGAATTGCAGTTTGTTCCTCCATTCGCCGCTTCTGCTGTCCCTGTACAACAAGGCGGGAAACCTACAAACGGTTACAATGTCCCTGCAAATGGTGGCAGGGAGTTAGGATCTGGTTCTGACTTACCATCAGATCATTTGGTGCCGACAAGTGTTGCCGGTGGTTCATCACTCGAGCAGCCGCAAAGTCGTGTAGATGGCCAGAGTGTAGAGACTCACGGTCTGGCACAGCGGAAAGCGGATCTCATTGCGAATGAGAAAGCTATATTGACACAGATTGCTTCTGCAGCTTCATCCTCTGGGGCACACTAGCTTATTGAGAGCTTCGGGAGGCGCGATTTGTATTTAAGCGTCCAATTCAGACGTTCAAGGGTTATGACGGCGTCAAGCACAATGAACGAGGGATATTGTACATTATCGGGTATTTTAATGGAATATAATGTATGATATTGATGATACGATATTTTTAAGTTATCTCAACTCTGCCACTGTACCCGAAAAGATGGATTAAATACCACTCAACAAATCACTACTACTTAGATACTGCGCTCACGAGATCAAAAATGTAACCCAGATCACCCAAGTGACGAAACATTGCCTAATTCGTCACGTACGACCCAAGTGTGATCCTCATTGCGAGAGGATGAAACCGAGATAATTCGAGCAGAGATCTACAACGTGGTCACTATATGGTCACGAAATTTATTCTGGGGTTAATTCTAATTGGAGTAGGTGAATTTATCCCATTAGTGCTAGAAACAAGCTATAAGCTACCCATCAATCATAAGCCGTACCTCATGCGCTAAACGGGCAGCGGAGCAAAAGGGTATAAAGCGTCATCGAAGCGAATCATCTAATACTATTCTCATCCGCCTTTACATTCTTCCTTGCTATCATCATGATTGTGTGTTTCATTGTCATCGTCAAAGGTACCTATCCGTGAGCAGCTCAGAAGCTCAAGCCTCAGAAGCAACCTCCTTGGCCTCGACAGCTACACCATCGTCCTCAATCTTTCCATTTGCAGTCTCCGCGACCTTCCCACCCTCGACAGAAGGCGGAGCCGCTGCTGGAATAGCTGCAATAGTTGTCTTGAGAGAATCAACCTTCTCTATCACGGCGTCCTTGGAGGCGGAGATATCGGATTTGACGGCCTGGATGCTGGCAGAAATTTCAGTTGACGTGGTAGAGGCCTTGATCTCAGCAAGGACAGAGTCTTGGTCCTTGATTGCAGACAGGATTTCGGCACTGGAGGATCCCGTCTTAATATCAGCGAGAACAGTGTCTTGGCTCTTGATTGCAGACAGAATTTCGGTATTGGAGGATCCTGTCTTGATCTCCGATAGTGTAACTGTCTGAGAATCAAGGTTGGTGATGATGGTCTTTACAGAGGCCTCGAGAGAGGTGAGGTCTGTCTTCTCGGCGACTGGTGCAGGGGTAGTAGCAGCTGCTTTAATTTCCTCCAGCGTGGTGCCTTGAGAGCCAAGAGCGGTGATAATCGACTTGACTGATGTTTCGAGGCCGGAAATGTCAGTGGGCTCAGGGATCTTCACAGGAGTTGCCGTAGCGGCCTTGATCTCGGAAAGGGTGACAGCGTGAGCTGCATGGGATTCATTTGATGCCTTGCTTGCACTGAGAATCTCGTTGTGGATGTCTGAGTTTTGAATGGCAGAAAGTGTGGTGATAACCGTTCCAACCTTAGTTTCGAGACCTGCTAGAGCAGGGGCTGCAGCATCGTTTGCGGCCTTGATCTCGGCCAGGGTAGCGGTAAGAGCAGTGTGAGAGTCATTCGACAGCTTGATTCCTTCTAGGATCTTGGTGCTGGAATCATTGTCCTTGATGTCGGCCTTGATCTCGGCCAGGGCAGCGGTGAGAGCAGTTTGAGAGTCATTCGACAGCTTGATTCCTTCTAGGATCTTGGTGCTGGAATCATTGTCCTTGATGTCGGCTTTGATAGATGTTAGATCTGAGGTGATAGTCCTTAGTGCTGCTCCAGTCTCTGGGTTTTCTTTGATGGCCACTAGTTCACTAGCAATGTTGTCAAGTTTGGCCGTGTGAGAGGCGAGGAGAGAGGTATCGGGCGAGGCGATCTGTGTTTGGATTGCCTTGAGCTCCGCGGCAATGTTATCCAGTTTTGAAGTCTGCTCAGATAGAAGGGTGGTGTCGGGAGAAGCAACCTGGGCTTGAAGATCCTTCACATTGCTTCCAAGCTCCGACAGAGTGGCAGCGATCTGTGAAATAGCTGCCTCTACGGCCGAAACCTTTCCTGCAGTTGTGGTGTTGCTCGAATCGACTAAACTCGAAAGGTCGGCCAGCTTGCCTGTCGTTTGGGCATCGACATCGTCAAGTCGTTTGGCGAGCTGGTCGTTGGCGGCTAGCAGCTTGGCTTCGACCGAGGAGATGTCCAGTGCAGCTTTGAGAGAAGGCTGGAGCTGGGAAGCTAGGTTGGTAGCAACGGCTTGGGTGAACTCGTCGTTCTTGATGGCGGCGGCGACAGCATCTGTGACAGCTTTTTCAAAGGCCGCCCGTTCCTCTGCTTGCTGCTCCGGAGTGGCGGCAACAGCAGGCTCGATCTTGGGCGGCGTTTTACCCCATACGCGGCTGAACCATGATGTAGACATTGTTTTTACCCAGGTGGCAGGTAAGTTGGCGATGCTCTTGAAGAAAGAAGACATCCGAAAAGGGTTTGTGATGTGATGAGAAGGAACAGGAGAGGAAGAGAGAAGAAGAGAATTCACCTGCTTGTTTACATCTGCATGTGCATACACATAATTTTATGCCTTATGCGTTGTCACGGTCACCTAGTTTTGTGTGAATAGTGCAGATCGTTGGTGAAAAGAATGCGATTTTTTTTAGCCATGGGGTTATACGTTGTTCCGCTCCGAGCCAGCGCATCGTCTGGGCTTGTTTTATTATGCATTATCCGCTGCCCAGCAAAGACATTGTTTCGCCGTTGGGCTCTGGCATCTGCTGAGGATATTGTGACTCTGTTCATAGGTACCACTGTCCCTCGTTCTTTGTACCTCCACGACATGGTTCTAGGCGCCACCTTGTACCAATACAGGAGCTCAGAGCGGGGTCAATACGACAGAAGTCTAGCGGCACAGATCACATCACACCGCTGGTATTGGAGCCATGTTGAGCAGTCCTCGAGGCAAAGCCACCATTGGAGATTTTAATGATTTCTCTCCGTCTGTGTGATGCCCTATTCTTGCTCTACAAGCTGCAGAATACATGGTCAGGAAAAGCCGTGATGATGATCACGTGATTTCTACATTCTCTCCTCGGTAGGTTTAAATGTCAATGAACCTTTATGGAGAGGATAGAAGGGACAAATTGAAGCTTCCGCTGCGCGATAATTGAAACGAAAAATATATGTCCGGCAGCTCCTGCTTACTCTAGCCATCTTCCATGGAGGCCGTGAACTCTCGCTTAATAAAGGGGTAAAAACTCCCTCTACACTGACTAATATATGAATTGGGGTCGAGGACGCTAATTAATGTCAACACCAAATGCCAATCATCCGGGCTTGGGAACTCCGAATATTCATCCTGCTCTCAGTCTTCAGATTTACCTCGCCATGACGTGCCATGATAACGACTTCATGTAAATCACCCCTCGTTTACATCCGTTCAACTGTAGAGTCGGACAAACACAAAGTCAATAAAATATGTGTACTTCTCTCCCTTTTATTTTCAAATCGGAGGTGTTCCGTGCCCCCCTACCCGGCATGTAATAGTTCCCAGAATTCACAGTTCATAAGCAAGCAAGGGATCGCCTTAATTGTGTAGCCGGGCTGCTATGTCAGCCCAACTTTCAAAAATGCTGATATGTTAAGATTCTGTCAACACCATGAATTGTCATGCGTTATTGACATAAGTATGACTCGACCTGCTCTTCATGGTTTTAATCTCCGCAGAGGACGAGAGGAATTGTAAAGTTTGTGCAGAAACCTTGCACAGTATACATATATATATATTTATGAAAGGCTTATAGTTATTATCGTACCGAAAAATGGTTCATCATCCTGGCTGTCATCATCTACATCCTGTCCTTCATCATAGCTTTCATCGCTATTATCATTTCCCTCACCATCCATGTGATCTCCAAGACCACTACCCATATCACCGATCTCATTAGTGACCTTCCAAAAGGCGGAGGGACCGACGGGACCTTCAATGCTAAAGTTTCTAAATACGGAGGAGTTAAGAACAGCAGCCCAAACTGTTGACACAGAAAGGAGAAAAGTGAACTTACTTATCGAACCAGTGACCGAACACGCCTCGTGCAGAGCGGATCCCACCAACTTGAATCCCTTCGCTCTTCCAACGTTCCTCACTGTGGCCAAATTAGTCATCTGATGAGGGTGGACGGGTTGGAAATTTCGAAAAATTAAGGCAAAAAGCTGTAGTTGACATAGTGGGCAGAAACTTACCCAAAATATACGGAATATGTAGTCCATCGTACCTCGCCTTGCTTCGTCAACCTCACAGTACCACGAATATTTGAATTCGTATTAGTACCCGGAGCTGAGGAGGCCTCTAGCAGTCTTGATAAACCAGTAAAATACACGACAGGAAGCTCTTGCCCGTCATCTTCACCTGGAGGCTGTATATCTACTACATTGAGCTCCATTACAAGGAATCGAATGGCTTCTGTTGTGTCTAAAGGCCGGCGAGGAATACCAGGTCCGGGATTGTGGGGAAAGTTGTAGTGGTAAAGTTCTTGAAAATCTACCACATTGTCAGAAATACAATTCTCTACACGGTGCATGAATTGCTCCAAAATCCCAAATACAGGAGCTGGGCAGTTCAAAGAGAAACGCAAAGGAAGAAGCAAAGGGTAGTTGCAGATTGATATATGCATACCGAGAAAACATATCACTCGCATGTAACTTCCAGTGACGTTATACGGGTCCAGTGCGTTGGCAGGAGGGTTAGGCATGGCGGTACTGGACAACGGAAGGGAGAAAAAGCTATCTGGGCTTACCCCACTGAAGGGGACCGTCCACAACGGCTTGAACATGCCTCCCGTGAGCTGGGTAAACTGCTTTAAGTTGTATCCCAGAACCATCATAACAGCCTCTAATCTCTCCCAGTCAACGGCGGCGGTGCCATCATCGAGGAAAGGGCCCCAAAAATTGCCATCTGTGTAGTTCCGCAGATCGTACACAATAGAACAAGCAAACGGATAGGGATAAGAGAAGCTGCTCCTTTGTGGCTCTAAGATAGGAACGCCGTATAAGCAATGAAGATGGGCACTTGCCTGCCGCTCCTCGAAAGTCGTCGAATAAGAATGGCGACGGGGGGCTTTTGCTCTAGACCAGAGCGTGGACTGGCAAAAGAACGCTTCCTTGTTGATACGGCCATTGAAAAGTCTGGTTAGAAGAGCTACATTCTTCGAGTCGCAGCCGTTGGCTGTCGAGGTGAAACTTTTCACAACTTCATCAACAAACTTTATATGTGGTGTCTTTCATGGTGTTAGCTTTCTCTATTTCCCCTGGACGATATTCACGAAATGTCCTGACAAAATTACTTACCTTTTCAGCAACATTTTGATAGTCTAAAATTCTCTCCAGTTTGACCAGTCTATGCAGTTCCTCCTCCCAATCCAGATCCCCCCCTTCTTTGGCAAGTGGTGGTTCATCCTGACATTTATGAGTAAAAATAAATCAAAAACAAGCATATGGATTACCAGTCTTTGGAGATATAAATCTCTGAAGAGTATATGGTTATCGGAGATGAACTGCCGTAATGTCCGGCATGTGATGCAGAGGGAGGCAAGATCAGGAATGTCTACGCTCCTGAAGATGGCATGCAAGATTTCATGCGGAAGAGCGGTAATGGTAGCCATGCCTATTGTAGCTATGTATAAAGTACGTTGCGTGCTACGGTACATGGAAAGAGAGGTTGTTGATAGCAGCCTCCGTGAAATCGCTGATTACTCAAAGTTCGGAAATAGCGCTAACCCCGTGACCTGGAGGGTGGGGGAGCGCGGGCAGCACAGAAATGGAGTAAGTTTACTTTGAGGTGTGATGCCGAGAATCACGTACATCTAGCACGTGATTCGAGCTCTCTAGATAAAGACTTTCATTTTTGACATTCCTGTAGCACGCAGCGATTAAAATGCTCTAATTGTTTTATTGGCCAGTTGGGAACAGAAATCCAGTTTAGTATGCACAGGGATTGCTTGCCGGAGGGGTAGTTTGAGCTTATCACCTTTGCAGATTTTGCTGCAAATTATGGAGGTTCTCTAACGTCCCCCCATCTCTTGAAGAGCTGTAGATCTGCGGCCAAGGATATATTCGCATGCATGTTGAAAGAGAACTGAACCATGTATCTTTAGAGTGGTGAACTGGAATCTAGTGGTCAAAACATCTGAGTGGCAATGGCCTATTAGGTATAAGCCAAATGAGAGCTCGCTGCTTCGACTGAACAAAGCGAACAACCTATCTATTATATTTCCCTAGATATTCTCTGACGCAGAAATGTCTCAGAGCGCTGTCCAGCAGAGCCGATGTGTGTGCGGACTCGGAATCTGAGCCATCGGGAGGAGGAATATCGAGTATCAGAAACCCAGGGAGTCACTTCTAGGCCGAGATGAAAAGAAACACCCCCCACCACCCCCTCCTCTTTCAGACGCGACTCACCTACCCAACAGAGACAGAAGAAACTCAATTTCGAAACCACGCTAGGAAGTGACAGGAAGCGACTAAAAATGAGACAGCCGCATACGACAACCCAATCAACAAAATTTCCCCGGGCCAACTTTTTTTCAAACTTGGCCAAGAAAAAAAAGGGCATATTTAGAGAAGGTCAGTAAGAAAGCCGCCATCTGTTCATTACGGTCACAGGCATTTCCAGTGTAGACATGCCAAGTCTAACACCTACCAGTAGTGCTACCAACCTTTCATCTCTTGCTTGACAATCGCGCGGTGGCTGGGAGAGGTATTCCAAGTTGGTAGGTAGTGTTTAGAAATACTTACCTCGTATGCCTTGATGTCCTGGCACCGGGCGGTTTTGGCCAGGGCGGCGGAAACCCGAAATACATCATTCTGGAGCGTGCCATCACGATGTCCACTTCAGCAACGTTTCCTCATCCCTCGAGCTGACGGAAAAAGATGGGGACAAATACTTACGTCTCTGTAGCATGAAGCTCGGAGCCTAGGGCCAGAGGTGGAACGTAACATAGCTAAAGGCAGGCAGCATAGAATGGCTGCACTCTGGGAAGTATGAGACATATCTCGAGAAGTAATCGCTGATGAGAATCATTCTTTTACCCAGTCTAGCTGGCGTGACCTTAGCATGGAAAGGGGACGTAAATTTGAGTTCGCTTCTTCTGATGCGACTGCAGATATAAGCTTCGGTTATGTGATATTCAGTCAGTTAATTGCACACAGGTGGTAGTAGTATATCAGTAGATGAATGGTCGGGACAAGACAATTCGGAATAAATATTACAAAGCATATCGATAGACATTGTTTCTGTCAACATGTTCGATGAACACAACACATAAAGAAGATCTTGAACCTGTGTCTCGATCCGACAACGCGCAGCACGCTCACATTACGCCTGCAGAGACGATGCATCATCTGACCAAAACCCTCCCGAGCAGCCAACTCCGCATGCAGCTCGACCTGCAGCGGGAACCGCCATCTTTTTTTCCTTGCTATCGGCGGGGGGAGGGCGGCGCGAAGCAGCGCCCATGCGCTTCAGGCGCAAAAGGGTAAAGTGCTTTCGCATGCATCCATCTATATGAGCCTGCACAGTACATACCTGTACGTGAGACGAGAGAGGGTGGTGTGGGAATGCGCTATTGCAGTCTGTGAGGGACTTTTGCGCTGTCACTTGGTGGTTCGGAGATTTTCGGCGCTGTAGCAAGCAGCTATACAGCTATGATGGAACGAGATAGTATCGCCAACAGCACCTACACTTACTTGTATGCATTCGTCGCCATCAAACTTTCCTCTCCGTCTTCGCAGTCGTGGTTTGCGACGTGCCTTGGTCTCCTGCGAGCAGAGATGTTCTCGACGTGCTCGCAGCATTTTGCCCCTCATGTCATTTCTGCATCATGCAAACAAATCGCGGGGTTTCGTGTCACACCGTTTCTTCCTCACCGTTCATATTCTTCCTAGCGTTCGTATCGTGTACAGTCAGCATGACAGGTCATGGCAGGTATGACAGAGATGCGTCTTGTGCCTCTCACAGGGTTCTTCCCTCCATTCCTCTGTTCACCATCCCTTTGTTGCGACGTTTGGTGGTTTGCCGAGGCGGTGAGGTACCATTCCTGGCCCTCAACGGAGCTCGAAAAGTACCTCCTCCACCGCCGACACTCCTGCCACTCGCGACCTTCTACAGTACAGCATTCTCCTACCCAAAGAAGATGAGTTTGTTGCAAGCATGCCCGCTTCTGCCCAGGAATGCGAAGAGCCAAATAAGAATAGCAGGTGCGAGCTGTGCCTAAATATACTTCCCCTCAGATCTTCCCGTCTTCTCCCGGCATGGGCGAGAAAGGAAAAGGTGACGTATCACAACTCTCTTGCGAGGGTAAGCTGCCTACCTAGTCGGCCGAGAGGACAGTGGTGTGGCCGTGGCGATTTTGCTGCTCGGCCCGCTGCAGGACGTTTATGCTCCCTTCTTTCCTGGGCCACTTCCCTGCGCTGGAGTGACGGTAAAAGGGATGGCCTATGGACGAGCGCGTACGCCCCTTTCGTGCCGCTGGGCGAGAAACACAAGGCTAAAACGAACGATCAAGAAACCGGCGAACCTTGCTCTTTGCGCCGATTGCGCAGGCCCGAGCTGAGGGACCTACAGGGTTTTTCGCCATGGGATGCCTGCTAATGCGTGTCCAGCTGAGTGGCTACTGGAACGAACTAGTGATTTCGTTGGTTGCGCGATCTGCGCGGTGTTGCGTGGGATGCTGGCCTACGGAGTCTTCTGCCCTCTCGCAGTAGCCAACGAAGGAGCAGAGAGCCCTTGCTGCTGAGCCGCGCCAGGGTGCATGACATGGCATGCTCCCTTCGCTCCGCACCCGTCTTACGTTAATGGCGGACGGGAATGCATGAGCATCAATGCAGTAGAGACACGGACCAGAGCGGCTACGCGCATGAACAATTGATCTTGTGACGTCTGAAATGGGTATAGCAGCGCTGGCGGTGAAAAAGGGGGGGGGGGGACACCTGCCCGCTCCAGTGGGAGGGGAGAGATGGACCGGCTGATGGGATGCAGGGTGCGCTGTCCATTGTTCCATATTCTTCCACGCGTGGGTACTCTGAAGTAGCTGTTGTTGGAGGAGGAGACGGTGTGATTTGCTCTGCTCATATACTCGGCGCAGGAAGGGCATCTTCGTTCAAGGCCGCGAACAGGCCTGTCCTGGCATCTGGAGCGTTCCTCAGGGCAGACCGAGTAGGAGGAGAGGAGGGCCTCTCCACCTTTTGCGAGATGCCACATCATCACGTCTGTTTGGGTCAGTCCGGGCGAATTTCCTCTGGCGGTTGCAGTCGGCCACGACACGTCGGCCACCTTGGGCTTAAATGTGAGTGATAATCTCCAGGATGGCGAGCAACAGCCAGTGCGGTACTGTAGCCCAGGGCGTTGAATCTCCCACCTCGCTGCAATGAATCGCCCGGGTGTGAGACATGTGGATCTGATTCCGGGAGAGGGAATATCCGTAGAAGATCGGATTGTGGGAAAGCGATTGAGCCCAATATTGCGACTCGAACGTCTCACATCTTAATTTCCTCGCCGTCTAGCAGCGCCACCGTTCCACCAACCTCGTTAATGGGACCCATGAACCAGGATGGAGGGATCCTGTGCTGTACGCCGGGTCGTGCCATGCCACCGCCTCCTGCCGGCCCGCGATGCGGCGTGGGTTTGCCCTCCTCACTGTAACCCTCTACCCTTTCACACACTGCCTGCGAGCACTCATGACGGGCATCGGGGGCAGCCGTCTTGCCCGATCCAGCTCTCCAGGCCTCCTCACCCGAGCCCGCCCCTGGACCTGGCCGCTTGCAATGGGCAGCCAGGGCCGGCTGCGATCCCCATGGTGCCTGTTCTTAGTACTGTATAGAAAAACCGTTAGTTTGCTGCTGGTGAGATGGAGCGATGGAGCGATGGAGCGGCGGGATATCCGCAGGGCCCAACTCCGTGTACACGGAGCACGCTCCCGCAAACGATCGCCGCACCGAAATGAAGCAGAACTCAACCTCGGACACGCCCAGGACGATGCATGGAGGCACGCGCACCGGCGCACCGCCCTGTTGTACTGGAGCATCATCCAGCTTCTGCTGGCGGATGACCACCAAATGCCAGAGCCCTCTCCTATCAATGCAGGCGCGAGCCGACGGTCGCCCTTTTGAGGCACTCGTTCTTGCAGAGACAAGCGCGCATCCCGCAGCGCGCTTCTGCGAGCCCCCCCGCCTGTGGTGGAAGGCGGTGCGGGCCTGGGTTGCGCCGGCATGGGGAGGTGAGGGGACCAGCCATGACCGCATCGTCGTACTGCGCATGGCACGTCGTTGGGCTGCATGCCATGGACGGGGGAGGGTTGGGCAACGCAGCCTGGGTGCGCGCCGTTCTCGCCAGCAGCACTGGGAGGACTAGGCACTTGCTGCATGCGAGCAATGTGGATGATACTGTATCGGCAGGGAAACAGGACGGGGGACGATGGAGACACAGAATTGCAGATTCCTGGCCTCGTAAATGCGTTGCGCCCTTCTGCCCTATGGGGAGCTGCTCGCAACTTCGGCCTCTATTGCTATAAGTGTAAAGCTGCCCAGCTATGCTGGACTGGGACAACAGCCAAACGCCGTCATTCCCGCTCGTAAACCAGACTGGATCCTCCCTCCCTCTGCCACCGTCCCTCCCGAGTTCCCTCCACCCGTACCCACGAGAAGAGACGTAGGTCAGAGTGATCCGCAGCGACTCCACCCGACCACCACGCAACAGAGTCTCCTCTGGCCAAAGACATCTTCTCGTCATCCGGAGTAGCCGCCAGGAATTCAGTTCCGACGGGTGCCGTGAGCGAGTCGAACCGCGCGGATTGCTTGCCACCGTTGAAGACTGACCAAGGCGGCCCCCCGTCTAAGGCCAAGGCCAAGGCAAGTTTTCGCCCGTCAGCGGAAGGCCCCAGCGGATCGACAGAGAGTGGCCGGACCCTGCTGCTCGGACGCACTGGGAGGCAAACACCCCTTCCGCCTCTTTGCCCCTTCGAGCGTGGGATCGAGGCGTGTGAGACGAGAGGGGGAATTCTGCCAGCGGCTTCTGCACGCAGACTTTGCTCGTTTGGCATTTAAATACCCGGCCAGGAACAAGACGAAGAAGGACCGAACTAAAAGAGAGGCTTCCATCACGACGGCGGACTCGATCTGACGAGGGCTTCCGTTCCAGCTAGAGTTGCTTGCGCTTCCAACTACCACTCCCCCTCCGGCCCTCTCCCCCGCGGGATCTACTGACCGCACGAGACAGCACGGTAACACCTGTTGAACCGCAGCTGTCGTAGAAGGGAATTCGACTGGGACCCGCTCAAACCGAGAGCCGGCAGGTCAGGAAGTACGTTCACTACTTACGGCGCCAGTGGCAGCGTCAGTCAGTGATCAGAGCCGGTGTCACACACTGGGGAGAGTTGGTCTTGCCGTCACCAGCCGCTCATACCACACCCAAGCCCAAGCCCATCCGCTCAGCTGGAGCTGTCTCACGCAAGGGGGTCGCGCACCGGCGGGAAAAAAGAAGCATCCCCGTCATTATTGCTCCCCGGGGCCGTGCCATTCGTTGCTCGTGATACGTTACGCCAGGCCGAGGCTGACGCTGCGCGAAGACGAGAGTTAGCAGGTTGGTTTTGAGTTTCTGTAGAAACGTTTTACGCCGTGTTGGAAAAGGGCAGAAGAAGAACGACGTCCCAAAAGGGAAGAGAAGAGGAATCGCAAAAGAAGAAGAGGAGGAAGACGACGACAGCGACGACAACGACAAAAACGACGACGACGAGATAGCCACGTCTCGAGCCACATCTACAACGACATCTAATAGGAAAACGGAGCAACCACTGTGACTACTGCCACTGCCACTCTCACCGTCACCCGCTGACGCCCAGCCTACTTCTTGCTCCCCAAGCCCACCCACACCCAGCTCCCCAGCACCGGGACCTGGGCTGTTCCAACCTTCCCACCACCGTCACACTTCCACGCTTCCACTCCTCCTTCTCCCACCTCGATTCCTACAACCTCCCCGACCCCGCCGCCGCCCAGTACTGTGCTTTCTCTTGCGATTCTGCGCTGCGTGGTCCTTGGAGGCCCCGTTTCGAGCGAAGAGTTGCCAGTTGGAAGGAGAACCCACCGGCGCAAACCCACTTCCCTCCCGACCCGCCATCCAACCAACTTCCCTCTCCTTCTCTCGTTCTCTCTCTGCTACGCACCAGCTGAGGGCAAACCCGCCAGACTGCGCCCGAACCCGAACCTGGACCTGACCTTGACCTGGACCCAGGTCCTGCATTCCTTCAATTAGGTCTTCCTGTACTGTCCTGACCACATCCGATCAAAACCTGTCACCTCGAGCGCATCTCCCCCTCATCCACCGCCGCTCCCCCTCTCGTGGCCGGCGCGCGCTCTCCATACGAACCCCCCTTCCTATCTGCAATCACGGAAGCGCCTCGCACCGCATCGCAGCGCCGCGCATCCGCTTTTGGACTTGGTGGGTCGAAGAAAAAAAGTGACGCCGTCCTTCTAGACGCGGCTTCGGTCCCAGTCCATTCGAAGGAATTCGCCGCCCAGCCCGTCCGTCCTTCCCGCACTCGAAAAAGTGCGAATCATCATCCCCCGCGCCAATTCGGTGACGCAAAGCATCCGCGGAGTACGCGCGAGCGGCGAGGCCTGGTGGTTGCGCGCTCATCGTTCTAGACGTCGGCAGTGCTCCATTTTTCGCGTGGCGGTTTTCCAAGTAGGAATCCGGCAACCGAGATCCTCCTCGAGAGAGGAAAGCGCGTGGAAGCAAGAAGGAGACCCGGACGTGCGTGAGAAATACTCCACTGGGGCTGAGAGCAGTGCACGCATCTGCCTGGAGACACACCACCGGAAGCCCTTGATCTACCCCTCCTACATATTGAGACGTGCGGGGCCGTTACACTGAGCTTGAGATACCCATTGCCCCACTAAGCCGTCTTGCCAGTTGCAAAGGGGACCCAAGGTTTTAGGTGCCACACGCTGTCCGGTACGTAGACACACCAGAAGCAGACTCCAGAGGGCTGTGTGGTGACCGGAAGTGAGGGGTTGCAGAGCGTGTTCTGACAATTTCGAGTAGATCATCCGTCGCCCAAGGATCCTGGTCCTTGTCGTTCACTGCAATTTCCTGCCGTAAAGAGAACCGGCCAAGAGCAGGTTGTCAGCAGGAGAGTGCCCACAGAGGACCTCCCTTCTCCAGACCTTAAACCTTGACCCTACGCAAGTCGGGAGGGTCGGGCACGCACGACACGGCCCTTGGAGGGAGACTAGGCACAGGTATCGCCGGGCCCAGGACTGTACCCACGAGCGAACAACCAGTCAGCTGGAAAACGAGACTCCCACTTCCCGCCATTTCCTCCTAAAAAAGGCCGGTCCGTTCCCGGCTGCGTGCGAGATTTACTACCATTTAGGCCACCCTGCGCCGCATGTCAAGTCTTTTCTCTCAATCCTCGTAAAGATCCTTGTGGCTCTCTGCACACTATTCTCCAGCTGGGCTGCGTTCCTTTCACCTTCTCCAACGTTACGCATTGACTGTGAAAACGCTGGGCAAGATTAAGTCGGCTTTGACAGACGAAATTCGTGCACTACGCCGAACAGTAATCGAGAACTAGTCCACCAGTGCAAGAACACTCTGGTGGCGAATCGCTCCTTGTGCGCTCCTGCATCTCGAAAGTCGACTGAGACCCCTCCTACCCCACGAAAGAGTCTAGGAATCGCCTGCACGGTCATCGAGTCACTCAGACCTCTGGCAGACGTGCAACTTTCACAGATATCCTATTTCGAGCAGTCTCCTGTCCAGGCGCTACCGGCAGATTCGAACTCGTCCGACGGTCATTCCATCGGCGACCCCCACCTCAGTCGAATTTGCACTCCGCAAGGCGAACCTTTTCCCCCATTCAATCGTTACCGCCTTCACCGTGGCGATCCATCACTCAAACATGTCATATCATGACCACAGTGGTGGTTATCCACCGCTGCGCGACCAACCAGAGTCGCAGTATCCTCCTCCACCAGGCGAAGAAGATGATCGCGTCAGGGCATTTCATCAGCGCATGCCCTCCACAGGCAGCAGCATAACCCTTCCGTCGATATCGCCCTATGATCCTCAGTATGGCCAGCCTCCAAATGGCTACCAGCAAGATCCCCGCGCCTATCCGCAGGATCCCTACCGTCCGCCTCCGGGACCTTACAGAGACGAAAGAGCCTATCCCCAGGAGTACGGAAGAGGCGCGCCTCCCCCACAACACATGGCCTTCAGTCAGTCAGCTCCCAGGCAGAGAACTGCAATAGCATGCAGATACTGCAGGCGACGCAAGGTAAGCACAAGACACTCCCAATCCTGACCTGCAAATTAAGCGACGCTTCTGTTGGGAGTGTTTACAGTCTGCCAGCGTGGAATTTCATGCAAAGCTTTAATTTTACGTTCGTTTGTTGATTCTAAGGTAGATTCGTTGCTCGGGCTTCGACCAAAATCCTGAGGGACGTTGCTCAAATTGCCAGCGCTTCCAACAAGAGTGTATCTTCACTCCCGTATCGTCCCAAGCGCAGGCATTTGTCCCAGCTCACGCCGTGTACCCAAATATGCGGAATATGGGATTCGGGCCAGATGGTAGGCCTCGACCGAACGTATTCCCTCAAGGGACCCAGCTGTTTGGCGCCCATGGCCAGCCACTTGGCTCTCTACCTGCTCAACCAGCAACCAGCTCTCCTTACACGGACTACACACAGCCTTCCCCGACTGGCTCTTACAGTTCCTTTTCTGAGGACCGCTCGCAGGCAGCAGGACAAGATTCGCGGAAGCGCCCCCAGCAGGATCCACACCCCTCGATTCTTCCGCCACCTGTGCCTGGCCAACCGAACTATGTCCGTTCCGATAGCGCATCAAGTCGTCGACAGGCCGTTGAAGATGATCTCCGTCTGCCCCCAGTAACCCCTACAAATGGTGGACATGCGACGCCCAACTACTCGCCCAATTCTTCTACGTCCTCTCACTCAAACTTGCAGCCGCCTGGTCAGGCCGGATCTGGATTGCCGTCAATGTCAAGAACCCCTCCGCCGAGAACTAGCCCTGGTGAGAGTGGCCGATCAGATCCCATGTCACTGGGAAGCATAATGGAACGACGACCCGAGACTGAGATCGACAGGAGCATGCTGGGCCGATTGGACAGGAAAGGTCAATAACTTCATGCACCATATTTCCGAGGCCACCCAGGACTGGATGGTATCTCCTAGATTGTGAGGCTTCCCGAACGTCACAACCTAACCAGCCACTTTCTCATCTGCTCATTTGATATTTGACCTCGATATATCGACAGCTCCTTTACTTTTGGTCCCAGCGGAGGAACGAAAGGAGCGACTCTTAAAACTCGTCATTCTCGTTTGCTGCGGCTATGAGCTGGGTGTGGAACGCGGATGGCAAGATATGCGTTGGTAGTTCTAGGGCGGAGGGCCGGTTCCTCTCAATTCGTTCTTACTTCGCAACTTGCGTACATTCTTTTGTGCTTATATTCTCTCGTGCTTGCATGTTTTGACCTCACAATATTTTTTTTTTCTTTCAGGGTGGTGGAAAATGGCTCTTACCTGTCTAATCTTTGCTTGCTTTTCGGCATTGCATGCGTTACAGTAATGGAGCTGGAGCGGGATCTGGCTTTGCGGAACGCGGCTGGGCATTTTATATTCGCCTGGCAGGCAAGGAAGGCCATCAAAGGAAACGGGGAGGAGTCAAAAGAACTAGATAGGTTATGCCTCACGGCTCACGTTACCAGGTGTTTAGGCGGGGCGGTCTGTTACTCGTTTTGCACAACTTTTACTTTTTATTCATGTTACTAGCATGGTGGATTTTTACTTTTCTGGCTCGTGCATTGTTCTGGTGGCTGGTTCGGGGCGGTTTGGTTCAGCATTGACTTGTGCGGGCGTGGCGGGCCGCCTGTAGAGCACTCGCTGGAGCTTGCTTCCAAGTCCGAGATGGGAGTTGTTAAGATAGCTTTGTTTAGCTGTGCGAGAGTTACCAATCCACGAGCTATTCCTACTCGGCTGGGCATTCTTCGTCCTGACGTTTGTGTGACGTTGCTTACCTTGCTTGTAAGCCCACCTCAACATCTGCGGGTACTATCTCTCTTCCCATCCCATAATCTAGAACCAAACGGCAATACCTGATCTATTCCCCAGTCACCTCACTGGGAGGTGGTATGTCCACGTGTACAGTCATCGTCAGACGGAATCTGCCTAACTTGGGTATCTCTGATGGCATCAGCAAGGCAGTAGTTACATTCATCACGTTGAGCATGTAGTAAGAGAGCAAGGGTAGTTGGGTGGGGGGTCAGGTAAGGCGCTGAGTTGATTTTGTACAAGCGGGCTATCTCACTACAACCGGAAGACTCGCCATATCTGCAGCAGCGCCAACCATGACCGTGCAAAAAATAGCCCAGTTTTCCTGGATTTTTACCAAGCTGCCATCCCCCACAAGCGCGCGCGCAGCCTCTCAATAATTCGATATCGCACGCCATTTTCCCCATCCCAGCCATTTATTCAAGCAGAACGCTCTACTCGACCTTGTCCTCGAAGTTCTCGCCCGCGACCAAGTCTGGGATGTCATCGTCGTCTTCGTCCCTTTTGTCCTCACCGCCTTCTGCCTTCTGCATCGACTGGTAGCTCTCGGCCAGTTTTCGGAGCGAGGCCAGGGAGTCGGGACCGAGTTGATTCAAGATGCCTGGAACGAGCTCGGTGAGTTCCTTGTCCTCGCCGTTACCGTAGATGGCGAAAGTATTGGCTGGGACTGCGGCGTGAACTGTAGATTGTGGTGATTAGCAATGTTCCAGCGAATAGGATGCATCGGTGAAGAATTACCTTTGGGAGCAGCGAAGTGGATGACATTTCCATCAGACTTGAACATGTTCACCTCCTCAATGGCCTGTATCGGCTGAACATTCAGCTTCTTCAAGGAAGTCTGAAGCTTCTTGTCGTCCGCGCCAGCACTCTTGTGGACCTTCTTGACCTTTCTTCTCGGTGTGCCTTTGCCACTATGGAAGCATTTGTTAGCTTTCATTTGTAACCTATGCCCTCAAATTCCATTCCGGGTCTTCCTGACTATCGTATCTATAGTCGCTAGAGCGAGGAGAGTTCTGTACATACCCTGTATAGCAGGTTAGCTGCGAGTCGTCCTCAGGCAAGATTTATAATCATTAAAGGGAGGCGGCCGTAGAAAGATCTAGAGGGGGTTGAAAGACAAGCACGTACCAATTCGCGCCGACTGCTGCATCCGCTTCAGCTTTTCCATATCCATGATGGCGGTGGTTCAACTTTCGTTGGGGTTGGCCGAAGGTAGGGAAAGGTGGAAAAAGAGAGGAGTGAGGGTCGTCCTGTTCGCGCCCGTGTCAGTCAACACCTCACTTCCACGCACGACTCTGAAATCACGTTGCGAGTAAGAATCTAGGGCAGTGCATATACGTACCTGTGTAGTGATCGAGGAGGTCCTAAGATATCCAGAATCTCGGGATGAAGTCGGCGGAGGTGCAGTAACTCAGTTGTGTGCGCCAAGACTTTCAAAAATTAGCCGAGATTTTGGTGTGGAGAGACGTCAACGGCAACATCACGTCTCTTCTTTCAACCAGCGATGCACCGGGCGCTCAGATATTGTCACCCAGGACAGTGGAATCGGTAACGACTACGACATCAATCCTGCAACCTCCGGTTTAAGAGGGTATTTACGTAGAGCCCTCAGGCTTTGTTGGCAGAAGATCAAAAACGTCACAGTAAGGACGTAAGTTATCTGGAGATTACTTGATCAAAGCCCCGTGCAAAGCCAAGGCATTC
This sequence comes from Oidiodendron maius Zn, assembly GCA_000827325.1. NCBI lineage: Eukaryota > Fungi > Ascomycota > Leotiomycetes > Myxotrichaceae > Oidiodendron > Oidiodendron maius. The sequence continues at coordinate 166,427 of KN832872.1, read as the reverse complement.
TTGACAGTAGACTAATATAGATAATGATTTCCACTTCTATTCTTTGACACTGCCTCCTTCTAGTTTGTAACATATGCACCTTATCAGTCGGTAAGATTGGGATCTTGTGCAGAGTCTTTGAGGTCATCCTACAGTCATCATGTGCCGTTCACATCTTTATTGCAGTCTTCTGTCTAGCCATGTACAAATATGATACTGTAAATTTTCTAACATGATCGACCAGATAGGTCAAAGCTTCACCGATGTTCGTGAAAATAGTGGACTACAGGGAGGCTAAGGCAGCGGGCAGCGGGCAGCGGGCAGCTAACGCACGAGTAGCAGCGAAGCATACTTGCAGCACTGTTACGTGATATTTAGAAGAGTGACAGTCCATTCTGCCTCAGTATTTGAATGACTATTAATTTGCTGATATCTATGTAGTGCTTGCTGTCGGCTTAGTTATTGTCACGAAGTTAAGAATGCCGAAATAGAAGTTAGTAGAAGCTGAATTGAGCTGTACAACAAGTAACTATTGAAGTGACGATTAGCCATATCAATAAACAGCTTCTCTCCTGTCTCTTCTGTACGCTGTCGTATCACCATATAGTTGCACCAATAATACCTCCCTCCAGCGAACCCTCTTGCCCAACTCCCCATGGTCTATTTGCCAATGCACTTGCGTACTCGAGGCCAAGTGTTCGACTCAGGAATTTCGCTTCTATTCATTGTCAGTTATTGTCTGCAAATCCCTCACCCCGGTAATTTCTTACGACATACGAATTGCGAGGGCGTGGCATCATGTTGAGTGGCAGAACTGGGATAATTGCGTTCGAGATCTTTCCGCCATTCGATGTGCCAGGTCCAGTTATTGGTGGACCTGTAGCAATTGCCAGACACCTGCCATCAGCAATCCTTGAGGCGGTTTTTTTAGTATGTTCGAGCGCTGGCCACTCCTCTTGTTCTCGAAGAGAAGCCACTGGCGTGCTCAAAAAGTTAACATCGTCGGTACAAGAAACATGAGTTGGGTCCGGATTCAGAGCTTCACTGCTCAATATCTTATTACTAGAAATAGATAACTTTGCATCTCCTTTAACACACATTGGGGTGTAGGTTTCGGGGGTGATGGCCTGGTGTTGGTTGCAAAGGACGGGCTGCTGCGGAGTTGTAAAGCTGTTGGAGCTGCCACAGCTACCAGACTTTGAGTCTTTGGTGGCGGCTGTAGGCGTAGATTGGAGGGTTGGTTCGATGGAGCTATCATTCGTCGTAGACAAGCTGACCGTAGACCTTGCGGATGTGAAACTGTGATTCCGACTCGATATTTCACTCAAAGATGTAGTGGCACTCTTATATTCCGTTGTATCCGTCAATGTGGGTGATGAAGTATCTGCAGATGCGGTAGGAGCTGTGACAGTGCACTCACTGTCGCCACCATCCCCGCTTCTGATATTAGCTTGCTTCTTCTTGCTCTTCTTAAGCTTCTTAGGATTATTTCCTTTCCCCTTAACTGGTAGGCTTTCTTTGCTTGGTCCAATAGTCATTATCGAAATATCGCACGCAGAACGACCCTCCGAGCTGGCTATAGTCAGCACTCGCTCAGACTCAGGCGTAGATTCGACAGTGCTGGTAAGTAGATCGCCCGACACTGTTGGATCTTTCACGTATTGCTTCTCGTAGTTATTAGACTCGACGTTTGATTTATTCATGTTTAGAGGAACCACAAGACTCTTCTGGCGAACACTTGCTCTTAGGGCTTCAATCAAATCGTTCATTGAATTAGATGTGACTGGTATTACTTCTGCGGTATTGGATACCGAGCTAGAACGACTGTGAGAAAAGCGAACGCGACTAAGGCGGTGAGCTACTCACTTTTGTTGTGCGAGCCCTTCTCTATCCTTATAGTGGCTGTGCTTACTTTCTTTTAAAAATGTATCCACCTGTTCCTTCTTCAGAGTATTTACAGGGATTATACCCTGAGAGTCTTCCTTCATTGGGACGTTTTCCTTCTTGTTGGATAGAGACCTTTCATGAGACCCGTTGGATTTTCTATTCCCACCAAAGCAGTTATCAATTGGATCTAAAGGCATCTGGGTAGCCCGTAGTCGGTCCAGAGCGGACTGGTGTTGTAATATTTCTGATATACTGGAGTGCAGCTGCTCCACTGGAATTGGCACTGTATATGGAGGGGACTCCTTGAGATGTGACTGGAAACCAGTTGGCAGCGGACTACGATTTCCACTTCGATTTTTATGAGCATCTGCAGAATTATCTTGCAATGTAAAAGAATCTTCCATTTGATGAGAACGGCTGTATTGGCGAGTGGGGATAGAGTTCTTTCTGAAATTTCGATGGCTGCCTCGACCGTAGTAGTTTGAATTGTACGCTTGACTTGACTGGCTGCCAGACCTGTCTCTTGAGAATCTGCCCTTATCAGAAGGCTTCACTTCCATCACACGCCCAGATGGTGTAGCGTAACCATTAAAACGAGAGACGGCAGGTTGTACGGCACTTTCTTCTGTGAAACTACAACTTCAAGTTAGCATTGGAAAGTCATATTGTTGCCTGCCGAAGGAGGTGAAGATACAAATGAAGTTTGTCCTGTGGGTTATTGATACTGAGAGCCAGATGTATAGGAGAGAAGGTAAAGGACGCGCAAGAACTTTATCATTGAAATGCAATTAAAATAATTACTTACGTGACGAATGATGGTCCGAGGTAGGGGTTGGTGTATAAGTAACTGATTGACTCGACAGTCCCAGCTTCTGACATCATGTCCTTCAGTGCATGTGACAAAAACATTTCGACTGAAGCGCCGTTCACGTAGACAGTGCGGTTGTTCTTATAATATTCCGACTTGTGGTCCATAGTTTCTCTGTTATAGTAGAAGGTAGATGTCTTCCCATAAATCTTCGCATTAGGGTGACCTTCGAAAGGTATAGATCGAGAGCGTTGGTGGTTGTTAGTAGATCCTGGACCCGAGTCTGACTTTTCCAATGGTTCATGGGTGCTGTGGGATTCACGTCCAGGGACTTGGTATCCGTCATTCCACCACCTGGCATCGTTAGACACCCCCCTTTGGCTAGTCTGAGTGTCATAGAAGGTGCGTGAATTAATCGCCGCCTCTCTGATATGGGGCGGTGATGTACATTGAGAATTGTGGACATATATTGGCTGGACTACTTGAGGAACTGATCTTGGGGGGCTTTTGTGAGAAGCAGTGTTAATAAGTTGTTGATCATGTGCGCTGCCATGACTCTGGCCACTATGAGAAGGATTGTCTCCCGGTCGATAAGGGCCACTGCATGTTGCGCCGTCAGAGTACCCACAACTTCTAGATCCGAGCTGCTGGTCCTTATGCTCCTGGTATAGAGAGCAGGATGCTGTGGGAGGATTCGAGGTAGCACTTGTCATCGTACGCTGAGTCTCTATAAACTGGGCATAAGTCTGGAGGTGCGAGTTCGCGACGGGGAGGGCTGGGACATGTGAGTCAGTCGATTTTTAATTCAGAAGTATGATAACTTACTCGGTCCAAGCTTGTTCTGGTGCTGGTTTTCGAGGTTGATGGCAAGGGGCAGCGAGGCTAGAGATTGAGGGTGATGCATCGCGGATGCATGGGCATGCTGAATTGCTTGGGATGGGTGAGAGGCTGGTTGTTGTAGAGGATCGATACATTGTTGTTTGACCATGGCGTCGTACTTTTCTCGCAAGCGGGCATGGTGAAAACGAAGAGCTTCCTTCATCACATCCAACTCATAGACGCCAAATCTGCAAATATCGGCTTTTTGGGAGTGACCGAAGAGAGCGATGAAGTCTGTCTCAGGAGGAAGCGTCGCAATTCGATCAGCGTTGTTAGTGACCCAGTTGCCAGCATAATGGAAGATCATTGCATTTTGCTGCATTCTTCTATATGACTCTTGCGCGATCTCGTTGTCCTTACTAATATGGCTGATTACATAGTAGAGGAACACCGCACCCTCAACCCAGAGATCGACGGCGTCAAAGAAGTAGTAGAGATCTTTCCAAGAACCCGGGTTGCGAATGAGGCCCGCAACTTGGGGCAGCTCCTTTCGCAAGAGCGCAGCCATTCTCTTAACTTCCTGGTCGAAATCAGAGCGGACGATAGGAGCTGGTGGAGGGATGCATAGCAGGCGTTTTGCCCTGATTCCATTTCTAGTTGAGAAGACAGCAGGGGCATCCGCTGGGACATTATAGAACTTTGCAGGCAGTGCAAGCTTGAGATATGGTGCTGCATGGGCGGCAAGAGGACCGAAGGTGGACATGATGTTCGAAATTGAAGAGAGGGTATTGTGGAATTAGATTGTGATCCTGCTTGAGGCTAAGGTGCGTAGAAGAGGCAATCAATGGAGGTGTGAGGGCGAATGAAGAGTGAGATGGGCCTTCCTGTGATCAACTGTTGTGATGCGCAGCGTGATTGCCAAAGATTTGTAAGAGTGCGTGAGAGATATCCAGATGAAGAAAGGAGCAGACGCAGAGATGAAAGCGATAGTGTGCGGTGTAATTTGTGGAGAGTTGTAGAGCAGCCGCGAAGGAGAAAGTTGGGAGAAGTGAAATGGAAGGTGGCCCTTCACTTGGGAGATTGACAAGCGAATGAGTATATAATTCACTCCACAACAGTTTCGAATCCTCATATAGATCTCTAAGAAGCCGTACTTGCGGTTTGATCTTGATGGCAGAAAGAGATTTTCAATGTATAGGCTAGGTCTGATGAAATCATAAAGTGCCATATTGTTACAGTCGCCTTTAATCTGGTTTATCCTATGTTTCTCAAATAGAAGCTCATGCATGATGCGAAGCCATCCTGATGCCACTTTTCTCTATTCACAATAAGCGCCAGAAGAATAATGACCGGTCGTGCTGGCTCTACCGTTGTTTTCTGTTTCAGATGACAGAAAATACTTTGTGATATAGTGGTACTCGGCAGATCAGAGCGCCTTGGAAAGTCATTTCTCGACGAGGAATAAAAATATCGTAGTTAGATATCATGCTCCAGGACGCATTGTGAACATTGCAGCGCATGGACCAAAACAAGTCATCCATATAAGCTCCTAAGCCCTTAGAGTGGAGCAGCGAGGCCAGTATTTTAAGATGGGATGTAAAAAATAGAATAAATAGTAGAGTTGTATTGTAATCAAGAGCAAGCGATTGACAAAGGAGCTGTATTTAAGGCTCACAACAAATCAATCGTCATCTGAGCATACTTTAAGGTACAGTACAGGATGATATTTACTTCGGGAGAGAATTGATCATCTTCAGAATCTCTGATTCATTATCTCCTGCAACTGCTCGCCCGTTGTTCCAATCGACCGTCTTATCTCGAGTCAGTTACTTTTGCTCTTCATGGCACGCGAGGAGAATGGGATATACCAGAGGCCGCTGAAAACTATCTCTATTCATCTGCAATTTCTTTACCGCATCTGACTCATTTTTTGCCCCAGAAACGACTTCTCCCGCCCGGTGTGCTCCAATGTATTCAAGAATACTCTGGAGCTGGTCTTCGGTTGGAGGTTCTTCTGTCACATCCAGTTCAAACTCCGCCCGTCTGGGCTGTGTCTGGACAATATAGTCACTAGCTTGATCTTCAGTTGCGTGTTCGGCAGCCTTCGCCGATGCCTGTTTGAGGAGCGCGTGAACTCGCATAGAGGCCGGAGAGCTGGCCTTGTGGAAGAGAGTGATCACATCTAGTGTTTTGTGCTGCAGAGGAACATGGTTATTTTATAATCTCTGGTTTAATGGGCCCATTGGGGAGGCAGCAAAGGGGTGCACGAAGGAGAGAGCTGTGATGCTTACGAAGCGAAACATTTTGTCTATAGAGCCGTCTGAAGAGACCGGTGAAGCTGGTCTCTTGAAGAGGAGACGTTGGGAGCAAGAGGAAGAGCTTGCTCGCGTCGGCATGACGTTATGGCGGCAGCAACCCGTGCTTCTATCTACTGGGGTACATTACTGCAGCCTCAGGTACCAGTTCGGTTTTCTCGTAAGCTCTAGATGCTAGCAAAACGTCGCGTACTTTAAACCTTCAGACCAGAGAGTTTGGAGCGCATGGGATCGAGACGCCCTGTCTCTGCCATCCTGCTGTTAACAGTCCGCACCACACCGAATCCCTACGATGCCTCCCCTCATCCTACATAACGTTCCTGACGAGGAGCTCTACGTTGGCGAGGATGGCATACAGAGACCGTACGCCATGCTCTTTCCTGGGTATGTCCACTCACCCTCCTCCCTCTATGATGCGCGATAGATCTGATGCCTTGTCGTAGAACGGATGGCAATCCAGGTACGTCACGGGCGCGGCGAGCAGTTCCAGAGACCGGCTCCTTTGGGAAGTCAACGCGGCGCTCGAGATCACGAGCGGGCACGCCAGCGGCAAAGCGCGAGGACCCAACAATCGCCGCCGCAGACAAGATATTCTCTGAATTCCTAGTCAAGCAGACCACTACGCCATCCGAGAATCAACGAAAATCTTCCCTCAATGCCTCCACATCCCAACAGAATCACTTGGCGGGGCAGCCTACTGGCGTTGGCGAAGGGAGCTTAAGCTCTTCGCAGCAGCGCTACGTTCATAAGGAGCCCACTGAGGCCATATTGAGAGGTTATAAGTCCACGCAGCAATATGCAGCAATAAGAGAGTATGAGCGCATCGCCGGGCATATCTGCGAAGACTATCCAAGGGATCCGCCACTTTCAGAGCTCAAATACAAGTCTTCGCTCGGCCGAGATCCTACCTCCTTACGGCAGCGCCCTTTAACCCCGGAAGAAAAAGCTAAAGCATTAAGATTCGCCGGCGGAGAGCACTGGATTAAGATCACATTCGAAAGTGCAGAGGCTGCTGAACTGGCGGTGGATTCGAGCCCGCAGATCATAATGGGCCACCTTGTCTATGCAGAATTATACCGGGGCGTGCCACCTTCGAGTGACCAGCCCATCCCTGCCACCGGCAATGGCGGTGGCGAGCAGAGAATGCCGGGGAGGAAACAATCAGGCATATTGCCACGGTCTCATGCACCGTCGATGACACAAATAACACGTGGAGAGCAATCCTTAAGCCCAGAAGGGTCTCGCACCTCATCTCAGACTCTCGACACTGGAACTTTGTCAACAACGACAGTTAACTCTGGGACCATAGCTGGGCAGCCATCCTCTTCTTTCTCTGGTGGCGAGTCCGAGTCTACCTTCTGCCAGCGGATCCCCACCGCGAAGCGCATCCAGCTACTACCGGCGGAGCATGCACTTCTCCCGCAACAGAGTTACTCACAGCGCCTCCTAAGCAAGATTCCGCTACTAAGCTGGTTCTCAACCGATATTATCGGCAGCCAGGTGCCCAAGACGGAGGCCGGAGAGTTTGACTGGGCGAAGGCTAGCCTATACTGGCGGATTGTAGTGTGGCTCGATGGACTCACTGGCTGGTTTGATATAGTGAGCGGGGAGAAGGAGGAATGATTGTGATCAAGTGGTTTATAGAAAGACAATGATATGCATGGAACGGAGTTCAAGCGCGGCGTTTGTCACGTCCAGTCATGGATGGCGGAATTGTCCCTAAGTAGATATACAAGACAAAAATGTGCTCGGAGCTGGTCTGGTACAAATGCTATGAATCCAGTTATACATTCGGGTATAAATTAAAATCCCATGCCGCATTCCGGGTATTTACAAGTCAAAATAGTACACAATCACATCTACTCAGACATGGCTTCGTCAGCCCCTGTGCTCCACCCCATTTCCCTACTAGAGCCTCTCCCTCTCTCATCCGTGGCATTTGCGTCCACATCTCCTCCGTCCTTGCTTTTACCCCATGCAGCTGGTTCTTCTCCTCCCCCAGACTCGACACTGGATGCATTCACGGCCGTCGCTGAGCTTTGGCCTCCATCCCCGTCCCCGCTTGAATCTAGGTCTAACGGGCCTTTATCCGGAACTCGATCCGCTGGCGGCGGACTAAAAGGTCTGGCGCCTCTGCTCCGGTTCAGAATGCCTGTGGTTGAGCCTACATCGCGATCCGAGAAGACAGATGAGACGTCGACATCGCGGCCCACTGCCCCTGCCAGACTCTGGTAATGCAGGCCCTCACCTAAGAGGCTATCGCTTCTCTTGTGGCTGGTTGAAGCGCCAGCCACAGCATCTTGTGCGCTCGCCGCGTCGGCCAGGATGCTCTTTTGCGGCAGGATCGAGAATATCTCAGTGTCAGCACCATGGGAAGCTGATACGTCGTCATTTGCGAACAAGTCCTTCCCCTTCTCCAGCAAGTCATCTAACCCACCGCCATTCCAGCCCTTTCGCGCCAGGGCCTCGAAGATATCCACTTCTGCTCTCACAAGTCCCGCACTGCACTCTACAATCCGGCCGCTGGTCTCCTGGGAGTCCCTCAGGAGACCCTTCGCGTGGTTGCCATGCAAGCTGGTAAGCCCGTCCAACTTCGCAGTCAGCTGCACGAGGTGCTCCCTAAAGCGCTTCACGTCCCTCTTCCGAGACTTGTAGACCTTCATGCCGTCCTTCTCCATCTTCCTAATTGCCTTGCTCATTGTCTTGACCGAACTCTGATACGTAACCTCCTCCTCCTCAATCTTGCGTTTCCACGAATCCAACTCGTGCAGCAGTGGTACTTCAAAAGAGCGATACACAACCTCGGACAGGATCTGCTGGTGATTTGCGATCAACTGGTGTAGGCCGCTCGCCGCCAGTAAGCTATCTGCCGTGCAGCTCCCCTTTGAATTCCAGCTGCTGCTCAGATTGCCCATCCCATTCCCGGGGGTCACGATGTCGGTTCTGGCCTCTTTTAACCGCGCACATGCCTCCAGTGAGCTGCCAAAGTTGGAGGCGGAAACTGAGAGCGCAGCGAGGGCGACACGGTAGGCTTTTGCGGAAGTTATGAGGTCGGCGTACGCGGACTGCGAAAGCTCGAGGTCTGATTTTGTCAGGACGGCGTGAGCTGGTGGTGGGGGCGGAGGTAGAGGTAGGTTGAAGGCGCTGGGGACAGGAACAGACGTCGAGGCGTAGGAGTAGGTTGGAGACCCGGGGATTGGCGGAAGCTTTGCGGGGTCTGGAGAATGGGACCGGGAGCGTGCGGTCGAAGAGGCTGGCATTTTTGTGAAGCCGTTGACCGGCGGGGCAAGTATGTTATTTTTGTCGATCAAAGGATACGCAATCCAATGCGCGGGGCAACGGTACCGTCTCGATATTGCAAGAGGCCTATCTGAGAATACTCCTATAGAGAAGAAGAGAAGAAGAGTAATGTGTTGAGAGGATCAGGCGCACTGGTGAAGAGGACTCGTGGTCTCTTGAAGTGGTCTGGGAGAAATGGTGGTTGACCCCTGGTTGCCATGTCGCCTTGTGATAAGGGACCGGGCTAAGATGACATCCGCGCTCACCTGAGCCGATGGGACACATACGGTACCTGGACAGGTATCTCGGCCATTCAAGAAACCCACGATTTCTTCTTGCCCCAGAGCACATTCCTTACCATGCCTCCCTCCTCGCCAACGTCCCTCATTATCCCCGCGGTCAAGAAGCACACCGCAACCGTCATCATGGCCCACGGCCTCGGCGACAGCGGGGCAGGTTGGATATCTCTGGCAGAGAATTGGCGACGGCGATCCAAGTTCGAGGAAGTCAAATTTATCTTCCCTAACGCTCCTACTATACCCATTACAGTTGTAAGACCGCTCTCTCACCTCCGTGCGAGTAATGACACTAACTGGTGAATAGAACTTCGGTATGGCAATGCCAGGCTGGTATGACATTGTAAGACCTCGCGAAGCCGTTCGTCGCCATGCTTTATCTGCATATGAAGCAAACTGTGGGGTTCTTTCTGTTAACATTCTCTGAGCAGTTATCGTTCAGTGACGTTCAAGAAGACCAGGATGAGCCGGGCATCCTGAAATCCCAGCGCTACTTCCACAGTCTCATTTCGTCCGAAATCGAGTCTGGCATCCCCTCCGATCGTATTGTCCTAGGCGGCTTCTCACAAGGTGGGGCGATGTCCATCTTCTCTGGCATAACGTCGGAGAAGAAATTGGGCGGTATCTTTGGACTGAGCAGTTACTTGCTATTGCATAAGAAACTACCCGAACTTACAAAGAAAGGCGCAAACAAGGAGACACCAATTTTTATGGGCCAAGGGGACAGTGATCCGCTGATCAGACCGGAGTGGGGTAGAAAAACAGCGCAAGAGCTGAAGAAGTTAGGCTACGCTGTGGATTTGAAGATCTACCCGTAAGTCTTATATGGCCATCATTCTTTTTCATTTTCCGGGGAGACGTGAACTGACATATGTGATAGAGGTCTCCAGCATTCTGCAACTCCAGAGGAAATCGACGATGTCGAGAAATATTTGAACGAGAGAATACCTCCACAAGGGGACAAAACCTCCTTGTGACTAGATGGTAGAATTGTGGTAATGCAATGGCAAAATACCGTTTTCATTCTCTTTTTCATCTTGTGCATGCTTGGGGTATACTGGAATTGGAAAGGGAGCAGAAAACAGATAGGAGACAAGACTAGGCAAAAGAGCCCATGAAACATTAACTAGAAGGGCTATCATACTAAGTCGGCGCCGAGATTACGGGTGTCTGATATCATTCATAATGGCCGTAGAATTGAGAGGTACCCAGCTGCCGATTCGAGTTCACCAGGCTTCTAGAGTATCACGCCCAAATCTTGTGTTCGGTAGGTAGCTTTAGGTGTGATCCGCATTGGATCTTCTCAATCACACTTCACTAGTTTCAAGGGGTATACTTCATCCCTGCGCTACTCTTGGATCCAATTCACAGACAGCAGTTATTAACAAATATTGCACCGGTCTTCCATTTCTCGGCTATAATCTTAGAACCGCAAAGCCCATATGCTAATCCATGAATGACCCAAACCGCAAGAAACAACAGCCCATCACCCTACTTTAACGGGTTGTAGCCTGGACCTTCTTTGGCGCACCCTTTGCTCCCTGCTTGCTTGTCACTCTAGCGGTCTGCCCCTTCGCTGCACCAGCTGCAAGCTTCGCCTTCTCGGCCTTTTTGGCGCTGACAGCCGCGGCCTTCTTCTCCTTGCCCTCCTTGATAGCAGCTGCACGGGCAGCAGACCGGGCCTCTGGGCGCATGCTTCGTCGTTCCTTGATGACATCGAGAGAGGCACCGACGATGGCACGTTGGGATTTGATTGTACGGCGGGATCGCTTCTTAGCTACCTCCTGTTAAGACCGTCAGTCCCGCATCCTTTGCGCCCATCACATTTTGAATTTTGATAGGGGAACCCATACCTCTGAGATACCTTTCTTGTGGTGTCTTCGGAAAAGCACAGTCCAGGCAATACGGCGGGGGTTCTTGCGTTGCAGAAACAGAGATTCGGATTTGCCATTCTGGAATCGGAAGATCTTGCTGTCGCCACGGATGTAGAGCTTGCCCTGTACACCAAATCATCAGCAATCTAATCTTCGACCGTGTGCTCCTTATCCTAATCATGCATCTCCTTGTTGCTCCTTCTTCTTCAATGTTCTTTTGCCACAACTACACGGAGTTGGGAGCAAGCGTACCTTTCCCGGGTAAATTCTCGCGCCGGAGAAGGTATCGTCGTAGGTACGCATGTTGACTGTTGCGTAGATATCCGCCGACTGCGTTGGTTGTCGATTGGAATACTACCCAGGTCGTCGCTGTGGGTAGAGGTTATTTGTCGCTGATTCGAGTCGTCTCACTGAAAGATCGCGAAATTCTGATGTGGGAGGTGCTAGTGTCGCTTACGAAAATAGCGCTTGCCCTAACGCGAAACTTGAAGCTTCTCCGAGTCAGCCTCACAATCGATGGTCAGACGAGGAGAATGGTGGGTCCGTTCAATACGGTTGGCTTCCTTAAATTTCCAACTCTCATAGGATATAGGATAATAAAATTTGAGCTGACGGGTTTGTATGTTAGGACAAACTTATTATAGGATGCTCCTACGTTCGCTCTATTGTCACGTGACGCCAGACAATTCCCATCCACGACCAACTGGTCCCTACCGAGTTCGAAATCGGTGAATAATCACCACCGAGCAAATACCCATATGGCAATGGCCTCCAGCTTACAGCCATACCCCACAGGGTCAGCTCCAAGCTTTGAAGAGGCGTCCGGACGGACTTGGACCCCTTTATTCCAACAACAATGCTCATTCTCTCCCGAGATTTTTCGGCAAGTGATGCTGCATCTAATAAGAAATCCCAATATAAATTCAAGCTACCTATTCCGAGCCGATATCTCTTTCGACAGCCCGACCACTGACGATGTCCTACCGCCGGCCAAGATTCCCCCAAGACTGGCCAATATAAATGGTTATGATCTGAAAACCATCATAGTGCGAACTATGATCCCAAGAAATACTTTACTAGACAAACCGCTAGATCAAACATGCCTCTTCCATGAGCAATTTACTGTGTCAGGAGAAGTTAATTCCCTAGTAACGTACCAATCGCATATCTCCTCAGCCGCTGAATCGCCGTTTTACCATCCGTCAGTTCGCGCTATTGGATTCTTGCAGAGCTTCAATCCTCAAACTCAGGCAGGCAGTTGTTCCGTACATTTCTCATTCTTCGAATCTGAACCGCGATCGACAAAATTAGAACGGACAGCCCAAAATCTTCTGGCTGTTATATGTAAGCATGGGAAAGGCATTGCGGACGGATATGTTAAAAAGGTGAATCACGATATTATCATTCCACAAGCCATAGTGCAAAACACCTATTCACGACTCAAAGCCAAGTATGCGCGAGCCTTGTTAAGCAGCTGGGTTGAGTGCACGGATCCCAGCAAGCATGTATACGAGGATCTCAGCATTGCAGCATTTTTAATCGAGCTGTGGGCCGAGATGTATAAAGATACCAAATTCCCAGGCTTTGTTGATATTGGATGTGGCAATGGCTTACTTGTGCACATACTCCTAGAAGAAGGGTATAATGGCTGGGGATTTGACGCTCGAAAGCGTAAATCCTGGGCTACATATAATTCAATGACGCAGGAGAACTTGAAAGAACTTGTTCTAATTCCATCCATACTACAAAAAAGCTCCAGCTCAGCATGCCGAGGAATGACTTATGGAAATGGCTCGAATGGCGAGGGTACAAACCAAAAATTAAGCCAACAGCCTTCAACTCCAGCAATAACAAGCGGCGAGTTTCGAACGGGGGCATTTATAATATCCAACCACGCAGACGAGCTCACACCTTGGACGCCTATCCTTGCGAACACCTCGAAGTCCCCTTTTATGATGATACCCTGCTGCAGCCACGACTTTAGTGGCGCCAAGTTCCGTGCACCGCCCGTCAAAGGGCTCAGATCATCTGGTTCTGCATACGCTTCATTTGTGACTTGGGTCTCCCAAATTGCCGAAGATTGTGGATGGGTGGTCGAAAAAGAGATGCTAAGAATTCCAAGTACAAGAAATACGGCCTTAATTGGACGACACCGAGCGAATTCCTACGAGGAAATTGATTTAAATCAGTTGGTAATAGCAAATGGCGGAGCAGGCTGCTGGGAAGAAAACGCATTTAGGCTCACTAGTAACGCCACTCGCAGCCATTGATCAATTCGACGGTCAGCAGATTCTCAAATTGGCGTTCGAGGCGTGAGTAATCCCTGTATACCATTATTGTGGGTCCAACTGCTGTTTTTGCCCACCTCTTTCAGTGTCATCTGAGATATGGTCGGCCTTATCGGGCCCTTTAATATGTTGTCTATATTCTGTTGAGTCTTGTTCAGCTGAATGAGCAGGGTAACACGAATCCGGGGAGCTTGCAATGCCGCAAGATACATATCTTTCTCTGTTCTGGTGTCGCTCAAGATCCTGGATTGTACGCTCCAACTCACAGACTGTTGCCAATCGACCACGATGAGTCATCCCCTGAGCGTTTACTTTGTCGATAAGATCTGGATAGGTGACTTCCTTTGCATTAAGATGGGCTCGGAATTTTCTTTTAGACTTGGTTTGTTAAATTCTTCCGAAATATGCTGCACTTTTTGAGCCTGCTCCCTAGAAGTTTTGTCCTGGGAAGCAGTGGGCTGATTGTCCATGGCTTGCCGCTCTTCTGTCTTTGCCCGGGTGCTGGGTTTCTCTGTCTCTGAGTTTTTGTAGTTGGAAAGCACCTTTTCGACCTTGGCCGCCTCCAAGTCCATGAGTGATGGGTCACCGAGAACTAGGCTTTGAAGGTCGAGGAGGCTTTCATTTATGCTCCTCCAGTCTTTTTCGTCCCTCAACTTTTCAGTCACAACTTTGAACAGCTCTTCTATGCGCTCATCCAGGATCAGTCGATCTGGAAGGTGATGCCAGTTGCGGGGTTTGAATATCTCGTTTTCAGAGACTAAAGTTGCGATATGAGCTTTCGCCTGTGAAAGGGCATCCTGAAATATGTCAGAACCCGTCTCATCGAGAGCCACCATTCTTTAACCTTAGGATTGAAGGTAGCTGTGACAGTAGGTGTCGTCTCGTAGGGAAGGAGGACTTGTTCCACGCGTGTATTAATGTAGTACTATTACTGGATAATTCGTCTACACAAATATTTGATTGAGAAGTAAACGTCCTTTGCAAATGAAATGTTCAAAGGGTAAACCATTTATATATTTTGGTTACTGGTTATTTCAGTCGTGAATAGTTGATAGATAGAGTAGGACAAGGAGAGGAAGAAAAGCAGAAAGGGCGGTATGTATGCGATGGGGGTACTCTAGTTTGAATTAAAATTTTGACTACTCTAAGTTGAAATTTGAATCGAACTATACTAGAATGTATCGTCACGAAAGTACCGCGAGTGACTTAAACAAAATCGGGGCAACAATTCAAGGGAGCAGGGAGGTACGATGAGCCTCTACGAATAATGGTTTTTGGGATCCACGTAGATAATTTATATAGTAGCCATTCGGTCATTGGTCAAAGCTCCGATCCACGCGTATTAGATTACAGGTCTATTCACACTTAAATGCAAAGAATTTTAGAGCAAAAATTTCCCAATAAATATTTCTATGCAGCACATGCCTACTTATCTACTACCTTAGCTAACTTATCGTTTATAATGAATGGAGAGAGCTACATTTTGGGGTCTGGGTACACAAATTATTAGTCAGCAAGGCCTTGATTTTCGGCGAGCTTATTCGAACCTCCTTACGCTTCGTTCTATTGCTACGAGCCCAAATTTTCAACATCTTCAAAATTTGTTCGGAAATCACTATGTCCTTTTGGAGCAAGTGGAGAATTCCTACCCATCGTAGGGTAATGCTGATACTGCTCACACCTCCTGGGCTCGTCGGTGCTTTGACATTCGGGTATTTTGAAATGACTTGGCAGCGCATAAAAAGGGATAGCGACCTGGATGAGCAGAAATTTGAAGAGCGGATAAACGCTTTGGAAACAAAACTTGAGCAGTATAATTGGACGTCTCGAGATGGGAAGTGACGTCTGAGTTTGTTTGATATACCGATCTACACAACCTACCAGCACCGAAAACTGCAGAGGAAAGATCCAAATTTGCAGTCTACGGATATCTATTAAAGTGTGCGGAAAGAGAACCTTCCATTTCTCATGATTCAGGCGTTCATGTTCCAGTCATGAAGCACTCTTCACCCTATTAACCTCTCTCAATCATGAGGAGACGGTGAATTCCTCACAAATGCCAGCCTGTCTCCAACACAGCAGGCATACCTACAGCGCGGGCTTCAAAGAGCCTGAAGGTCGTTTGGTATTTGTATAGTCCCTTCCAGCGACTTTTTTAGAAGGAGTTCGGGGAAAAGTTATGAAACAAATCCCGTCGCCATTAGTTCGCCGGGAAGAGGCATGAAGCACTTGCAAATGAAGCAGGAATTGCCAAGTCCTGGGACTACATAGCTGCATTCGATAATGCAGATGGATCACTATGTGATATGTCGTGAAATATAGTGGGCTGGATTGCCTGCATGGAACAAGGATCATTCTGAGCTGGTGATTTTGCCGTACAGGCTTAGGAGAATTTACTGAGAGCATAGAGGGGATTCGGAAATAATGATCAAATGCCATTCCTTGCTCCCAAAATATACTCTTTGGACTCTACGCAAGGACGTGCGCATCGAGCTAAAGTTTCTGTCGCCCTCAAGCTAGTTGTATACAGGCATTACAAGCACGAAGACTCTTGAACGACACAATATCAGTGGTCAAATTATTAGGCAATACGTGGTTATGAATAACTTCATGCGGGAACTTCGCAACTCTGAGATTTCCAGCTTCAAAATAATTATTTACTATTTCGTAGGGCATGGCTTTGAATGAACTGGTCATCGACTTCTGTTTATGGATCTTAGAAAAGGGGCAATCGCTAGGAAAAACCTTTTCCCGAGTAGTTTCTCGCCAGATACTCGTATGCAAAGTCCAGCGATCGTCGTCGGATTGAGTTTGCCTAAACTTGCTCTTTGGAACCAACTGCCACGTTTCATCCTATGCTTGTTGAAGTACTGTGTGTATACCCCATTTGGGGATCCTGCGGAATCGGTCTGGAACTCAACACCTAGCACGACGAAGACTAAGCTTCTGTGGTGACATCCGGTAGGCATCCGCTTCGTAACCTGATATGCCTCCCACTAGCAAACGCAGTTTGCCTTTATTACCCAATTAATTGATCATATCTTGTGAACCTTTAGGCAAGCATCCCTGCTCATCATCGTTGGGAGCTTGAAATAAAAAAGTGACTCACGTGGCTTGCAGTCACGTGGGAAATAATCCACTCTTTCTGGCTGGTGCCTGCCAATCTCTATCCAAATCCCCTCATTTCACTTGCGACCAAAGCATGCTTACTAATGGCGCGGCTGACGACGGTGGGATATAAGTGAACCTTAGCCATCACTAGATGAACTTTGTTGTTCACCACTCAGTTACCTTCATCGTCTCAAGTGTTTGATGAAGTTCCTTGGATTTTAAATTTCTCTCATGGCACGTACTAAATTACCCGGACATTACGAAACAATGAGCAACGCGACTTCCTCCACCTCAATACCTCCCCCTAATGCCTTCTCCCGTTTCCATCTTCCTGGTCTTAATCTACCCTTAAATTGGGAACCACATGGACCGTATTCAAAATGGAAAGAGAATAAGATGGTTCAATATGCTGCCAGTGGAGAGGGGAAGGACCTTTTCCGAACCGCACTGAATGAGAACGACATGTGGGAAGGATATACGTCGTAGGTGTCAGTCTAAATCGATCTGTACTGCTCCGTGATTAATAAATACAGTCTTCGTTTAACTCCTTTGAGAGAATTTACAATGCTACATATTATGGATGTGATAACTGATAAGCCGGGATGGGAGGAAAAGGTATGCTTAGCTTCGTTTCGTCGCTCTTGGTCTTTCTCTAATGATTTTGCTGGATAGGTTTTTGACGATGAAATTGCAGAGAAATGGAAAACTGAAGCGATGGCTACTAAAGGACGTGATGTGACTCGAGAGATGGCTGATTGGGTTATCGCTGAGCTTCGCTTCAAAGCCGAGTCTTTCAAGGCGGTCGGCGCCGTCAGCGCATACGATGGAGATGTGGTCAAATCCGATATCTCCGTGCCCACAGATCTCAAAGAAGCCTTGCAAGCAGCAGTAAAAGATCTGGAAGACATTCCTATGTCATCTAAGGATTACCATCCTGGCTCGGACGGAAAGGTTCTGGACCTTGTTCATCCATCACTCTTTCCATTGATATACGGTAGGACCAGAGTGGTTACGAATTCACTTATTGGATTAGACGAGTGTATTCGAAGTTGTGGAAAAGGCGAAGTGGTGCGTATTAGGGCTGATGAGACGCAGATACTGAACCGAGATGATGGCTATCGTTATGGTAGGCAAAACTTACGGCCAGTCTACAGTAAAGATTTTCAGGCAAGCTTATCCAGCAAATATTTCAATTCAATTCATGCCGCTATTTATATAGAGCGTGATAAACTCTTTCGGGGATTATTGCTGATCTGATCTGCAGTGGCTTCCTAGTGAAGTTGAATTTTCCCCAGATGGTTCCGCAAAGTAACTTATTACGGCTGTTTTCTGAGCCTATACTAACCGTGAATAGATTCACGAGTTATATCAATAATTTGCACCCCCTGAAGTACAAGAACTTATACTCTATCATTGAGAAAATCATTGATAGAGCTATTCCCCTGTGGAACAAGACGCTATTCCCTCTCCAAGACAAGTTGCACGGAAAGTATCGATTGTGTCGCATTCCGTACAGTGTACAAGAATTTGATCCCGACCCAGATCGAATGTCCCCAGAGGATACACCACAGCAGGAAGAAGGGGAGCAAGAAGATACATATTGGGAGCGCCGAGATCAATGGGCGCGAGATATCCGCCGCGTAGTATTACCCAATCCTGGAGAGTTTAAACCACCACCATCAATTGACGTAAGTATATGCAAACTCATTTATTATCAAGGTTTCCATGTAGAAGCTCTTTCTAACTCCTGATAACCAGGCTGCGGATATGATGGACATAAAACGGGACTATGCCCACCGTGGACTGCAAGTTGTGGTGAAGTTAGCCAACATTGAACTCACTCCCGAGAAGCCCACGTATGAAGGTGGAACATGGCATGTGGAAGGTCAGATGGTATGTACCCTCCAAGATTGTTCTGTACTTCACTTGCTCTCAACTTTGCTCTATGGTTCCGTCCTGAGATTCATCCGTCACCATGTCATCCTGCTAAATGGCAACAGAATGAACATATCTGTGCTACTGCTCTATACTACCTCTCCAATTCCAATATCACTTCTAGCCGACTCGCCTTCCGACAGCAGTCATCATATGACGACGCAAATGAGATAAGCTATGCACAGGACGAACATGATTTCTTATCAGCGGTCTTCGGGTGCGAGAACGACGAGCCAGCTGTTCAAGAGGTCGGTTCTGTTGAGTGCTCGGAAGGTCGTCTTCTCACATTCCCAAACATTCTCCAGCATCGAGTCTTACCATTTGGGCTTGCCGATCCAACAAAGCCAGGACATCGGAAGATCCTTGCATTGTTTTTGATAGACCCAAATATCCGTATTATAAGTACCGCAAATGTGCCACCACAGCAGCGCGACTGGTGGGCTGATGCAATCCTAGAGGATTTTGCTAGACATAAGCGAACTGATGCGTTCGGCAAACTAAGCCAAGAGATTAGTGACAAGATCTTTGAGAGCGTGGATGACTTCCCGATTGGCATGGACGAAGCCAAGGAGATTAGGTTAAAACTGATGGAAGAGAGGAGGCTGTACGTGATTGATGCAAATAAATCTTTTGAGAGTAGTGGGTTTTCACTCTGCGAGCATTAGGGATGTACCTTTCAGGAGCCGCTGCCAAAGGTTGATATCATCCTTACTTATGGCTGAATTATGTTTACATCCCTTGGCGCCGTTTAGATAGCAGATCGTACGAGATACCGAGAGAATTATAATCTTTTGTCGCACCGTTTGTCACATGAAAATGACCCAAATGGAAGCTATATATGTGGATGACGGTAAATTAATGGTCACCATTCTATTCCCAAACTAAAACCAGAAGTTGTTGGTATCAAACAAAAATCCGTCTATGATTCACATAACCCTCTTTCCCCTGAGTGAAGTAAATGTGGGTATTTCATTTCCTTTCTTGCTAGACCAGATCAGCACACACATTGCGCGCTACTTTTCGTCGGTCACTGCCATCTTTCCCCTTCTCCTGTTCCATTGCCAGATGGTATCACTCCAGGTATGTTCGAGGTTGGGTTCTCTAGCGGCTGGCTCTTGGGTACCTGTCGTACGTTCGGCTCTCCTTCTTTCTTCTCATCCTTCTTTTTGAAGATAATGTAGGCGATGGGGATGCACATTTTGAGTTTAGGGCTTGAGCCAAAGCTAAGACTAAGTGCTGAGGAGGTATGAAAGCAGGTTCAAATTTGTACGATTATATTGCGGCTGTGCTGAGTGGACGGATTGTAAAACTGTGAAACGGGCGCTGGGAGGATTCGTGAGAGGGCATATATATCATCTATGGTCAAGTAAACAGTTTATCCAACGGCCTGGCACGTCAGCTTATAGGGGTTCATTGCTCGCAAGAGGCCCCAACGAGGTATCGTCACGCATTGATGTCCTATTCGGGTAACCAGGTCGCATCACCAAGTCAGCAAATTGTAGGCGTAAAGTAAACCTTGCGACATACGAGGCTTAGCCAGAAGCTTGTCATAACTCTAATAACTGTCGCGAACTACATTTGCTCAACTCCCTTAATTGCCCCTTGTGGATACGAGAGCGAAACCGAGCCAGGGGGCACAGTGCGATTCTACGTAAGCCTCTCCGCAAATGTTCTTGACACTGAAGAGTAAATTGAGAGATAATTGGCCCTATTGGCCTCTCAACAATGCCACTCAAGAGTGTACTGATAAGAAAATCACCCATGATTTCCAGCTGTCAGCCAGGGGTCTGTTCCGTAGGTTGAGGCACCTGGAAACTCCGTAGACTCGCATTCGCGAAATGCGGACGCCGACGCCTTAGCATGCGACCAATGGTGCTCCACGGTTCCTCTAACCCTGCCGTTGGGATTGGTCCTGCTCAGCATGTCAAGATCCCAGGCTCTTTAGTAAGTAGATGGTTCGTAGAAAGCACATCTCGTGAACGGACACGCGGAGGTAAATCTCGCCGTCTGCGGGAACCACAATGCCTCGGTATTATCCCTACGGAGACATAACAGTCCGATTACTCAACATCAATTGCAGCACCTCTACGAGTACATATATATATCGATGACTGCTGAAATAAAAGCATCTCACTAATGCTGATGTAGTGTAAAGTGCCTTGTCTGATTACCCCTAATAGCGGACTGCCTCAGCAAGGCCTACCAGTACCCCACAGATCTGGTCGCCTTATCCTAGCCGAGCATCTTAGGGCTGGGTGATATGACATTTGCGGCTCTCCCTCCTGGTATCACCAAGGTATCTGCTGACGGGTTATGTCGTTACAAGTTTTGGACGAGTTTAATCTACATATAATACCCCCAAACGACCTGATGAGCCGACAAAATATTTCGGCTCTCGTCAGTCAAATGTTGGAACAATGTTTGGGGCTAGAGGTCTGTACAACCTTGATATCTTAATTTAACTATTTGTATACTAAAACAATGCAGGTATGCCAAGTCTACCATGAACACCGCCTTCTTGTATGACTCGGGATATCAGATGACAACCGCCACATGATCATCCATGTACTTGTTGATATCTCCCAAGAAGGCCGACGCAATAATCGAGACAGCACCGAACGCAATACTAGCGTAATATACATAAGGGTAAGCGGCAGCATAGCTCTCCTGTCCTGCAAGAACGATGGCGTTCCATATGGTCACATTTCCGTCAACTCCAGGCAGGTAAAGGATATCGTTGATGAGCGAGGCGCCAGTGAGCTCAGCAGCGTCAGTGATGACTGTGATGTTAGTGATATTGTGAGTGAAGCAGGCAATCACAATGTTCTTAGTGAGGATGGGAACGAATTTGTTATAGAAGACATTGTAGTACGTTGTGTACCCAATCGCGCCTCCAATGACACGGACAGCGAGAGTCAAAGCTGTAACTGTGGCAATGAGATCGTCTGGGCAGATAATGGTCGTGATAATAGACGCCGGAACAACAATTCCACCAATTCCAAGGCCAGCCACGACGAGAATGCCATATACAGCATGGATATTATCGAGGCGAGCAGCAGCAAGAGCCCCGCAGCCAGCTGTCATGAGGCAAGACGAGACGAACAAGAACAGTCTGTTCTGGCCACGGAACATGGACAGTAGCCAAAGAACAATGCAAGCCCCGGCAAGAATGCAGAAGCCGATAGGCATACCGCGCAGTCCAACGCCTACAGGGTCATGGCCATAGACGTTAAATGACTGTGTTGGCCAGAAGAGCAGGACAGAGAAGAAATTTGCGCCCGAGATAAACGTAATGACAAGGGTGAGTATAAGGATCCGAGGTTCTTTCTTAATCCTAGCAGGAAACATGGGATACTTTGTTCCATACATCTCCCAGAGAACGAAGGCGGCGATAAGTGCCGCTCCTAGAAGGAGAGGCACAAGCACGTGTGCGCTCTTCCAAGGGTACTAATTTTTCACGTCAGCTTAATATCATTCATAGAAACATATCGTCTTACCTGATAACCGCCCCAGAGGAGCCCAGCCAGGAAGAGGATCATTCCAGAAATGGAGAGAAGTCCACCGACGAAATCAATTTGCTGGATAATCTCTTTACGGCTCAGTCCCGACGAGTTTACACGCGGTGGAGGGAAGTAGAAGAAAGTCGTCATGGCCAAGCCGATGAAAGCCCATATGCCGCAAAATAATCCTACGTATCTCCATGTCGAGTGGGACGCGATTAACTGGCCCCACAGCACTGAGGGACAAAAAGGCACGATACTGAAGACCAATACAGCTACATACTGGCCTCTTTTGCGGGTGGGAGCCAGCTCAGAAGCTACGGCAAGGGCAGTCAACTCGTTGATCCCGGCACCAACACCAGCAAAGGCCATTCCCGCTGTCAATTGTCAGTTTGGTCCTCGGTTCAAACTGAGGACTACAAGAACCTACCAATGAAGTTGTTCATGGTATGAGCGGTCGAAGAAATAATCATTCCCAGAATGAGGAAAGAAGCACCCGCAATCGCAACATATCGTCGACCGATGAGATCAGAGAGGGCCCCAACAAAAGGGCAGATGGCGGCAAGGGAGAGTAGGTTTGCCAGGACAAACCAGATCCACCTGTCGGAACCACCAATGTCGCCATAAATATATGGTGGGATGCCACCTACATCCAGACATGTTAGCCGATTCGAACAGGACGCATCAGGAGAAATACGCGCGTACCGAATAAATACAGTGGGATCTGGGATCCTGTCCATAAGAAGGCCATGGCGATCAACGACATCAATCTTCGAAAGCTCATCTACGGCAGTCTTGTCAGCAGAAGCCCTCCATAAGCACGGTCAGGGCAGTTCGTACCGGCGGCTCGTGATCATGATCTTCATCGTCACCATATGTTCTAAGTCCATCCTTCTCATAATAATTGGGATTCCCAGGAACACGCGAAACGGTCCTCACAACCTCGACGTGATCTCCCGCAGGGGCTGTCGCCTCCTTTTCAAGGGACGGGGTCCCTGAGTTGTTGGCATGAGCCGCGTCGGGTTTCTGCTCCTCAGCATCCATACTGTCGTCTCGAAGGATTTTGATATTCGCGATGCACTGCACTGGGTATGGGGATGGAAGAATAGCAGCGGCCGAGCCAAAATCAAACCTGGGGATGCGGGAATCAGCACTTCATTATATGGGGCAGACCCCTGTCCGCCCCCATGGAGAGCTTCGAAGCAGGGACCAGTTAGTTTTCTACTCCTTTGGACACTCACAAAAGCAATGATGCACGAAATTATGGGACGCGGCTAGGTCTCGGAAGATGACCAAATTCAGAACCCGGGAAAGTCCAGATTGGGGTCGCAGCTGCAGGCCATTGGGAACGCGACAGAGCCGTTCTAGCGGAAAGATCGCTTTGGTGGCTGTCAGACTTGCATCTGGGCCTGGTGGAGGAGGCCAACGAAAGGAAAGGAGAACCTGGGATAACCCTTGCCTAGCCATGGTTGCTGAGTGCAACGGGGCAGGAGATTATCTCGAGATGGGCAACAGACAGCAGGAACAAGATGCAGCAATGCGCCCTGGCTGTTCTCTCCCGGAAACCAAACCGCGAGAGATATCGACGTCGTGGGCTGCACCCGACACTGTATCATCCGGGCGGCGATCAGCCTTTGGCGCCGGAACGGTGCAAACGGTGGAAACGGTGGGAGGGTTTGTGATCTGGGGACTCCACAGGTCCACGGCTCCACGAGTCCCAAGAGTTAGTCGCCCCGCAAAGGGCGTCGCGGGTAACCAAACATGGCAATTGTGCGCCGGCGACTGACCCCGCCACAACCATATCAGACAGCGGGGAACCGAGGTCTGGAGAGCTTCAGAAAGTGGTTCTCGCTGTCTCTGCGGCGCTGCGTCTTGCGGAGAAAGGTCGAGTCGGCGGCGATGACCGATAAAATCCGTCTGGACGATGTGTGCGGGCGTCGCGACCAGCAGCGCCACCACTCCACCCACCACGACCCGACTTCTCTTCGTCTGGCCGCAAATACCTCGGGACCCGCGACTCGCACCCAGTATATCGGGGCCAGTGCGAAGAAAAGAAACCAGATGCCTGGCCAAGAGTTGCATGAGCTGTCGGGGAGTTCCACGCCAAGGGTCGAGGAAGGGCAGCATGCAGTGTGCTTCGACCCATCTAGGTAGGTCACTTGCCGGGAGTCTAACTCTTACTGTACAGTCGATATTACGGTAGGGCTCAAAGGTTGTCGGGCCGCAGACGGAGTCCCCGGTAAAGGGTCGTAGAGGTATAGTAAGCCATGTAAGCCTAGATACATAATGTAGAGGCCCTGGCGCCGATAATACAGTAAACCCAGTATCAGACACAAATAGCACCGTGTGTCGGCGTCTCTTCAACGTCAACGCCAGGCAGAATCGGCGGGGCGAAGAGCACCAAGAGCCGACACCCCATGCAGTACAGTACAGATGACAGCTCCCTACCGTAGCGCCGCTAAGTTGAGCCCTCATGGGGAGCCTCCTCCTCGTTGATATCGGATCGTCCCTTGATTCGCTGCCATCCGGCCGCGTCTAGGCTCACGGGATATTGGTGCGGTTCTGTCGTCCCGTTGACAGTGGTTCTGGGCCTCTGATGGCGAACCTCGTGAGCAGCAGACACCTCTTACTAAACATCGTATTTCCTCTTGGCCTATGCAGCGCCACCAATGCTTCCCTTGGCTCGGAAAACGATCCGAGGCAGATACACGTCGACAAACTGCGGGGGAAGGGTCATTGACACTGCACGGACGACAACAGAGCTGCGAAAGGGGTCAAGCTGGTGACGTAAGGTCGAGGCGGTTGAATATATTACGCACATTGGAAAGGTTCAAGGTATCGCAGATTACTGTATCTTTTAATCTAGCTCTGCCAAAACTGCATGTGCTCCAAAGAAGTCGCAAACATTGCTAGTTAAAAGCACTTGAGAATGCTCGACTTTCTGGGAATCCCCATAGCCTCTATCTGAGAGTAGAAACACGACACACCAGCGCCTATAGGAAACCCCGCCATGCAACCGCAACTACCCCCTTCCCCCCGCGACTCTGCCCTCGTTATTCGTTCCCGTTGCTCTTATTCTTCTATCGCTACGCGTCGTAGCCACCCGTAACTGTCCTGTGTATTCGGCTGCGCATTCGTGATTCGTAACTTGCGAGTTAGACAGATCTACGACATCGCATGCGTTCTGGTCCATTCTTTAGCCGTCGCGATCGCTGTCTGCTCATCGTCCTTCCACTTTTTGGCCACGTCGGGTGCCAGCGGATCGTCTGGATTCGGAGCGCCGAGGAGTGCTTGGATAGATAAGAGGATGGTGCGTATTTGCAGGGCGGGAGACCAGTTGCCTATGGCCGCAGAGTTAACTCCTAGGGTAGAACAAACTTGAGAAGGGAACTGTTCTTACTCTTCAACACATCGAGACAGATGCGCCCAAGCTTGTCGATATTGGGGTGGTATATCTTGGTCAAGAAACGAATCTTTGGGGGGGTCATAGGATAGTCGTCGGGGAGAAACAGCTCAAGCTTGAAGATGCCACCTGTCGAGTTATGTTAGACCCTACTGACTTCCATATCGCTCGATGTGATCCTGACCTTCGTATGGGGACTGAGTGGGGCCGTGAATCGAGACATCAAAATATCTCAGATTATCTTCATGAGGGACTGCACTGATACCTGGGACACTGTGATCTCATATTGTCAGTATGGCGCAGGTCCCAGATATCCCGCATAGAGTGCTTACGGCTCTGCCATCAACCTCTCCGTCTCCTTGATAATCCTTTTCGGCAAAGCCATGTTGAAATCCGAGTATCTGCGACGGCTGCAGATACTGCCTAACTAGAATAGCTAGAGGTTATAGACTCGTAAATACAGGCTTAAGAGTAAGAATAGCGGGCTTGGGTATCGTAAAAAAATACGAGAAAATGGCTTGCTGGGACGTTCGCGTGCTCGTACGATGGTGATTGGAATGGTATCTCGAGTCGAGAATGTAAAAGAGAGTAGCTACCACGACCAGCGTTTCTTCTGACAGAGACTTTCAAAGACAGAGGCTGTTATTCGCAATAACTAAGGTATGGCGCATGGGTAGTTCCCTCGAGATGTAACAAATGGCCAGAAATCTCGCAATCTCTGACTCTTGAGATATTTCTTACAGTTTCGCGCGGTGACCTCCGCTTCCCCTCCAAGGGCGCTATTCCCTATTTGGACATTTGAATGCCCTTCGAGATACAGCTCCAACCCTCTCTAGAAATGCGCGCAGCGACCCCATATCATTGCTCGCCCTCCCCTGGACTTATCCGGGCTCAAACTACACTCTACTGAGCAAGCCCGTATTTACTATCACGCTATGCTCAGCGGAAGCTCGCCGTGGAGCTGATCGCAAATGTGTTCAAGGTAGTAGCTTGGAAATGATGCGACTGCCTCATGTCCAACATGATGGACGAATCGAGAAAAGGCAAGGCTATAAAGTCTGCTTTCCATGGCACTGCTTTTGAAGCAGATGTATCGATTCATGTTGACCGCAAAGTCGGATCGGCAACCATCTCTCCTTCAGGTCGAGATGTTGCACTCGCATCGTATGTTGGACGCTCTTTATCCCTGGAATTTAACTGACGAGATCATTGTAGTACTGATGGACTCGATATTATCGATCTTGATTTCCCCCTGAACCCCCCTCGTCACCTTCGGCATGGCCTTCCATGGCTTGTGGCAGATGTACAATGGTCGCCATTCGCTGCACGGGATTATTGGGTTGTCAGCACGGCAAACCAGAAGGCACTGGTATGGAATTTGAATATGCAAGATGATACCACACAAGGAGCCATCGAACATACTCTTCACGGACATTCCCGGGCTATCACGGACATCAACTTCTCTGCACATCACGCAGATATGCTTGCTACCTGTGCTGTAGATGGTTATGTTCATTGCTGGGACTTGCGCCGTCCGAGGCAGCCAGTTCTGACCTTTTGCGATTGGTTTGCGGGGGCCACGCAGGTCAAATACAACCGTCAAGATCCGCATATCTTAGCCTCATCCCACGATCAGTGGTTGAGGATTTGGGATGATAGAAAGGGAGCTGAACCATTGAGATCCATCAATGCGCACGAGTCGAAGATCTATGGCGTAGATTGGAATCGTACCAGAGCCACAGGACTCGTCACTTGCTCGTTGGACAAGAGTATCAAGTTTTGGGACTACGGCAATGAATCCGATGAACCGGAACGCATTATCAGGACAGACTTCCCGGTCTGGCGAGCCCGACACACCCCCTTTGGATGGGGACTTTTAGCGATGCCCCAGGACACCCCGGGTGAACTCCATCTCTACGAACGCAGAGTAAAAGATGGCGAGATTGACTCTAGAGCTCAGGCGGTTAAAACATTTCAAGGACATGGGAATCACAAAGTTAAAGAGTTTCTATGGAGAAGCCGAGGTGGCATTACAGATAACGGTGTTGACAATAGAGATTTTCAGCTTGTTTCTTGGGGAGATGATAACCACCTGCGTTTGCAGAGTGTAGATCCCGAAATATTGGATTCAGTTGGCCATGTGAAAGGCAGCCAACTAAGGAAAAACCTAAACATCACACGAAGAGGCGCCATCTACAAGACTTTCCGTACGATTGAAAATACCTCGACCGAAAAGAGGGCAGCAACTATGACAGGTCCTCAGCATGGGAGCTCTGGGCTGCAGACCATTACATCAAGTATTGGCATAAACAAATTGTCATTGCCACACATAGCACGTACGCACATGACCATCCGAGCGCCCGCTATGAAGGCAAAAGACAAATCAAAAAAGCCCGATGAGCAGAATCAGAAGCAAATAGGATGGATGAGTGGCATAAAATTCAGCAAACAGGAGAATTGTTCGTCGACTCAAAAGCGCCCAACCTCGAGAAGACTCTCAAATCGCAACCCCGAGTTTGCAGAGGATGGGGATTGGGATGGACCTGAAAGTTTGCAGGACGAAATTATCCGTATCCATGATCAGCTTCCAAAGATTACCTTCGACGACGTCAACATGGATAAAAGAATTGCGGCTGTCTCAATGAACGGGCCATGGGGTGAGAATGGAGCTCCTATCTATATCACAGCGACTGTATCATTTCCTGAACAGTATCCTGAAACAAAGGCACCGACCTTCACGCTTGGCAAAACAACACTCATGTCAGACGAGGTATATAGCAAATTGAAACGTGAGGTACAGCAAATAGCTTCAGGTTTCGTCACTCGAAGGCAGGGCTGTCTCGAGGCTGCTCTATGCTACCTTCTAGGGGAAGTAGATCTTGATACAAGCACAACCTTCCTCAAGGGCCTTGAGGATATTGATGATGATCTCGATGGGTTAGCCGATGAGAGCTCTAGCGATGATGATGATGACGATGCTACTGATATGCCAACTGGGACCTCTGCCATGATGTCCCAAGAGCTGGATTCAAGTGCCACCGAAGATATGCTGTCGGTGATAAATCGTAATGCCAATGTTCCACTCCCCAGACTCTGTGGTGCACGGTTCTCGATGAATGGAAAGCTAGCATGCTTTTTCCCACCGAAAGAAGACAAAGTGAAATCGCTATTGAAATCTCTGGGGAACCAAAATGGTACACGATCAAAAGGCGGTCCTATCTTTGAGACGTTTGGACGACTCGCCAACAATACCTCTCCTGTCCCTCGCGTCAAATTAACGTCGCTGACCTCAGAAGGTCGAGATGAATCAGACGCTTCAGATGATTCAGAGCTATTGTCCTCTAGTGATTCCGACTCTTCACAGTTTCCGGTTGCGAGGTTTCCTATGGTCGATTATTTCCACAGATCTACTCGCGGCCGCTATATGAAAGCGTCTCCTACGCTGCTATCTCAAAGGTCCAGTGCAGGAGGTACGGGCACTGGTACAAATACTGGAACAGGCACCGGGATTAGCAGGAATCGATTTCCAAAACCCAAAAATATTTTATCTCTACACAATGTCAGCTCTCTTTTACCCTCGAAAGCGGAGTTGGCAAGTGAATACTATATTTATGGAGATGGCCCCGAGGTGTGCAACAAGAACGCGGATGTTGCTGAGAAGCATGGTTTCAACGATCTCGCTGATGTCTGGAGATATGCCGCCATGCTGCTGCATAACGAGGTCCCCCTCGAAGTCCTTGCACAAACCCAGCATCACGAGTCGATCTTGGTGATTGCTAAAGAGTCCATAAAGAAATACTCTGCAGATGCCGCTTCAGACAGCGGCGTCGACATGTCGGACGATCCTTCTCGTCGGAATAGCTTGTCTGGCAGAGTCA
This sequence comes from Oidiodendron maius Zn, assembly GCA_000827325.1. NCBI lineage: Eukaryota > Fungi > Ascomycota > Leotiomycetes > Myxotrichaceae > Oidiodendron > Oidiodendron maius. The sequence goes on along the minus strand of KN832872.1, from coordinate 137,055 downwards.
AATGGGGAAATAGTCCTCTTGCCAGAAAGGCTATTAGCGACTTATTCGGTCACTTTGAAAAATTAGCTGACATCCAGATGTTGGCTATGTTGTCCTGTGTTTTCAGTGAACCGGCAACCCCGGATGCGACCGCTCAAATAGAGGCATCTCTTAGCACACCACAGACACCTTTGATGATGAAGACACCTGCATTCTCGCTTGATTATTTCCCTACTAATGCGGCAGCATGGAGTATGTACCAGAAGGGCTCCATTCCCTCCTCCTCGACATCAAAACTTGCTCAAATAGTGTCAGGATTATACGGTTCTTTAGGATCGTCGAACGGACCTTGGGGAAGCGATCCAGCTTCAACTTCGTATTCCTTTGGAGATACTCCACCATTAATATCAAATCGCACGAGCTCAGAGCATCTTACTACACAGAGCCTTTCCACATCTCCTGAGAATCCACGTAATTTGCGTCGAGCCAATTCAGGAATTGCATCTACCTTTGCTGCGAGCTTTTCTCGACCATTCTCTATGACTGCCTCATCATCGCCGCCAAATCCTCCACCCACCCGGAAGCGTCCAAGCCCAGTCGAGAGCATGCTCAATTCGCTTGCTCCTAGCGCAATTACGTGGGGAAACACAACCGTTCTTGGGAGCGTGAAAGAGCATGGCCAGACTACCGCTGAGACCTTATCTTATTCTGATGATGAAGAGGTAGCAGATGGTGGACAGCTAGCAATGGAGACTAGAATCAGTGTGGTTGTGGAGAACCAAAACGTGTTTGACGATGAAGGCTGCATGAGATTGCCCTTGTTAGATCCCCGTCAAGCAGCCCTTTACGCTGCCTATCGATCATCATATGCCAACCTTCTCTTCATTTGGCGCCACCCACTAGCGCGACTCGAAATCCTCAAGTTCAATGGCTTGAAAGACTACTTCTATGAAGTCGATATTCCTGACAACAAATCCTTCGCCACATCGCTCATCTCCAATGAGAGTGGTGTACTGAACCAACAACCGTCACCTTCCTCTCCAATAATTCTAGGTAAAACGGATCAGCCTATGATCCCGTCGGAACTGTCACACCAAGGTCTTGACGTCACTGGGTATTGCCTTAAACATGAATCGCGACTCGAGCCCCTCAACTCAGGAACAGCAGGCGGTGGCGTAGGCCGCTGTGAACGCTGTAAGACGGTTCAACGCCAGCTTCGTTGCACTATCTGCATGGAGCCTATTAGTGCTGTTTTCTCGTCTTGCCTTTCATGCGGCTGTGCCAATCATCAACATTGCTTGGCTGAGTATCTTTCCTTTGGCAACACTGATTGCCCTGGGGGCTGTGAATGCGACTGTAGCAGGAAAGCGAGCGAAGGGATAGTTGAGAGCTGGGAGGTAATGCTTAGCGCCCTCGAGCGAATGAGGTTGCTAGATGTGAACAGAGTAGAAAAGGAGAAGATTGAACTGGAGGATTGGGATACAGAGGATAAGAGCGATACACAAGTCACACATCACCCAAGTAAAGCTCTTAGCAAAGGCTACTCAACATTAAGTAGGAGGTTGGGGCGGGTGAGGACGGGTGAGTGGGGAACACCTGGCGGGAAGAAGAAAGCGAATAGCTTGCGGAAGCAAGATCTGTTTTAAAACCTAGGCATTTGGATGGCGTTTGCTGGCATGGAAGATTTAAGACCATTGTATATGATTAAACACTGATAATAATGGAGTATAGGAGAGAAATACGAACTAATGTATTACGCTTCGCCAGCAGGACAAATAATCTTCTGTATCTCGTGTTTGCGTTTCTAAAGTTATCCAATGATGTATTTTTAAGACTATTAATTTCTCATTCGATCCATGTAGTAGGATTGCAAGTCACTCTTTCTAGTGCCGTTAAACGCTGCTCGCTCATAGTAGTTCTTCCTCACACCCCCCTTCTGAAATCCCGCCTTCTCTAGTACTTTGTTGCTTGCCGCATTTTCCGGATCGGCGAAGGCCAGCAAACGGGCATTAGGATTCCCTTCTGTTTTCTTTAATTAGAACTCCTATCTTATTCCAACTCCGTCCCCCTTTGAGAGGAATCTAACCTTCCAATTGCCAGAAAAGCTTTATGAACATCGCAAGTGCTTCGGACATATATCCCTTTCCCCAGTAGTCCGGATGGAGTTTGTAGGCCACTTCTGACTCCCTCGGGGTTCCTACGACGCCAATCATCTTTGGTTTTTGGTTTCCCTCGGGCGGTGGCGCGCTGGGATCTGGGCGGAGTAGAATCGCCCACCTGTTGTTCCAAGGCTTCTCCGGGGTAGGTTGGCTCTTGCGAATGAGCGTTATAGATTCCTGAATATCTGTGTGACAATGGCCTGTACTATAGGAAATCATGTGAGTATGTTGCTTGTAAAATTGTAGCTGTAGATAATTGCTCACGACCAGAACATAGATTGTGGATTAGACATTATCTCGTGAAAGTCGTCCAGGTGTTCCTCTACGCTTAAGGGTTGCAGCCGTAGGCGCTCTGACGCCGCTGCATATACAGGCATTGATCCAAATTCCTTCCTTCGTCTAATATATAAGTAGAATATGATTTCCCTGTCAAATGGGTATCTGGTAGAATAGTTTTGAGGTTCGAATGGAACCGTGAGTCACGAGGCGGAGCAGTAAAATATCCGGGGTTCATCAAATAGGGGAAAAGCAGCGAGCAGTTGAATTCGACCTGTATCTCTTCATACTCCGACCCAATGCACAGATACTTGTTATTTCTTTAAAACTCAATCTATGTAACTCTTAATCCAGATGCTGTATTTCTCAGCCGTTGCCTTTGTGTTTGGACTTGGCACCCCGAAAACGAAGTTTTAACACCTGGCCTGTGCTGGGCTCAAATCTGCTATACTTTCTTGCCCGTTTTCAAACACATCCTCATTGAATATCTACCAGGTATGCCTCCACGGAAAATGCTTGGCACTGTATCAGGTCCTTTAACCCTGTCGGCATCAATATAACGGAGCAGTCGGCGCGCCGGAGGCTGGAGGTTGCGGTGGACATCCCGTGGCTGCGGGCCGGGCGGGTCGGAAGGATTGCCGGGCGGAACGCGCTGCCCTGACAAGCTTATATACATCCTTGACTGCCTTGAATAGATGGATTTCTGGCACAGCGATCGTCTCGTTCTATTCCTCTTGTCGGCCACAGAGATGTTCGAAACTCCGATGGTAGAGTTTCATTGCGTCTCCTCTCATCATGTAGCTAGAACTATAAGTATAGCTCTTCCTCCGTGCTCTTTTCGATTTTCTTTAGGACAAAGCTCCAAGCCATCAGCTCTCAAATCATCTCCACATCTCATATTTTCAGCTATCAATTTCACAAATTTCATATCAAGCACAGTCTGGATATTCAACCGCCATGCCGATGCCCAAGATAGCCATTATCGGCGCTGGTCCTGGTGGCCTCACGCTTGCCCGACTTCTCCAGCAAAACCACATTCCCTGCACCATCTACGAGTCCGAGGTCAGTCATGAGGTGCGCAATCAAGGCGGTACACTTGATCTCCACCCCAAAGGAGGGCAGCTGGCACTTAAAGCAGCCGGCCTGCTAGAGGAATTCAGGAAGCATTCCCGTCCTGAAGGAGAGTGCGTCAAGATCCTCAAGTACGACGGAACTGTCCTTTGGGACGAAAACGAAACAGGCAGTGGCAACCGTGCAGCGGAAGACTCTGATCGTCCTGAGATTGACCGATCTCTTCTCCGCGACATTTTGTTGGACTCTCTACAACCCGGCACCATCCAGTGGAACAAGAAGCTTCGTCGTGTTGAAGTGGATGGCAAGGCCAAGGAGAAGCATAACTTGCACTTTACAGATGGCACTGTTGTGGGTAACAATGACCTCGTTGTTGGTGCAGATGGCGCTTGGTCCAAAGTGCGACCTCTTCTGACGAATGAGCAACCTTTCTATTCCGGTATCACGATAGTCGAGCTGTGGGCCTTGAATGTGGAGGAGAAGTATCCCTGGTTGTCTAAGTTCGTCGGCAACGGAAGTTGTTTCATGTTTGATGAAGGACGTGTTATCATATGCCAGCGCAACGGCGAGCACAATGGAAGCGTCCGTGTCTACGGGGGGCTGCGCAAGCCGGAAACGTGGGCTGACAACTGTGGCATCAACTGGTCGGATCCTAAAGCCACGGAGGTACTCATCAATGAGCATTTTAGCGATTGTGGAGAAGACCTCAAGCGTGCTGTTCTCGAGTGCCGCGATGAGCTCACGGTCCGCAAGACTTGGATGCTACCCGTCGGGATCACCTGGGAATCTCGCCCAGGAATTACTCTTATTGGCGATGCTGCACATCTTATGACACCATTTGCTGGCGTTGGCGTGAATCTTGCCATGGCCGATGCGCTTGAGTTGGCGACGGCCTTGATTACTCGCAAAGATAGCTTTGTGGCCAAGGCGTTCAGCGACAGCCACAATATTCAAGTTGCCATTCAGCAATATGAGGCTTCAATGTTTGAGCGAGGAAAAGAGAATGCCGAGAAGACGTGGAAAAATTTACAGGGCCACTTCAGTGCTCATGGGGCTGAGGAAAGAGCGGCACGACTCAAGGGTCATTTTGAGAAGCGAAAGGCCGCTGGATTGATTTAGGCTTGAATCAAGCTCAGATTCGAGAGATCTATTTGACCTTTTTGTTTATTAGCTTGCCTTAACGTCTGAATTTGAGTCATTCTTTCCTGCTGTCAAGGACAGTTATTGATATGGGCTGTGAGATAGCCTTTTTGATGTTAAGTTCTACTTTGAGTTGAAAGTTAGTGCTTAGAAGTAGTCTATAAAAGCTCACAGCTCAACAATCTCTCATCACTACAACTATAATTTCCTGCCGTGTAATCTGGTCAGGTGGAAATTTCAATGTTAATTGCTAAACTTACGTGGATATTGGAGTACCCCTAAAATAGTTCTGGCACCATTAGGTAAAATGAAATATATATTTATAACTTAGCGGGAAGCAAATGACCCGTGGACAAGAGCCCAATTAGACGACGGGTGACCCAACCAAATACATAGAGTCAAAACCCAAGTACCTTAAATACAATGGCCTTGGAACAAAACGGTTCTTTCCTATAAATCCGGAAATTCCAACAATGGGAATAATCCATGGCATTGAGAGAAGGTGCATTCTTATATACGACGGCCAATTATGCGAGAAAGGTACTCGCTGCTTATCTGTCAATTCCGCGAACTCGGAACGTCTAAGAAAAGGCTACATTTTACCGCGTGAGTACATATCACCAAAGGAAATGGGTCTCTAAGGAATGTAAGCCGCAAGTTTTTTCAGTGTTGGCCATTCGGGATCAGCATTCCGGAGAGTATAGCAGTTGTAGCGGATTTGGCCATGCGGCTCGTTGAATGGACTCAGGAGAAGTACATCGGCAGATATTTTGACCTGGACCACCAGCTCCAACCTTTATGTCGCTCACTCGACGACAAGGGCAAACGCAAAGCCATCCCAGCCTTTGGTGCCTACAGTCTGAATGGCTGTGCTCTCAAGTCTCTTATCATTCTTCATCACCTCAAAAGCCTTTCTCACGCCTTCAGCAGATGCAGTATGGTCATTTGGATCCACGACCCGTCCCCCTCTTACCACGTTATCTAGGACAATCACCGTACCCACGTGGCCAAGCTTCACAGACCATTGCAGATAATTATGATGATTCTGCTTATCTGCATCGATGAAAACCAGATCAAACTGTTCTGTTAATACATCCTTCTCCATCTGAGCCAGGGTATCCAGAGCAGGGCCAACTTTAACGTCGACTATGTGGGAAAATCCCGCGTTCTTGATGTTTGATTTTGCCACCTTGGCATTCTCGGGAGATACTTCGAGGGTGACCAGATGCCCATCTGCAGGTAGGGCTTTAGCAAGCCAGATGGCAGAGTAGCCGCCCAGAGTACCAATCTCAAGGACTCGCTTTGCGCGGCTCATTTTGGCCAATAAGTAGAGCATTCTGCCCTGATTTGGGGCAACATCGATTTCGTCGAGGCCTGCTGCAGCATTGGCTTTCAAGGCGCCTGTTAGAGTGGAATCTGCTGGTACAAGGGAATCGCATATCCACGAGTCGACTGCATTGAAGCTGTCTGTCATTGTTTTGGTGGGAGTGAAGAGAGACATTCTCGTTCAGTTGATACTGCAATTGAGGAAAAACGCAGGATAGGAAGAAGCGGCTTCGGAAATGAAGAGATTTTTTAATGTGGAATGACTTGATTGTACTGCAATCTATAGTAATTGAGCTTCATTACCACAAACTTTTGTGACGTGAGGAATTTTTTGTTCTATATATGTCCAATGTTGATGACCCGAAATATGACATTTCGTACGAAAGCTCGGCCGAGTCGTTCTGTCACTGAACCCAGAACGTTCAGCTCGGAGTAATACATATTAGAAGGCCGATTAAATTGCTTTTGATGCATTCGGGAGGTTCTGCTAAGCAATTGATCATATGATTATTCCCAACAGTCCATGATCAGCTGCGGACATCGATTCCAGACTCAACATGGCGCACTTGCACTTATAATTCCGGAATGGTATGTGCCATGACTGCACGTAACTAAATGATTAAGACGCGAAATTGGTAGCTTAAGTCTCTGCTTTTGATGAAGGAATTTGTCCAAAAAGGCACCCGTATCCTATTGACCCTCATGGAGTAGTCTACTCTAGATTCACTAGGACCAAGCATATACGCCATGCTACCAGTTGATTGACGGCCGCCAGGATTGGTACTGTATTTTCATCCCATTCTAAAGACGTTACTGTTGTACAGTCGGTGGGGCATCTCTCATAAACTCTATGTGTACGCAATAACTTTGTAGCCGCCTTATTACATTCTTGCAAGCGGTTGAGTCTTATAGTTCTTAGGCACCACAAAAAGGCCTTTGGCCTCAACGCAGACCCTTCCATCAGTCGTTTCTAGTTGCCCAGTAACCCACCGCTTTTTAGCAGTTGCGTTCTCCTCCTGTGGAATCGCTCTGATAATATAAAATGTGTTCGAAACGACAGGCTTCAAATAATTCAACTGCAAAGTGGCAGTGACACCTGTGTGACCTGCCAGCTTCCAGACCGCACATCTCCCTAGCGACTCATCCAAGATTGTCGCAATAACCCCCCCGTGTGTAACGCCAGGCCAACCGGCAAGTGCTCCTCCGAACCAGACCACCGTTATGCACTCTCCAGTCTCTGCATTATAGAAGACCCGCTGGAAGCCTCCCATAGCGCGTGCACCAGCCAGAGGCCCAGTTGGCAGTCTATGTTCCAAGCCGTCGGTAGGAAACGACGCGTATGCATCCTCATGCGTCCACGAGGGGTTTCCTGTAAGAGATTTAACTAGTGGGAGTTTTTCGGCTTCTTTCTTAAGGTATCCAATCATTAACCTGTCCTCATTGCTACCAGGCAAGGGAAGCGGTGGAGGTGCAATGACAAGGCGCACATAATGGCCGACTGTCAGGCCAAAGAGAAGGAAGATCGTAGCGTATATGTAAGGGCGAAGCGAGCGGGTTTTCTTCTGTTTGGGAGTGGCGTTATGGACGTTGGTATTGAACTGGGAGCGGAGGTCTGCAGGCTTGGGGGTATCAGAGGTTGGTGGAGGGTTCAAGTTTGAATAATTGCGATGGCATTGATATCGAAGAGGTCTGCAGAGAGGAGCTATTCGAGACGCAACTGTACTCCGACAAGGTTGCAAAAGGCCAACTTGTGCTAGAGGCATCCCAGTCTGCGAGAAGGCTCGGAGAGATATTCGAGGAATCATCGTGATTTCTTATTCGCCATAGAGTCGACGTAGATCTGCGCAAGATGTCGTTGATTGAGACTGAACAGCTTTAGCAAATTGGCTTGGGCAGCTCTGTGTTCTATTGACGTAATATTATATGAATAGAAATATGACCCTATGCCATAGAAAGACCCTGATCAAAAGTAACAAGACAAATATCCGTGAGACATGAATGGGCCAGCTTGCTGCCGTCCTAGAAAGTTGAGAGCCATCGGCTCCGTTAATTTGTACCTGGGCGCATAATTATTACACTGCATAACTGGCGTCGATTTATGCAAGGGGGATAACTCTCCTACCTTCATCATCTGACACATTTTCACTAATACATACAACTCTTGTCCGGTCGTTCAATTCACCAAGTTCAAATAATATAATAGTATTCTCAAGTGAGAAAGCGAGATTGACAAGCAGATGGAGGGACCTGCTATTTCATTCCTCCCGTCTCAAGGCACCCAATGCTTAAGAAAGGGAGTTAGGTGGGCGTGAGGAACATGAAGCAAGTGGAGAGGCTTATTGTTTACTTAAATCTAGAGACGGGGTCTAAATGGCTATGCTTATGGCAGGTTTCAAAGCCCTAATAAAGTCATTCTACAAAGCAGAATCAATGTTGGAGATGAGTCGGCTGCATTTGGTCAACTACAGTCAAGTGCCAGATGTAGCCCGTACCGGATCCGTCTTTTCTCCATCTTTGGCCTTTCTTTCTTCTATGCCTGGCCTATCAACGATCCAACATATCAGATCCCTCTCCTGCTCCTGCCCGTCCTCCAATTTTCTCTTCCAAATTCCCGTTAGTAGCTCTCCTTTCCTAGCCCTTGACTTCTCCAGGATTCTCGCACTCGCAAAATTCTCTGGATCAGCTTTCGCCACTAGAAAGCCCACATTCTGCCTCTCTTCCAAGGCCCAGAATAGCTTCAAGAACGCCGCAAAGCCCTCGCTCGCGTAGCCGTGGCCCCAATAGGCGATATTAATACAGTATCCCGTTTCAAGACCTTGCGGGGAATCGCGATTTGTGCCTACCACGCCAATGGCTTTAGGCTCGCCTGTGAGGTTGTAAGCTAGCTGCATTAGAGGGGCAAGTGAAAGGAAGAGGACCCTTTGCATTGAGCCATGGTTGTGGATTTGCGGGACTGGGTTTGAGGAGGAGCGCGAATCTAGAGTTGTTGAGAGTCATTCAATCGTTTCGAAGATAAATTACGGAAGGAACTGCAAGACATACTTGTCTATATTAGGATTTTTCTCATTTGGAAGCTGAAGGAGCATCCATTCCTTTGCTTCCTCTGCCGTGCGTTTGGGAGCTTGAGTCCTAGTTTTCTGTTGGCAAGTTGTGTCTATATATGTGCACGAAGAAGATAGAAAAAGATATATATGTTAGACAGAATCAAAGCAGAGACTGACGACCACACCATAGAACGGGGATCCGTCCACATTTCCCAAAAGTCCTCGAAGTGTTTATCGATGCTCAGCCGTTCGAGATAGAGGCGTGGTGTCTCGGCCTCGTAAGCCATTTCGTGCGGTGAAGAATTGAATGCCCAAGTCACAATATGGATCTGAGCCGAATTGTTGAATTGGTTTCAGTAAGAGCTTAATAAAGCTTTAAAGAGGGTATTTAAAACGATGTCTATTCTAAATTATATACAGATATCCGCAACGCACATTTATAATTAATTTGAGGGCCTTCTCCTAGAGGAAATTAGAAAATCAGTCACGCCGAAGTACCCCGCAATGGTGGGGATATCACGTGGGTTGAACAGCTTGGCAGCTGTTGCAAACTGCTGGATCGAGTCTCCGCCAAGTCTATTGGGCGCATCTACTAATGAATGAATTGATACAAAGACTTTCCGGAGGCTGGTGGTTAGCATGAGGGTCAATTATTAATACACTTATCCTAATTGAGTATGCCCAACTTCAATCCGAGGCACATAAGGCATAATTCCTCGAGCGAATCTTCGGGCCAAGACACCCTCCTAATTAACTATGAGAATTATAATTCCTCTACATATGCATCAAACCTCGCTTTAAAATCCCGCAAGCTCAGTTCCTCACCGGCATATTGTGCCTCACTGGGGGTTTTGGGAGGAATGAGCACCGAGCTTACGGTGTGGATGACCCCATCCTTCGAAATCCCATCCTGAACTGCAACATTGTTATACCCATTTATCTTCATACTTATAAACCCTCCATATCTCGTTACGTCGATGCTCAGACTCTTATCATGTAGTAGAGTGGGTAAATCGATGTGGAAGAACCCTCTCGGGATGTCTTCGACGTCCACCTCGTCAAGAGCATTGATGGCTTCTCCATCCGCCACCTTGGCTTTGTAAAAAGCATCGGAGTAGAGAGTTTGGTTTGCCACGATGTGGTATTTCAACAGAGCTTTCAAGTACTTCTCGCCATATTTGCTGAAGAGGAAAGCATTGATCTTGACACCGAGTTTCCGAAATGCGAAGTTGGAGGGAACAAAAAAGGTCCCACCTTCATGGTATGATTCGGCGAATTTTTCAAAGAGACCGGTCTTCGTAAGTCCGAGCTGAAAAGTACTAAATTCGGTGGGGAAGAGTTTGACAATCTGCAGCGCGGTGGGTGGAGGGAATATAACAGAATCAACTGCATGGATTACGCCGTTTGCGCCGAGCTAGTCCCATTAGCATTGGGATGGATAGACGATATTATAGGAGTACGTACAAAGTTGCTAGCTATGATTCTGCTGAAGAAGTTGATAGATATCCCTCGAAGGCCGAGACTGACGCGGAGACGTTGGGCCTCACCACCAAGGGAATCCTCCTGCAACGCTGTTGGGATAGTATGAGATGCTAGGATTCGTCCAGTGGTATAAATATCTTGAGAAATATGATATGTGAGAACTTTCTTGATTAACTCCTTGGAGGGCTTCTTAGTGTGTTTTGGGAGTTTTTTGAACGCCTTATCAGTTGGTGCAAAGATGGTGTAATTGGCAGCGGTGCTATTTAAGGTCTCTACCAAGTCTGGGTATTCATTGATTAGTTTGGCAAGTATGGTTGTATACTTGCTCCCAGCGATAAGCTCGTACACCGTCTTATTTGAAGGTTTGTGGTGACCACGGTGGGGTTTCTCATCAGGTCTGTTATCGAATTCGCCGTGCTGGATATTGTCAACAGTAGAATCGAGCCACTCTTGGATGTCCCATTTCTCCATGGTTAAGTGAGATTCGAAGACGGCCTTAGCCCTATTGGCCGTATCGGATACCGCATTGACAGCCTTCTCAAATTCTTTATCTGCAATGGCGGCAGTGCCTTTGAAGGCCTCCTCGACACCCATCCAGACGTCTTCAACGCCATCCTGGAGTTCGTTGAAGAAGGTCCGGGAATCTTGCTTCTGGAGGATGAGTTGCTTTGTGATCTGCTCGTCAGGGATGACGAGAGCAGAAGTAAATACAGCAAGCGGTAGAAGATTCTGGATCACCTTCATTTTGAAGTTGTCGATCAGCAATGGGGCTGATAAGGTAAAGGATGGAGAGGATTTCTGGCAGGCTGGCGTCTAGTAATATAGAGTATATCAAGCCCAGGCCCTCTGGATTTGTTCAGTACAAGGAAGTGCAGTGCGGATCCCCGGAACATGCACTCCAGTGAAGTTGATTCGTCGAGAATAGATGTCGGCGACTCGGGAAGGGTTTGGTCGTGGTGGACGGGGGTACCGTGTGGTGGGACGCGTATGCTTCCAGTGCCTCGGAGCTGGAAAGAAAGGTAACTGGGAGGGAACATCAGCTTGGCACAGGATCATACTGCATCGAAGCCGGGCATAATCACCCCTCCGTCGGCTCATTTTGGGGCCGATTTGCCAGTGGACTTTGGTTCGCAACACGCAATTGGGCTACGTCACAAGAAGAATGAGATAGATGTGTGTAGAGGATAGAGAGAGAGAATCGTATCAGGCATTCTTGACTGGGAGATTTAGCTAGCATGAGATATGCCTATACCATAAGAATCAATTGTCAGTCCGACAGTGGAGTCGCGAATTTGCTCGTTGTCATTCCTGTCCCTTCCCTGGTGTGGTGAGGCGATGAGAAAACGCGGGGTATTCAGGGTGATTGTTGGGGGGAGATGGTGCTGCCCTGTTTTCCGGGGTGTTTTCATTTTGCCCGGATCCCCTCCTTTTACTGCCCACTAGCTCTAAGTGCTCAATGCCGGTAATAATATCACAGTCAAGCTTCATGGCGTCTTGGCCAACGGAGACATAATTCGCCTGGCGTTCGTTGTCGCCCAGTGGTAGGCCTAGGGCAGGCCAAAGGGAGAATGATCGTGACTGCACTGGAAATGAAATCCTTCCTCATCCCACTTGAACGCATGCACTGAACACGTCACTTGAGAAATCAAAGAGTGCCATAAGCAACATGCTATGCGTCTCCTCGATCATGCCAGCTCGCTACCGGCGGTCGACCTGACATTTCAGGACAATATGGAGCGGGGAATCATGGCTTCATTGCGTCATAGACAAATGAGATTCAGGTAAATGTTGGCCAGGAGCCTCTCTTACAGTACTTCTTGTCCCTTATGATTCTCAATTGAATTGGAAAGAACACTACCAATCAACAGCAAAGTTCCCTTAATTCGTAGTCAAACACTTCAAAATGTCTCTTGCGCGCCATGTATATCTTCCCTCTTTCCTATGGCGCAAACCGCTCAATCTCAATCATCTACTGTGAACCATGAGCTGAAAATCTTCCCAGGTCGATCCGGATGCGATCATTCGAGGCCTTCATGACCTTCATATGAAGGAGGCCAGTCAGAAGCACGTTCACACGAAGGGCGGGACGTCCCATATCACTCCCTACTCAACTCGCTACGCCAGCAAGCAGGACATCTCTAAATTCGAGATTCCTCAAGACGGTGCCCCTGCAGATACCGTTCACCAGATATTGAAGGATGAGTTGGATCTTGATGGTAGGCCCAATTTGAATTTGGCTAGGTAAGTAATGCAACCCTTGAAAGCTCCGTTCTCTGCTTTCGCATTGCTAATGGCAAGATAAACAGCTTCGTAGGCACTTATATGGAAACTCAAGCCGAGCAATTGATATTTGAGAACATCTCGAAGAATTTGGCCGATTCCGACGAATATCCTGCCATGATGCAGATTCATGCTCGTTGCGTGAGCATCATTGCTAATCTCTGGGGCGTGCAGAAGGGCGAGAAGGCGGTTGGTTCGGCGACAACAGGATCTTCGGAGGCCATCCATCTTGGTGGGTTGGCCATGAAAAGACGTTGGCAGGAGAAGCGCATGAAAGATGGCAAAGATACATCAAAGCCAAACATCATCATGGGAGCCAATGCTCAAGTAGCACTGGAAAAATTTGCCCGCTACTTCGAAGTGGAGGCTCGGATCTTACCCGTCTCCGAGAGCAGTCAATTCAGACTCGATCCCGAATTGGTAAAGAAGAACATTGATGAGAACACTATTGGTGTCTTTGTGATCATGGGAAGTACCTATACTGGCCATTATGAACCTGTCGAGGAAATATCGATGATCCTTGATGAGTTCGAGACTAAAACAGGTCATGATATCCCTATCCATGTGGACGCAGCATCTGGAGGGTTCGTTGCCCCCTTTACTTACGCCCAAGCTGGAGGTCCCAAATGGAACTTTGAGCTGCCTCGAGTCAAATCTATTAATACCTCTGGCCATAAATTTGGTCTTGTCTACGCCGGGGTGGGCTGGATCATCTGGCGCGACGAGTCTTACCTCCCCAAGCATCTGATCTTCGAGCTTCATTACTTGGGAGGAACAGAGGAGTCCTATACTCTTAACTTCTCCCGTCCCGGAGCTCAGATCATTGGTCAGTATTACAACTTGATCCACCTTGGATTCAAAGGTTATCGATCAATCATGGAAAATTGCATGTCCAACGCTCGTCTTCTCTCCAAGTCTCTCGAGGCTACAGGCTGGTATACCTGCGTGTCCGACATCCACCGCAAGAAAGGCGAACATAAACTCTTGAATATAAAAGAGGTATTCGGCCGCGAAGACGAGACATCCGCTGACTATAATGCTGGCCTTCCAGTTGTGGCTTTCCGCTTTTCTGACGAGTTTAAGAAGGAATTCCCACACCTGACACAAGACACCATTTCCAACCTTCTGCGCGCCAAACAGTATATTATCCCTAATTATCCCCTTCCTCCTAATGAGGAAAAGACCGAAATTCTTAGGGTGGTGGTACGGGAGTCGATGAGCTTTGACCTCTTAGATCGCCTTATCACCGATATTTGCCAAACCACGCAGAACCTGATTGATTCAAATGCTCAGGACCTGAGTATTTTGCATCTCAATAAGGATACCAGCGCTGAGAAAGCCCATTCTACCACAGGAACATCACGAGATGCGAAAGATGCTAAGAGTTCCCACGCAAAGAGAGGAAGACATCCTTTAACTAAGGGTGTCCACAGGACCGTCTGCTAAATGCGAGGAATCTCATTTCTGATTGCAAAAGTATATGAAATTCACACTACATGCATGACAAAAAGCAGATCTCCTAAGGAAATGATCGTTAGCAAATATGTGTATCTCACGCTACGTAAATAGTAAATAACAATTTCCGCGCCGTCATGAAATTTTGCCGAAAGTAGGTGGGAAAACTGTCTGCCAAGGTCAATCTTCATCATACCTTAGTAAATTCTAGAACCATATGAAAATGACATTTAGAAATGTTTTTCTCGAGACTGTCATAACAATCCACTTGCATCTGAATTAGGGGAGTTTGTAGGATTACAGTAGTGGTCTCGCTTACCATGGGCTAAGAAAGGGGGAGGATCTCGTACTCGAAGTTAAACATATGTCCGTGCACGAAGCTACTGTTTACTTGCGAACGCGACATCAATTTGCACTACACTTCCGGCCACTCAACCTCACAAGCCCAACACACATATTTTCAAAGACTCTATCACTCACATAGCCATCGCAACCGGAAATACATCGCAGCCATGACTTCACGCATCCCTACGACAAACGCACCGCGCCTGTCCACTGCACCTAGTAGCATTAAACCGCGACAGCTCGTACGAACCCACATGTTGCCTCTGCTCAAGAAGCCTGACGCTGACCGTACAATAGTCGCACCTGCATGCACAGCTCGCTCAATTGTCAGCCAACCTCGCCGACCTGGAAAATCTACTGCGCATGACCAGTGTTCAGGCCGAGTCTGTGAGGGGCTTGGGTGCATGGCATGGTGGACTGTGAGTTTCTCTCTTCCATTTCCTGGCTCAAGGATCTTCTCGAGAGAGAGGTAGATATATTGCTGACACGCGGTTGCTTTAGATTCATGGCCGCGAGTAAGGTGCTTGGCGAGGAGACGATTGCTGGACAGGGAAGCACTCAATCGAGCCGAGAGTCTTGAGCGTGGCGGAATTGGCTACTCGTCCTGGGTGATATTGAAGTGAACGTGGGTGCCAAAGGCATGACTCCTGTTGCCCAGCTCTACCTTGGCCAGGCACACCAAATTGAAGTCAGAGCGCGACCTAATCGTGCTTGACGGGCCAAAAGCATTACCGGGTTGATCTCGCAAGAAACAATTGATTAACAAATGGGTAAATGCCGAGGAAAAGCCATCTAAAGTGGTTGTGCCCGCGGAGAAGAGTGTCTATCCATGTATGTTCGGGCACAGAGCACGAATTGGCAGGGCTTCGGAACTTCAACAAATATATCCACAGCTTCCTAGATTCGACAATAGATTCTTCACCTGCTGTACACATACAGACGCAGCCAGACTCCGATCTGCATACATGTGCAGATCCTCCCTCGCCAACCGATATTGGGAAGTTGGCGTCGGGAACCCCGCATACATATCTGCCTTACATCTCGGATATCTACACCCAAAACGTACCACGAAGGCACCCCCACCTGCCAGAAATAAAAGAATGTGGTCAACGTGAGTGAAATGCATGAGACTCATGCAAGGCTCATCCGATTTAACTGTATCACGGTAGATGGGTATTTGGGCATTAATTTCCGCCTGATCTAGAAAACCGATGACCCGAAGCAAGCCGCGTGAGGCGGGGTGTGACCAAAAATGGTGATGTGAGGGTTTGGTTGGGGTAGGTCTGCTACCAGTGGTAGCATTCATAATGACATTTAAGTGTTAGAGAGGCAATTATGTTGTTGTATGATGTCAGAATCTCAGGAGGATCCTATCTAGATCTGGACTGTAGGGACAAGGAAGAGTTGAAACTCAGGACCCATATGGATGTAGATGAGAAGTTCAATCAAATAGACACCAATACCAACCTATGCTGGACTGAATCACTTTATATGGCACCTCTCGACACACACTGTTGTTCGTGACATAAAATTTAGTACCTAAATCTCATCATACGGAAGCACGCAGCCACAAGAGAATCAATTAGATTGTATCTCGGGGTATTATCGTCCCACTCGTCTCTATCTACTAGGCAGCGCCTCGAAGTACATCCAAGGTCTATCGAAGGTTAGGGCGGCCTGTTGCCCATAACAAAACCCGAGAGGCAGGCACACTCTCGTCCCGGGGTATCTCACCACGCCCTCGAGAGCGTAATCATTAAACATACCTAGTCCTGCCATCCGGCCTAGCTAGTAGCCGTCTGTCACGCCGAAGCCATCTGTACCAAACGACGGAATGATATCAAAAATAGACCGCGACCTAGATATCCCATCCAAAAAAAGGAAACAATTACCGCAGTGCAAGACCTCCCATCCCCGTGTATCGTTTATAGAAAGCAGGATAGAATTCGTGAGCCATGGAACCAAAACAGAACAGAGCCAGCCAGATCTTCGTAGTCGCCATAACAAAATACCCTCCTCATACTGTAAGAGTGAGTTCCTGATAGAATAGTCCAAAACGCCATGCATGCAGGTCGCATATATTCGGCCGGATATGCGATCAGAGACTCATCGTCAGCCACTCCCACTCCTGAGGACCCGGTACATGTCCTCCCACACTGGTCTGTCCAGACAGACCGATGGCCGAGCTGGACCCGCTCAGGCCACCCATCATTCCAATCCCTCCTTGTGGCAGGGGCCTCGAAGGCATGCTAAAGCCATTGGCAAGACTCAGGCCAGACGAGCCTCCACTGCCAATGATGCTCATGCCTACAGACTTCGCAGCTTCATTGGATCCAGTGGAGTTTTCTGGAGAGTCGATATCCATACTCTCAGCAATACTTGCACCCTTGCTGTGCCTTCTCTGCCTCTTCGATGCGACGGTGGAACTGCCTCGCGATATAGCAACTGCTGCAGCACCTGGTCCTGGAGTATCCTTTGGTGGAGCTGCTGCGATTGGAACAACTCCTTTCCCTCCACTAACTCCGCTCGTCCCAGCAGAAGATCCTCCAGCAGAGCCGTGATAGGAAGTCGGCGTACTAGCTGCGGTGCTTCCAGCATTGCCGATCGAGCCTGATATTGAGGGCGGGCTGGCACTGTCTTGGGTACCTCTACCTCGGCCACTGGTTGGTGTAGTTGCCTGAGTGCTTGGAGCGGCGTTTGACACGGTAACAACTGAGTTCTTCCTTGTATTTGGACCACTTTGTGAGACAGTTCCCAGCTTCTTCGAAGCGCGGGTTGAAGTCCCACCTGAGTTCCCCACGAGGACTGAAGACCCAGAGCCACGATTTCGTTTCTTGATAACGTCTGTCTTCAGAGACAGAGGCCGAACAACGCCATGCAATTTGAGGAAAAGCCCGCATGCATTACATAGCGGGTGACCTTCTGGATTTCGACGCCAGAGGGGAGTAGTTTGAGTGAAACAGTTAGTGCATGTAGTTGGGGCACCAGTCTCGCCTTGTACACCAGATACACCCGGCAAATTAGTCGTAGAGCCATGCTTTGAGCCGCCGGGAGTGGATGGCCGACTGGGCCCGACAGAAGAAAACCCAGACATGGTGCCAGCCTCGGGCGGAGAGCTTGGGTTTGACTGCACATGGTCGAATGGGCCATTGAGGGAGCCCATCAAAGCTGCGTTGGGTGTAGATGTTGTTCGCGGAATCTTTGGTCGCCTATCGATGCCGTTCTTCGACCGGTTATCGGAGACGGACTGAGTGGATGCGTGGCCGCGACCTAGGGAACCTCCAGAGGCATCCCAGTCGAAAGATGAGGAAACGGTCTCGGCACCACCGATTGTAACCTGCTTCTTGGGAGGACCACCAGGATACCTAGCTGCCTGCGTATTAAACTGCCCTAGTAAACTAGCATCCCACTGCAAATTCCCGCTACCTCCCATTTCGTTACTTGGATCATCCATAGACGCGAAGTCGTTCTGCATTACAAGTGTCCGATCAGCAAATGCGGTACCTTCCTCGTCCTCGTTGTCGGAATCGGCGCCAAATGTGAACATGTTCTCATGATTCATGTGGCCTCCGGGTGAGCGCGGGCGGTTTTCGCCGTGAAAGACGTGAGCAGGATCAATATGCTGGGACATCCCGAAGGATCCCGAGTGATGAAATGAACCAGAGGGGCCAGAAGAGGTAGTAGGAGTGAACATAGGCGCGCCACTACCACTGTACATGTATTGTGGAGCCATGGCATTAGAGAGGTTGGAACGACCACGGTTGAAAGTGTGCGGCGGCCTTTGTTGTCGCATATCCAAACCATGATGTGTGAAATATAGGTGCTCATTCTCCATGTAGGGCTGTGGAGTTGACACGGCCGATGGATAGGCGCTCCCTGGAGGAGAATAGAAATCGCCCGAGTTCATGGACGAAGAGGGTATAGAGTTATTGTACATTGTCGAGAATGGCCCTTGCGGGGCGAGGGGCGAGCTCGATGGAGAGAACGAGAAGTTCTGCCGAAGCGGTCCCGCAGACGTAATAACCGGATCGTGTTCTAGGTCGAAAGTATCGATCTGGAAGGGGATGCCAGAGTGGCCTGGATGAGGCATGGGAGGATGAGATTGGTCGAGGGAGTATTCATGAATGTCAGCGTCGTGCTCCCAGCTATGAGCCGTCGCCGTGCTATTCAGAGCAGGCACCTGAGGAGAGAAGTTGGCAGGTCGCTTCGGAGGCTTTGGGCAGTCAGTTAACCATCTCAAGAGAGGGAATCACGATGGGCCTGAAAGGGTAATAACTCACCCGCCTCTCATCAATGCTCGTCTTGCGGATATGCCTTTGCACATAGTTAAACTCCTCTACGCCACGCGAGGTGTGATGCGGAACAGGGACGGACTGAGGGACTGCGAACTGGGACGACTCTTTGCGCATCTTGATGGGGATTGCTGCAGCGGCGGCCGTCGACGACGGCTTCTCCAGAGTGGCCTTGGCGATCTCCGGTGAGGGGGTAGCGCCCAGGCCGGTTGGCGTCGACATATTTTCCGAGAAGATGAACTCGTCGAGGTTCATAGCATCGGCGCTGTCAGCAAGGTTCTGTTCGGAGTGCTCCCGTAGCTGTGCGATGCCACTTGGGCCAGACGCTGGGGGGGCCTTTCCCAGCCTGCTGTAGAACGCATCAGAAACGACGTCGCCATCTACGCTGCCATGCCTGCGATCAACATACCGAGCCGCCTGCTCCTGCTTGTGCCTGCGCAGGCTCATCGCCATCATGCGCCAGGTGAGATTCTCCATCCGCTCCTGGTTGGGGAGCTGCTTCTTGGTCTTGCTGTAGAGGCGCCATATCTGCGTAGCCAGAGGATCCTTCTTCTGCATCTCCTCGGGGCTGTCGAGTTCTTCCCCGGCGGCGTCATCCTTCCAGGTGGGGAAGATGCTGTCGCGCAGCAGCTGCTTGCGCACACTCGGCTCCCCTGCGAGATCCAGCTTGACTGGAGTGGTAGACGAGGTGGCGGCGTCGGTGATGGCAGGTCGGAGGGCGCGCGGTTTGGACGTCGTTCCTGGGTCGGCCGGTCTTCGAGGGAATCGATAGTCGTGCTCTGTCGTCGAGGTCGCCATCGATGTAGATGGATTGGATTGTGCTTCACCGCCCGCATGGACGCTGGTGGTGGTGATGGACGGAACGCGGAGAGGTCGCATGAGTCCCCCACGCTCCTGGTACGGTGCCGCCACTCCAGACATTCTTTGCCAGGAGCGACACACCTTCCCAAGTCCTCTCCTCCCTGTGTGGGCTGGGTCGCGTTGCGCGCCGGCTGCCGTCGGTTTCCTGCTGCTTTGCTTTTTATTCTGTAGTCTTCACGCTCACGCTCACGCTCCCTCTCTCACGCACGCTCGCAGGATGTTGCCCCCCTTCGGCAGCGGTCCGGAGATGCGCAGGCTTGGGCGCGGCGACCTCCCCGACCTGGGTGGGCCAAAGTATCGCGCGGACGGAGTGTTACAGGCGCGGCGGAGGTACGAGCGAGGGCGGGAGGCGGTAGAGAAGGGAGTCGCGCAGGCGATGGAAGTGGCCGACGAGAGAGAGACTGAATATCGCAGTTGTGGGTGAGGAGGAGGACTGAGGCTCGAGAGGGCCGAGATGTCGGTTACCCTTCTTAGCCCGAACTACCAGGCCACGGTTCTCTCGACCTGCGCCTGGTGTCGTCGTCGTCGACCCGCACGGAAGTCTCCTCTAGCGACCTCGCAGACAGAACAACAGAGACCGAAGAGGTGCGGCAAAATGGTGGAGCCTGGGAAGGGCGAAGGGACCCCAAACCGGGCGTCCAGTAAGGACGGTGAGAAATGGGCCGTCTGCAGAGGGGTCGCTGGGTACATTTCACGGACGAGGGTTTCCACTTTAGCGTTGGCGTACGCTTCGCATGGAAATAGTAATTGTAGCGTCTAAGCAGGCAGAGCAAGCCGACAAGCAAGCAAGCATACTCCTGTACTACAAGTGGGCGGTATGGCCCTACGAGGAGACGTGGGAACGGACGGAGGAAGGGAGTTGCTGAGCAAGAACACCCCCCCCCTCTCCTCTGGATTTCGCCTTCGTACCCCTCCTCCTCCTCCCTTCCTCCCCCTTCCAGAGCAACGACAAGTCCCTCGTTGTTTATTTCCGACACTCTGGTAGAAACGAACCCGCCGCAAGTAATTACGATATGCAGCGGACGATGGCCTGCACTCCGGCGTCCTCGACTGGTTGGTGGGGCCTGCTGAGGTACTCTGTGGCGCTTGTGGGTGGTTTTATCGACGATCCAGCGTCGCGTCGGCCCTCTCACCTCTCGAGTTGCTCCCGGGTTGTCCTGTCATCTCCGTGGGGGGGGGGGGGAGTCTCGTACCGTGCGTCGTTACCGTGCGATGGACAACCGGCGGCTGACTGACCACTGCCATGTGCACGCCCGCCGTCCTCGCACGAATGTAGTGCCGATGTGCGCCTATCATTGGACAGTGTCGGGCTTCTGCCAGCCTTGAGCTTAAGGCTGAATGGAGGAAGAGCAAGAGGTGGGATATGATTCAACAAGCGTTTTCCACTGTCTTGCGAATTCCCCGCCATATACCTCGAGGTACCTGCCCAGCATGTAGATCTGGGTCAACTTGGGAGCCAACAGTCTCGACGACGCCTACATCGGAGCATTCCGATATAAACCCGCTACGGCGGAGCCCCCAGTAGCCTGGCGCCCGTAGCCCCTAAGTTGCGGCGAGGCACCTCTTACTGATGGATGACTGGCGCTACTAGGCTTTGACTGCCTGAATCGCGTATCTCCTCACGAGCCCAGAGCTGTCCGGAAGATAGAACGGAGTGTCGGGAACTGTCGGGAACGGCGAACCAGAACATCATACCTCGAGGGCTGCCCTGGCGGGCGCACCAGCCTACCCACCACTGCGTGGAATCGACATGGTCTGGGCAGATCCTGTCCAACCTGGGAGTAGAGCTTGCGCCGTAACTATGTCTTGATGGAAGCCTCTCTTCGTAGTTCCCTCTTCAGGCGGGATTGAGCAAATGATGACGCCGTTAAATCTTGCCCATACTGCCGTGCTTAACTGGCCGCGGATTGGTGGGACAGCTTGGCTAACGCATAAGACATCCCCTCCTGTACGAGGTACAAGCTCAGAGTCCTGGTGTACTGCATGTCGAAGTGTCGGCTGCAAAGCTTTACCGGTTGACAAGGCCCCCTCCACTGCCCATTAATTTCCATGTGCTCGTGCAGATCCATGGGTGAGACTGGCGTGGCGGACCGCTACCCTCCAGGGTTTAAATGACGAGAATGTGTGACAGCGCCGTTCCTTGGTTTACCAGCAGCGTGGGGGTCGCCAAGACGCCATCTTTGAGACGTCCGCACAGTACGCGTTGGGCTCCAGAAAGAGGTGCGTGTGTCGATGTCGCAGTTGAGGTTATTGAGGAGACTTTGAGGGTCTTTCTGATGGGCCTTTGGATGTCCTCGGGCTGGCTCGTTCGAGGACTTGCTGGTAGTCATGGCCCAGTCTGCTATTTGTCGCTGCGCTCTGGGTAACAGCTGACTTGGGATGTTCTCCGTGTGTAAAGTCAGTCAGTCAGACTGTTGCGAAGCCAGACCGTTGCAAAGCCACGGAGGAGAGTGCAGGAAGGCGCGAGGACCGTCTTTATATTCTGCCTTGCTTGTCATCTGTGCCTATCGACCTTCCAGATGGCGCCTTATCACCCAGAACCAAAGTGGCTTTGGCCTATTCCGATGACTGCCGGTAAGAAGCAAAAATGGTATCATCGATATCCCCTAACTCGCACATCATTGCGTCTTATCCTAGTACTAGATCAGCGCCGTGAATGGCATTGGCCCTCGTGTGGACATGTTTCGTGATACCAGGTGTCCGCGAGCCATTCAAGCCAGACGCCTCGATAACCCTGCCTGCAAAAGGCAACTCAATCGCCTCAACGCCCCAGGCAGAAATGAGCCCGCCCAATCTGACAGGACTGAGATGCGTGGTTCCTTGTCTCTTTGCATTCTGCTATTCCCCATAGATACCACATAGTACAGCCTAGATGCTGTAGGGCTGCAGGGGATCAGCATATCTTTATCTCTCTGCCGGGCTAGACAACCCTATTGATCCTCATACTTCACAAGAAACCCCTGTCTGCAGCCCTCTCTCGTCTACTCTTTAGTTCTCTTCTTCCTTCTCCCCTTACCTCTTACTATTGATCTTTGCTCGAGACCCGCATCTCTTCATTCCTTTGTAAGCAGCAATTCCCCCAGCTTCTGAACGAAATCACTTCTTTATCGAACATAACGAGTCTATTATTGAAACTAATAGGGTCGTCATCAATGTGATTCCATCCTCATTCTTTCACCTGACGGGAGATCACCAGGCCTATGGTTTCTTTCAAGGATGTTTTTCTTGTATCTTATAGTCTTTCTCTTGTCAATTTTCTCCTTTCCTTTACAGTCCGCTTCCAGCTATGTCAAGAACATTCAAATGCAAAATATTATGTCACCTCAGCTCCCCCGTGGATTCTCTATGAGGAAATAAGATCTTCAGCTATGGCTTTCTATATTCGCCCTAGTCTTCTCTTTTGCCTTCTATTTGGCTGTTATGTCCCTCCCATAGCAGCAAGATTTATACCCATTACTTTAAACGGTTCACGCCATGCAAACAGCTCAGCAGTACTTGGGGCCAGTGTCAAGCATACCACTCGAATGCAACTCGACTTATTAACACCTTCAATAATATCAACCAGTAATGAATTACAACAGCTCAACATTACATCTATCTCTACTTCAATATCCCTGTTGTCTCCCTTGCAGCTATCAACAACGAATTCAGATTCTGTAATGAACAGTCTCACTCTTAACGCACCCACGCCTCCATCTGAGCTGTCTACAATAACCTCTGTGTATGTACCAAGCAGGTTGAGCCTGACCTCAATCTCAACTCTTATCACTATGCCCTCATCTGCCACATCTACTGCGGGATATGATGCTCCGATAGGTCTCGATACAAGTTCAATCTCTACAGCCTCCTCTTTACCACCATCCTCGGTAGTCCCGACAGATGAATCTCATTCCGTTATCCTGGTGTCTTCATCGTCTTCAGTTATACTACCTGCTCAGTCACCAACACCGAAGCCTCCAGCCTCTCTCAATACCACTCACCTAGGACTAATAGTCGGGCTCTCAGTCTTCGGGTTGGTCATCATAGTCGGGATCGGGATCTTCCTCACATTTGTGACCAGAAACTTTATCTCCCGTCGCCGAGGAAGAGAAAGTCAACCACCTTCTCCATTGACCCATACTCAGGACGAGTTGCTGTGTGAGGTTGGTCAGGCAGCCAATGTGGAAAAATATGGTACTGCGGCTCTAAAACAGAGCTGTTCAAAGATGCGGAAGCGTGGGGACAAACGAGTGAGTGAGATAAGGCATAGGATCAAAAGCGCAGAGCTTGAAGCGTGGAAGACTGGTGTTATACTGGAACTGAGGCCCGAAGCTGAAGCGGTTGAGGGCAAAGGGGTGAATACGGAAGAAGCTGAAGGCGCAATAGGGACGGCGATCTGAATTGTGCTTGGAGATTCCAAGGTTCTAGAATATGGTGGCAATGCAGGGTGGCAGTAACTTTGATATCCCAACTTAGCCCGAACATAAATATTCAAGTAGAGTCAAATATTCTGTTCAAATTTAATATCTGTCTCCGCCATATTTCATTCCCGAGAAATGGAAATAGGTATGTCATAAGCCGCTGCTCTGTTCTCCAATAGGATAGCCAGAAACCGGATATAACTGCTACAAGCAGGATGAACATGGATGGGTAGGGGATGAAGAGAGTAGAAGAGGATAGAATTAGAAGTGTAAAACTTGAATACCGACAAGTGGCGCGAGTGTTACAGGCACTGGTAACATTAATCATCTAAGAGCAGTCAAGATACCACAAGCACCAAAACATAAGCTTAGCCTACGGGTTCCTATCCTCTGCTGCTCGTCTTCTCACACATGCGTTGTGGATGTCGGTTACGAACTTCAGGATTCCGGTATCACTTGTAGAAAGAGCCAAGGTTTTGTTGGAGATCAAAGATCCCATTGACCGAGAAGCAGAAAGCATCCATCAAAAGTACATGCACGCCAGTGAAATGCGTCCCTTCCTCCCGACGATGAGAGGTCCCATCCTGAAGTAGATCTGCTCTACTCTCGAGAACATTAATCTCAAGCTCGATCCAGGCTCATCCTGTTCCTTCTGGCTATCCCGTTCAACGCCCCCCCCAGCTCATCCGCCCATCCTCTGCTTATTTGCCTACGAAGTTGGGTTGGGGTTCATCTGCTCAACTCGTCAGAGACTTCTTTTTGTGACCTTGAGTAGAATTTGTATGCTCACCTTCCTCTTTCCACCAGTGAGAGTGACGTTCACGAATCGGCGGGTGTATGTGATGCGCTTCTTCGCGCGGCCCTTCGGGGTCTTCTTTTTCTCTTGGGGCTCAACCTATAATTTCAAGTCCATCAGTTACTGTTCCCTTATCCAGTCTATTCGGGGCTGATATGTTGTGCTCGCGAGCTTTCGGACAGAAGGGTCCTCTATGTGCACGACTCCTCGACGTCCCGCTCCTCTCCTAATACAAGAAATATCGTACCTTTGGTGTTTGAGACTTGACCTTTCCGGCACGAGCGAGGGATCCGTGGACTTTTCCCATGATTGCGGTTTATCGGCGGCAGTTTGAGTTGGCTTTCCGATCTGGAGTGGCGAAGGACGTTAGCTTGTACTCCCTAGTCTCTCGAAGACAGCAGAGTTGATCAAAGAGAGTCTACCAAATGGCTGTGCTTTTACGCGACAGGGTGGGACTCACAAGTTGCTTGTCGTGGTTTTGTATTAAAAGATCTTTGTCGCCGTCGTTGAAGTCGAAATGATTCACGCCGTGGGATTCGCTTATGTGTTTGCGCTAGTTTCTTCTAGGGCTCGAGTTTTGGCAGTCCCCACGTGATTGGTTATCACGTGGAGATAAGGACATTCAGATTCCTTATTGTAGCTCCTGGATCCGAGGTTCGTTTCATTCAGTGTGTCTCAGAGGATCGCCTCGCGTGAATAACCTCTAACCTCTCCCCTCTCTTATTTTAAAAGTCAA
Source organism: Oidiodendron maius Zn (assembly GCA_000827325.1). Classification (NCBI taxonomy): domain Eukaryota; kingdom Fungi; phylum Ascomycota; class Leotiomycetes; family Myxotrichaceae; genus Oidiodendron; species Oidiodendron maius. The sequence continues at coordinate 111,413 of KN832872.1, read as the reverse complement.
TTCTTCAGCAATATATCTGGTATCCTTATACCCATAATTAAAATGCACATTCCTGCCATTCTCCCCCTCGCTGCCAGCACCCTGCTGGATCCTTCATCGGTGCCAAAGACTTGGTCCAACCCCTCCTCCGAAATCGACTTCAAAATACCCACTTCGTATGAATCTGCCGTTATGGCTAGACGGATATTGAATCTTACACCTCTGGCCACTATCTCAACGGTGTTCCCATCTTCTGATAGCCCCTCGTCCGATCAAAAGGAACTGCGACCCAAATCACCAGAAGTTGGCGGCATGCCAATCGGCCTCACAGAATACATCGCAGACTGTGAAGACAGCGGAAACCCGACAATCCTCGGCCTTCCTATAGCTACATACATGAAGAACGCGGTTGCTGGCTCTAATATCTCGCTGTCTGTGCAATGGACTCCACCTTACCTACCGTCCTCTCGCATCAAATCTTCCATTTCTTCTTATAAGAAAGATGTTCGAGATGTCGGTTATTCCGCTGCGAATCTGCCGCGCTTCGCGCTGTTGGGATACTTAGAAAAAATACCTGAAGCGGAGATCTCGATGAAGCAGATAGAACAATGTTTTCTGATGCCGCATCCAGACGCTAAGTACTGGTTGCCTGGGAATGACATACATGTGAGCGAATGGGTAAGGTTAGTAGTACAAGAAGTATATTTCTTTGGAGGCTTTGGTGACAGAGCGTACATTGGCTGGATTCCTGTGGATCAATGGAGGAATGTAACGAGGAGCGAGTGGGAGAAAATCAGACTACCTGGCGAAAAAAAAGGGTGGAAAGAGTCGCCCGTTGAAGAGTTCAGTTTAGGGTCTTGGGAGCTTTAGTTATCAAAGGTGTTATGTATATATGGACCAGTGTTGTATCGAAGACTTTCTTACTTTCCTAACCACTCATAAACATCAGGCATTATGGAAACGAAAATTAGGCAATATTGTCGTCAAGCAATGATTCATTCCATGATGCAGGCCCTATTGAACGCTAATATGCACCCTCAAGAATGTGCTGTGCAATGCAATCCAATACCTAAATACTGAACGCCAGTACCATCCATGATGCCCATCCGGTCTAGCTTTCCTTTCGCTTAAATTGCAGATCTTTCATATGTGGAGCGCTCAATGCCTTGATTTCTTTGCCTCTCTCACACCTTGAGCATCGTTATTTCCCCAGTCCAGACTCCGTTTGCGCGAAGGCTCAGAATAGTCAGGTACTTCGGAAGAACCAGGACTATTCAGTGTGCTTGAGGGCACTGTGGAAAGAGAGTCTCCTGAATCACTCGCATCGCCTATCTTGTGAATCTTTGTATCGACTCTTAATGCCGACTTGCGCTGGCTCATGCCATGCATCGCAGAAAGAGGCTCATAAAGCCCTGTTGTGACGCTAGATGACATACCAACCATAGTCGTAATGGCATCTGAATGGGCCAAAATACTTGAACGGCTAGATCGGCTTGGTTTAGTACTTGAATTTTTGTCCATGTTGCCTGAGCCAGTGTCCGGGATATCATCATCACCTGCCTTGGCCCGTCTGGCGAGCTTGGAGCCTCCATTGGCATCCAAACTTGCCTTTGACTGCCCCAAGATGGAGACAGTATCTGTGCCTGAAGACCCATCTATAGCATGGTTTTGCAGCTCATTACCAGAAGGCACTCTCTCAGCCTCGGTTTTAATATTACCCATTTCTCCACGTGATCTGTGAAATAGCGGTATACCAGCTCTTTTAGATTTCTTTTCTGCTTCATGTAGGGCTGAGTGCTTACTTCTTGTCGTCTCTGAATCGACGGCTGCTCCATCCTCACGAGAGGCACCGTGAGAGTTTTTTATCCTGACAATAAATTCCCAAGCTGTAGTCCAACACTGGGCATTTACACGTAAGTCTTTGTGTTTCAGACGCAGGTGTCGCCTCATCTCCTTCACATCATCAAGCAGCTGGGCATCGGTTCGTACGGCCAAGTGATAACAAACGAGAAGAACGGAAGTAATAAGCTCCAGAGGTGAAAAGGTCCGGACATGATCGAATCCATCTCCACGGAGAAAGTTGGGGGCAGGATCAAAAGCAGAATTAGCATTGACTCTATATCTTGTCGTGGTTATTCGAGTTGAGGATAACTTGACGAGGCTCTCATATCGATCGAAAATTACTTTCAAATTTTCTTTAAGAGCGGGGTTTATAGGTTCCTTCTCTTCGAGCATTCGCGTTAAGGCCTGGGGACTGGCCTGAAGGGTTGGAACCGATCCGCTTCTTCTTCTACTTGACATCATTTCCTGGACCATTGCAAATATCGTCAATGTAAGTCGAAATCCCGAAGCTCGCCCTTGTTTCGAAACTAAGGTTATTTCAGTATTTCGGCATCACAGGACTACAAGTTTGAGGGGACTTACGATTAAGAATGAGAGAATAATCATCTTCATACTTTCTGGCCAAGGTTGCCCATTCGGATGACATTGCTCGCATCTTTTCAGCAGGAGTCAGCGCGATTCCACGTTGAACTAGCTGAAACATCTCTTCCTCAGTGCTCTGTGAAAGCTCGTTGTACTCGTAGCAAATAAAAAATCTGGATAGAAAGAATTTCTTCATATCTTCTGGCAAAATGCTTAGAGTGCTGTTTATCCTCTTGCCATTCGAGGCCGGAGGCTGATAGTACCTGAATAAAATGGTTATAATCGAGTTAACACTGCTGCGTAACAACGCTTACCATTTCTTATGTTTCGAGTCTTGAAAACCAATCTCGCCTCTCATGAATCTCAGAATGGATGTCAACCGTTGCTTGCCATCAACACAAGTACGGATGTACTTCTTGAGTTTTCCATTTGCTGTCTCAATGATTTGCAACTTGACATTAAATATTATTGGCGGTGGCAAATAACCCACTATCGAAGAACTTAGCACCAATATAAAACAACCAGAGAATGGGAGTCTAACTTAACAGGGAAACGAGTAATCCCTCGCATCGTGTATCATCCCATACAACATCTCTCTGATAGTCTGGGTCTAGAATAATGTCGCCTGTTTTGATAGCGTCTAGAGAAAACTTAGATTTTTAATTCGTTCGGTGTGTAGGAGCACAATACCACATAAATCTTTGAGAGGCCGTTTAACCACAGACACTTGTGGAATCTGAGGAATTCTAAAGCCTTTGGCTGCGTTAATAGTGAACGGCTTTGTAATAATCGTCAATACAAACCTGGGCAAACCCAACAATTAACGCCGTTATGCTCAAAGAACCCCACATGATCTGCATCAACAGCTCCAGATTCTTCATCTGTCGTATCGCCATCAACATCATCAAATATGGCAATGGCGGCATCGAGTCTCTCATCTTCTGGCTCCTCTTTTTTAACGCTTGTGACAGGTATCAAGCTTTTCTCAGAATCTTGCGTCATAGAAAGGTTGCCTTCCGAGAACCGTTCCATCTTGTGCCGCCAATAGTCACGACGTAGAATAAATCCCCTGAATTTGATCTATTAGCCTATTTTCATTGGAATTATAAACGCAACTGTTCTATGATGCATTGTTAACGGCGAAGTTATAGTACAGCGTAAGAAGAGGTACGACGCATAGAACAAGAGACCGTATTGGGATAAGATGGGCTATAACTTCAAGTTAGACTGTAGATGGGCTGCATCATCTGCAACAAGCATGCTGTGTTGTTCGCCAGCTCCTGAAGCAAAGCTCAGATATGTTATGCAACGAAAGACAGGATGCAACGCTAATCACAAGGTAGAAAGATGACTCGCATGATTCTGTTGGTAAACATGCTGAACAAAAATCCTATTGTAATGAGAAAATGGCATACAATTTCATACCAGAGCACTGCAGAGCGCACCAGTAGGCAGGCTAGAAAGCCGAAATGTATGGTACGCCAGCGAGAAATAAAGAGATCGGAATCAATGCACTTGCAAATTGTGCTAGATTCTCAATACTAATATCAGATATTTCTGATAAGGACTGTGAATGCTTTGGTTAAGCTGAAAACGACCAAACGTGATCTCAAAGACACGCGCCTTGCTGGGGCCGGGGGGGGCAGACCCAGCGCGCTATAGACGCGATCTAATAAAATTGGCAAGTAGAATAAGCATAGACAAAACATACCGCTATCGTAAGGGCAGCGCACCTTAAGCTTCTGAGAGATATTGTCGTAGCGTTTGCTGCGAGAATCGTCGAGCTCTTGGAATGAAGATTTAGAGAGAATCAAAAATGTCTGGTTATAATCGAGTACAATTTTGGTGGGGTCGAATCGAGGGGTTCAAGCTAACCCGATTAGATTGCATCCATCTCATCCGATCAAAGGTGAGGTGGCAACATTTACTTTCTACAGGAAGAGCGGCAAATTGAATGCTCAATATGCTTCGCATAGTGAATATCTCTATTATCTATGGATTCAATCCATAATCTAGCTCCCTTGCGGTAACTGTATAAAGCCCGCAGTGCCAATGGTTTGGACGCTTTCTTGCCTTTCTGCGACAACTTTGGCAGGCCAGGTGACATGTTGATATATTTGATGGTTAAAGAACTATTCTATAGCTCCAAAATACAGTGAGAAATATGTCAGCTGGCTCATATGAATTAGATTCAAGAGATATAGCGTGCATGCAATATATTACTATCTTTTAACGCTAACCTCTAAACGCATTGTAAGCATTCGTGTAAGGTTCTCAACCCTAGAATTGACGTGGTCTAACGATGTCAATACAGAAATATAAGGATGCATGATATTACACTGATCCTACAGATACAACAAGAGAAAAGAAGACGATAATAAGCCCTATCTGTATGACCTAACTCCACTAACGCCACCCAAGAGCCGTCTATAAGATATTGCCAATACTAGAATAGCTAGCCATGCCATCCCGAACTACCTTAGCCAAAACAGCGGCTGACCTACCTGCCTCTCCTGCTTCTTTCTTCACCCTCTCAATCCCCGCTTCTACAGCAGGCTGGAAATGGGTTTGGAAGACCCTCTGTCGGCTCTCAATATCCATATACATTTCCGTCTCTTCATCTCTAGGCGGGCCGAACAAGTTCAAATGTGCGAAAGGATTTGGTACGGTAGGGGTCATATACGCCTCCCTGTATAGCGGTGGGCCGTTTCCAGGGTCGTATTGCACTAATGGATGGTCGTCACAGATTCCTGCCTTTAGAAATTGGGCGAAGACTAGCAGCTGTCTTCCCTGTGCTTTCCCAATTGCCCCGAAAGACGAGTTGCTTCTTGTCCACCCGAGAGATTTGTCGGTTGTAGACCAGCCTAACATCAACAAGAAGCATTTGATTGTTTTGAACCAGCCGCCGGGGCATGAAACTGCACTATCTTTTGCGACTTCGAGTAGCCATTCCAACGCAGATAGACTATCAGTGCTGATCCTAGCGGAGAGATGTGTCAGACCAGCTCTGATGTATAACAGAACATGCTCGGCATCATGGATTAGTCCCGATGGTGGAAAGAGGCGGAAAAGTTTTAGAAGCTGGGTTCGAACCGAGTCGGATCCATCTAAGAGTAGAGGAACGAGCTTTTTGACGAGGAATAAGGGCGCAATTGGAATGGTTGCATTCACTGGCTGCGAAGTGAACTGATTTATAAGGTATGAGAGTGCATCTCTGCGCTGGGTGTCTGAACGTGATCCTGAAGCTATATCCAGGTAATGATGGAGCTGTTTAGGCAAGGACGGGGCATCAGCTGAGAGAGATTGTTGGTTTACAATTATTGCTGCTTCCGTTAGAAAAATTTAAACGAAGAAAAAGTATGTAATAGTAGAAGAAATCAATCTGCATCACGTACACTTTGCCTTGAAACTGGTATCAGTGAAATTGTCAGGCTTCGTGTTCGATTTCCCAACTTTCAACTTGGTCTTCTATAAGGATGTTAGTGAACAAGATCGTCTCAACGAAAGTCTTACTTAACTTACTTGGAAGTCCTTTTTCTTCTCTCTCTTTTTCTTCACACTAGATCCCATCTCGTTAACGGTATGTTTGTTTCCACACTATTACATGCTTTGAGATATGTGTTTCGAGATGATGATCAAAATTATCGGGCATAAATGTTATCGCAAGCCGAAGTCGGGCCGGCTAGTTTATCCACTCCGTTCTGTCAGTAAGCGGTCTGTAGAGACTCTACGGCTTCATCTTGCACCGAGGTGACTTATCTAGTCTGTGACAATGAGCCAATTGGTACCGGTGAAGTCTTATACTCTGGTATCGAACTGTTCTAACTATTTTAAGGACCCCCAGAACTCCTTTTCTGCTACTATCGCGAGATTATCCAGCAAAACAGGCGTAGTGGCCACAGTGGTTATCGACTCTACACTCGGATCAGTGATACAATCTTCTGGGCACTATACTACATCTCGTGCTGTGACTGCTGCGAAGAATACCGCCTCTGCAAACACTGCAAGACCTGCCACAGAGAATGGATTAGGGCAACTCTCAACTAGTTCCTCAGATCTTGATGAACTTGCCGCGATAGTATGGAAATATGTGAAGAGCACGGAGGCTCTGATATCTGATCTGGACTCCGAGGTATGATCGATCTAGACCCAAATATTTACAGCGTCCTAATCCCGAGCTATAGGACGAAATTAAACTCCTTCGACTACGAACAAGGAAGAATGAGCTGGTAATTGCTCCTGATCAAAAATATATCCTCGTTGTGGTGCACGAAATTTCGGGCTCATAAGGTGCCTGGTCTAAGAACGAATGTGCAATAGCTGATCACTCTATTGTGCTTGGTGATAAGGGTGGACAGGACCTTCTAGAATGGCCTGTTTGTTCAATAGGCTAGGACACTGGAAATTTTGGGCGGTAAATACGACGGCGAACGATACCCTGGGCGGCGTTGGTGTGGTTTTAAGCTACCGAGGGCCAACCTTGTTGATGAAGGTAGCGCTAGGTCTGTCTCTAAAAGCCCTGTTTTTGAACAGTGATTTTATTCTATCTCATCCTTAGCGGTATATCTACGGCCGATGTAAGAAAACTATGCAGCCGATTGGAAGTTGAATGAATGCAGCTAGCTCAATGCCCGGACTGGAAATATAGCTCTAATTTAATCTTTAACGTTGATCTCCTTAGTAGGAGGAGAGGAAGATGATTTTGAAGGACCATGGATAGGTAGGGCCTAAGTTGTAAGTTGTTAGCATATTCGTTACCTCTTTAGGTAAGTGAACTCTCCTTTATCCTGCCTCGGATGCTGGATAATATTTACAAAAGTATGTTGATAGCCGCTGCCTTTTGTGTTCCCTACCTGCACTAGTGAGCTGGTATGTGGCTAATTTGAAGACTTGAAGCTAAAATCATGGCACTCCATGAGCCGAACATTAGATACCGTCCTCTCACTGTTCATGTTTATTCTCTACTAAGTTCAAGGCATAGACTATTTTTCGACAGATTCGTTCCGCCAAATGCCTTCACTTTCATTTTTTGTGAAAGTTCGCAAGGAGGGCAGAGGACAAACCGAAGATCAATCATCCAATGCCGTTATACAAAACGCCCGCACAGAAAACGAGCCCCAGCTGAGGCAGCCAAAACGCCACTTCTTCCGTAGCCTGGTTAAGAGATCAAGCAAAAACTTAAGATCAAGACTGGGCGTAGGCATTACTGTATGAATGCATCTTATATTTGCTGCCTTGTAGTGCGGGGTTTCTAAGTGCATTGCTAACCAGCCCCCGAATAGTTGTCCATGAATTATTCAACACCAGATTTATCCGTTACAGAAGGACCGGCCAACCGGATATCTCAGCCTCTCACCGAATCACAGCTGCGAATACTCTTCTCCGGAGCACCTCAGTTCTTTGCGTTGTCTGAGGGGCATTGTCTAGGTGCGCCTCATCCTACTGTCCACTTCCCTTTAGACACAGATCGAAGCATTACAAATCTTTGTGACCACGTGGAGATATATGATGATGCATGGAACACTATGGCAGCATGGCCACTGGTAACTTTGGATGTCCGAGAACGAATGAGACCAGACAATGGCCATTATAGGAAGGAAGGCTACTATATGCCCCTATGCAGAGAAAGACCTCATATGCTGAGCAAGCAGGGACTAGAACGAGGTACCATTGGCTACATTGCAGCGCTAGAACTTGGAGTAAAGGATACTCTCCTTGGGCCAGCGCCTCTATTGGGGGATCCTTTTGCGGAAGACCGAAAGCGGCTGCTCGACGGTAGGGGCGGCATAAGGCCATTCACTGAAATTCGACTTATCGAGCGTCTCATTAGCACAAGCATGACTTACCGCAACAATCATGACTATCACTTGCAGCCAGTGGAGCAGCTCTACACTGATCTTTTCTCTCACATCTTATTCCATCCTACTGAGGAATTTGACGTTTGTGATAAACACAGTCTTAAGGTTCAGATCAATATTCTTATTGACATACTGGCTATTCCTATCTGGATTGACTTCAGCATCGTCGAGTGGCGAATCAGACTCGGTGAGGTGCTCTGGGGGCCACCTATTGATGCTAGTTGGGACGACCAAATCTTTATCGACGAAGGAATTGCGCAGCAACTAGGGAATCAGAAATATTTCCTCCTCCTACAAATTCTGTTGTCTTGTGAGTTACTCTTACGACTTGACGCAATATCTATGAATGTAGCAGAGGGTCGCGAGATGGCAGAACCGTCCTACGCAAAACGGATTGATGAGACTGCCACTGTCAGTCTTAGATGGTCTCTCCTCCTTGCTCGTCTCTGGCTTGACAATATAGATCTTGAATTGATGAGTATGCCTAATAATACAGCGCATAAACCATCTCTTGGATGGCTTGCTACTCTGTCGCTGGCTGAAAACTATGGCAATGATGCCATTGACGCATTTTGTTATGTCCAAATGCAGGGCAGGAACCGAGAACGGCAACTCTCTGGTCTTCTTCAGTTTGCTAAAGAATTACGCTGGCCTAATATTGGTGGACTTGCGACAAAAATTACGAACGAGGATATCGTGATCTGTGATAACTTATATGCTTCGCTCGCAACTAATATGCGGACCTCAACCTCGACTCAGTGTGCTAACTCCTACACATTAATCGATATCTCCGGGCAGATAAGGGGCAAACCGAAACGCCGACACGCATCTGCCGTATTTCATCCCGCGGGTTGGCTCTCAAATTCGTACATTAGTGGCCTCGTTCTGCCTGGTGAAGGACTCAATCACTTCCTAATTTGTGCATTATTGGATAACGACGAAACTGCTATCTCAAGGCTCGGCCGAGAAGCAATTTTGTATTCTGGTTTCTTCTATTGTCGTAAAAGTTTCTGGAGCACTGCTTGTGTAGTCGGGAGAGTCCTCGCTGCTGGCACGGGTGCCTCAGAGTCTGTAGGGTGGATCTCGTCAGACATTATCCCTACAGGTTTTGTCGATGGCTGGGTTGATATCGCTGTGGCACAACTTCCCTTGCTCGGTAACTTTTCCTTATTTCATTTTAAAAGACCTGTCTACTGTGCTCTTTCGTATTCGTCAGTCATTTCAGTCTCAAGAGATGCGACCTACTTTGAATTTGCTAACATGTATCCCATTGATCAACAGAAAAAGACTGCATAAAACCACGAATATACCACAAAGAAGCTATTGCTCATGAAAGCAGTGTGACTGGTGATGCAGAACCTTCTTCAGTTCTGCTATCTGATTTTGTCATGCCATCAGAGGGATCCACTCAGAAAGCTCTTTCTATAAATCTCAACTCACTAAGTCTCTCTAGAGTGACTGATTCCCCCCAATTCCTGCGGGGCCAAGCTACCTCAGCAACTTTAGGGCGTTCCAGTCAGGTTAGGGCAATTGAAACTTATTCCGCAGTGATGAATTTTTCACTACATACTGAGCTGGAAGAAGAGAAGGAGGTAAATATTCCTCTTAGATATGACGTCCATTTTGTCACGGCTCACCCATGTGCCTTCCGACAACATACTGGACCGCTTGTACCATCAACAAGTCCATTATCTCAAGTCCCAGGGTGGTCGCAACAAGTGGTTCAAACAGGTTGGTTGCTTATCATCCTAACTACAGTTACGATTTAACGGTATGAGCAGGTCATTTCCTTCACAAGACCTTTAGTGATTACACTACAGTCTCACTCTTCGACTTACTCCTCTCAGCATCTGCCTTTTCTTCTGTTGCTATCCCTGCTTCGTTTGATGTCCCACTCAACCCTAGTTCCTCCACATTACGCGCTAATCACAGAGTCCTTATAGTCAATTGCACAGATGCGTCTATGGCTGCATATCGAGTTCGCTCTTCTCCACTGCCTCAAGAGCGATATCCCAATGGGAATGAGTATGGTAGTGATATCGAGATGTTGGCTAGGTCCCTCTGTGCGTATCGAGGCTGGAATGCACTTATTAGTCGGCGAGGAAGGAGCTGTCTTGCATGTGCAATCAGAGAGGCTGCAGCACTCGAATGGAAGATTGTGTTGAGGTTGGCCTGACAGACTGAGGTTAAACTTGATCTCGAAGGGGGTGGCGGATTCGTGCAAGGATTGGAAATGGGTAGCAGAGTACATAAACGCGATCGTTTATAGCACAACCTTCATCCAAATATCGATCATCCTATATCGCACAGGCCAATAAGTGATCTCTTTTACTCCTTCTAGACCTTCGAAGAGCTTTTCCACTTAACAGACAGGGTACAACGAAAGGGGAATGAACACTGACGATCACTTGTATACTCGCAATATTATTCTCCTAGCAAGGATTGCATCTGGCTGAAGACGCGACTTCTCTGCGCATCTTATCCACATATCATGGAATGGAAAGAGTGGAAATTGATTTTTGGACGCGTAGGACATCGGAGCTTCGAGGAGGATAAGGTTTCTTGAAGCTGTGCATTGAGGCGCGTGCAGGAAGTGGTGGTTGAGTTTTGGGCACCGCGTCGGGAAGTAGAAATTAGGCAGTCGTGGGTGATCGGTAACAATGCTGATAGAGCGAAGAGGGACAGGAAAAGGTCGGGATATAGGAAGGCGGAGGACATCGAGTGGTATCTCAGGATAGATCAGGATAAACCGGATGCTTGAATCTAGGTGAAGGTATGTTAGTTTCCGCTATGACAGAAAAGTACCCTATAGTTGGCTATTCCTGTGGAATTTAATGTGACATGATGCTGTAAACAAAGAGTTGGCTAGTCAGCTGTACCCATGGGCCGACGACTTTCTTGCTCGACAAGGCTCTCTGGAGACTTCGGCGTCTTTCAGTCCTCGAAAGAATCCTAAATGCTTCTACACAGTCATATCACGTAGTCAGCTAGAGCTGTGAATCACAAGCTACTCGCGGCTTGCTTTCTTCAACCGTAGGGCATGTGAGGCTGGCCCAAAGCAATGTGATGTCAAATCAAACTCCTCCAAGTACGTCTAACCAGCCTGAGTCAGAGCCTCACATCCCCTGTCAAGCATGGTCGTAACCATGAACCAACCAAAGGCTGTCGCATCTTGCGACGTACGCAAAGGGAGCCAGCATTTTCTCGCTTAAAAAAGGGGTAGTTCAACAACCAGGCAATAAATATGCATGACGAGAGATGAACCCTGGCCCTCGCTTTAAACTAAGTCTCTCAAATAAAAAAAACATTACATCTTGCATTTACGAAAGCTGGATTAAACTTGGTTACGTGATTTGAAGATTTTCCGGGACAGCTAAGGAAGGCTATCCTAGAGTGTTACTTAAGACGCATAGTAAATAACCCAGACTTCCGAGTTAAAGAGCCATGGGCATTCCTAAATGTAAGATTGGCGGCGTCAATGGCAGCACTGATGCTCGCTATCGAAAAAAAACCCAGATTGGAGGGTGAATATCATTATTTCATCTCGGGTTGAAATGGGGCGGCTACCTATTGAACGCTGGCCGCGCACAATATGGCTTTGCCCAGAAGTAGTCTCTCTATTCCATAAAACTCATTCCTGTGACAATATCGGCAGGCAGCTACTCAGAATAATTCCTTTTGTTGGAAGCCACAAGTTCCTCCTCCCCATCTGTGTATTCGGTGACGCCATATTTACGGTCATCACCCAGTGGGACGTATTCGTTGGTCACTCTTCCGCAATGCACGTATACCTGAGAGGAATCCTAGTTACTTGTACCCTAGGCAGTCTGATTGCGGTCGCAGTAGGGCTACCTTTGTCTGTGCCCTGGAGTGTCCGGCCTGCCCCGGCCACGTCTTGCACATCTTTATCACTACCACCAAGTATATATAAGAGACAGTGGGTTCAAAAACCATCACAGTCTGGAGCTTAAAATCGTCCTTCTCTTGCCCCTTTGTTTCCGCCTGGTGTTCTGGCTAGAGAGATTTCTGGTCTATTGATCCCGCAGATCATTAAAAGCTGTCCGGGTTGGGAGTAAAACTTTGGCTTTTGAGCTGCAGGTAGGCGTACAAGAGTGAATACTCAAGCGTTGCTAAAATGAGATGCCCACATTCACAGGTCCTTGAGCACCAGTCCAAATCCAGCTTTTTCGAGACGTCATGGCTCTTGCTGCAGAAGTGGACAGCGCTCTCAGCTACGGAAAGCCCTCCTCAGCGGATGAAGAATACATTGGGGCTCCTCCAGGGCCTCCTCAACCAGTGAGTTTGGCTTTGGGAGCAAAACATCTGTTGCTAATCTGCACATAGCCCCGCCCTGACCCTGACCCTGACGCAATAACCAACCCACCACGCCCCAGAAAGGGACGTAGAGTGGACTAAACAAGGAGCAAAGGTCGGGTAGAAATCAGTATACGCAAACCGTCAGGACTCAATCGGTCTTGCACAGTATTGATAGAAGATAGATTAAAATCGTGGTGTCAAAAATGCCTATACAATATTGATTGTTCCAAAGGTTCAGAGAGAAGTTGCATGGGACTTTATGGGGCTTTGTGGCATTTAGACGTTTTGTAGATCCTACGGAGGCTTTATACATTTTCGTCTAGGGTATCTAGCTTTTCTACTATCAATGGATAAAAGTAAAGGATTAGGTTGGACAAATTTGAGTTGCTTAATTGCACGATATACTACTTTATAGCCAGTTCAAAAGTTGTCCGCTCTTGCGACAAGGCAGCACCACTGATATTGAGGAGCAAAAATTGGTAATCGGTCAGGTGTAGGTACTAGGTACAAGAGGAATCCTCACTATAAAAGCAGAGCAAGTCCCCCTCTACTTGCAATTCGGCGTCTGTCTCTGGTTGGTTTCTCGCTCAATCTCGCAAGCGATTCCAGTAATTTAAGGTCCCATTTCCAAAACGCAAAAATTTACATATTAGTTATAACTGAAATTTAACAGTTTTCTTGGAGGACATTGTTGACGAAAGTGAGAGTGAGGACAGTCAAGGTACTTTAGCTCCTATTCGCTGATAAGCGCTGCCTCAGGGGGGATCACGTGCTGAGAAGTGTGGCTCATGAACGAATCCTGTCATCCCTTCTCTCTGCAAGAAGTTGGGCAGTTGCGCAGCCTCGAATGAGGCTGCTAACTATTTGAAATATAAGAAATAGAAGGATAGCTCGATTGCCATGCTTCACCTTTGCGAGTGCAAAAGTCTCACGGGCAACTATGGAATTGGTTGATATTCGCCGGCCGCTAACAGCGCCGCCCCTTGAGGCAGAGCCATTGCAATCTTACCTTGCTAATTTTCGCAGGGCCCATCAAGACAGCTCAATGACATTAAGTGCAAGATACCAGCGGGTTCAGGACGGCCAGAGCGCCTTCTCTGATCAGGCCAGTAGTGCAGAAGAATCCGACGCAACACTTAGATCCACCTCCAGCGACAGCCATATACCAACTGATGGTCAGTATTAGCCATGTACCATTGCTACCTTCGGTGGCTAAGGTGCTTACTTAAACTTTAGGTCAAGCTGACCCGCTACCACCATCTTGGAGCCGCCAGCTTTGGACAACTTTGTCGCGCCCCTTCTCATCCTCAAGTAATAACAAGATACACAGCTTATATCTGCGTCAATATGAAAGAGTGATTTACGATAAGGGTATGTGGCGCTTTTCTGCCTTGCAAATCAAAATATTAACAGTAAACAGTAGAGGATTTCGAGGAGGGCATTCCACAACTTGCCGCTCTTCTCAGCAGCCACGAAAACTACGGGATTTTTCGTGGATTTTTTCCCTATGCAACCCGCATTCTCCTTCACCGCAGCATCGAGCTCGATCTGCTAGTTAAAAAGCTGAATAATCTCGACAAAGAAGAAGCTGCACAACCAGACCGAGAGTATAAGCTTAGAACTGTGAAGCTGAAGCCCGAATCAGATGCAGAGAGAATAAAGTTATTGAAGGAGCTGGAAGTCAAGCTATCAGAATATTGTGAGATCATATACTTTTGAGGGATGGTAAATCCTTGTTAGTTGCTAAGACAGGCAGACTGCTTTTACACGAAATATGCCAACATTAGAGCGCTCGCCCCATCTCCGCAGCATAGCCAGCGCAGTGTCCATAACTGGATGCTCAAAAATCAACCTCTTGTGGATGGCCAAAATGACTTCATACTCCACGTTACGGATTTAGTCTCGGCGACGAAGAAATTCGAGCCTAATGGCCTTCATGGAAGCCCAATCGAAGCATTCATTGAAAACCACGCAATTAACAATGAAAACTCTCTATTCAACGTATGTCCTTCCACATAGACTGCTGAGTCATTGTGTGCCATGAACTGATTTCATATATAGCGCTTGCTGACGGCCACGGATGACCGCAATAAGTCCGATAATCCATGGGTGCACATGTATTCGCATCAGCGCCTTGAGAATATAACTCGGACACTCACCGTGATCATCGCAGTTGGCTTCCTCCTTACCCCGGTATTTATTCTCTTCCTAGTGGCGATGTCCCGTGCCGCAATGGTGCTAACAGTTTTCGCCTTTGTCCTGGCCTTCTCTATAATGATGTCTCTGGTATCTGGGGCCAGAACGCAAGACCTACTACTCGGGACGGCAGCGTTAGGTCACTCATTTCCCATCCTTATAACCTAGGCTGACGCAAGTAGGTACGGGGCTTTCGTAGTTACCTTCCTCGGGAACATGAATCAAGGCCTGGCACCTGGGGTACAGTGAGTGTAATCAAGCCATGTTCGAATCTTGGCTGGGTGTCGAACATGAATCAAGGACTGGCACTTGGGGTACAGTGAGTGTACTCAAGCCATGTTCGAATCTTGGTTGGGTGTCGAGAGAGATAAAAGGCAGACCGCGTTCGAGAGCACCTTTCATTTGACCTTGATGATTTAGCTACTCCTTTCTCTTACTTTATCGGACTGGATTGTTACTTTCCTTTGACAGGCTCTCTTGTGGGTACCAGAAACAAACTTGGGATAATGAAGTGTGTTGACCTCCTAATATGCTGATATGGCTGAAGATGTGACCTGATTCACCGCTCTCTTTGAGTCCCTTTGTCTCACCCTGCTATTAACAAAACCGGAACACGTAAATGAATGCTTTCAACGACGGGGACGAGGGTGTAACGAGTTACATAGCACATCCCGATACAAGAATCGGGTGTCGAAAGTGGTCTGGTGTATTGAGGGGAGGTCTATAAGGCAGAGAGGCATCAAGCGAGGACAGGGGCGACATCGGTCGCGTCGCGCGAGATTTGGCCCCTGGTCTCCTATCACAATGCAGCTGGGATGAATTCCGGAGCTACGCTCAAATCATCACTTGATTTTAAATATATTCTAAGTTAGCTGTACTGCAGGTAGAAGACTCTTAATTTGCTTTCTTTTCCACCCTACGCCAGCAGACAAATAGGTCCTGGTATGTTTGGAAATTTAATGTCAAACGCGATACTTCCTCCCAAACCCATGATGTCTTTCAAATCGTGGTCGACAGGTATATTAAATCAGCCCCAAAACGGAGCTAGGTGGTATTAATAACTAAAATCTAGTATATTTATCGAAAGCTGGAAAACGGTAGCCTTGGTCCATAAGCAAAGCACTGCACTTGTCGCAGCCATCCAGGTATAATCTTGATTAAATTACCTGTGACCTACCTGGAACATATATTGCTCTCTCAAGCGGCCGCAGATTTCTGCGTATTCAGCATCTGCGATTATTAAGAGCTTCATTTTCAAGCCATAACCCTTCTTCCTTTAGTATGAGGAGGTAGGTGCTCCCTGCATTCCAATGTAGCCCCTCTGTTCGTGAGGATATAATCTCTTCTCTCCACAAGATCATGAGCTGAGAAGGAGGTGGGCTTGTTCTTGGGACGGGTAAGATATTCGAGCTGCAAGGATGGTATTCTTCTTCTCTGCATTGTGGAATAGAGGTTACTACGCGAAAGATAGGGCTAGGCAGAAGCAAGACAAAAAGGCGAGATTTGCCTTGCACTCGATTATGCAAAAGAGAAAGGTAGAGAACAAGCATTTGTTCAGGGTTTAGAAAAGATAAGATTCAAATAATGGTAGATAGACATCTAATAGAAATCTATATGACCAAGCCTATAGAGAGCATCTCGGATAGCCCCAGCACCAGAAACAACCCTCTGCACTCAATTCTCGACCTTCTCATCTAAGAGAAGAGAAGACCAAAAATAAGGCCAGATTCTTAGCCCCTGTATTCTCGGCTTTCTCGCACCTCTGCCAGTGTTTTTTTGGCCCTCGAAAATGTCGATAGCTATTTTGGACCGGCATGTTATTGGGTAAAGTAGGTCTAAGAACCGCCTCTGGTCCGCAAACGCATATTTTATGGTTCGCATGAGATCGTAGGGCTTCGGCAGAGCAATAGTGAAGTCACTTAAACTTTCTTAGGCAAATATTGTCTATCCCGGTCGGGGTCCCATCCGCCTGACGTCAGTACTATTATAGAAGTTGCAAATGCACTCGCTTCGCATGGTCTCAAGAGAGCAATAACGGAGTGAAAAGGGGGCTCGCTAAACATAAAATATATAAACATAGTAAGAAATAGCTACCCTATCGCCGAAAACAAAATCTAATTGTCCATATGTGAATATTTATATAGATTTCAACTATAGAAATCGTATGAGAACTGTCACATGTAATGCCAAGGCTGAGCGTTGTGGTTTCTTGCGCGGTTGAATATTTAACCGTGTACATAGAAACGAGATGTAATATAACTAAAAATATCGTATAGTTTACGTAGAGAAAGTTTCACCGCCTAATTATATAGATAGGGGCCGAGTTCAAATATATATGACCTTCCAACTTAGGAGCCAGGCCTAAGAAGCCATAACTGGATGGCAATGTGGCTTTGATCATGCCTCTCCATCGCCATCGCGTCTGCTTCCCGATGCATTGTGCCCCAATATGTAAGGTAATGGATCAGTCATTGAGAAACTGTTCAATTTGTACTGATGTGCATGTAGAGGCAAGATATCTTGGTCGGAGACTAGTTGCCATACGCATCGTCATCTCAGTGTTTGGTCGGATCGTAGATATCCTTCCAACTTGGATATTGTGTGACTCAGTAAATGACAGAGAAAATTATCTGGTATACTGGCTATGGATAGTTCAGTCTGACTGATTAGCTTTCGACTGTATAGTCAAGTAAGAGTTAGTCGAAGCCTTCAAAGTACAGTTCTCGTCAGTCTTTAAGCGGACGTACCGACTCCCGGCTTCAAACCTGAAACAACATATCGTCCATAAGACCATTATTCGATCGAATAGAGTCGAAGCCCGTAACTCAACTTCAATGATTAATCTCGCTAGCTCTGATAGTGATCGAAGCGGAATTCGGAGAGCAGTGCGGAAATCATGTACTATAAGGGCAGCTCTGCCTCAAACAACGTATACGCACAGCTCGTAGAAACTTACAGGCATATCCGTTATTATCCACGAGTGTCATGATGCTATCTAGGCCGGGTCGGAATGGACGATTCGAGGAGAAATTCTGGCTCGCCATCGATGCAAAGAGAAGGAATCTTCGAAGGCTGGCGGCAAGCTGTCCCTCATTATTATTACCAAGACTGAATACGGTTCCCGTAACTGAACGTGTGATAGTAAAGGAAGCACCTAGAGATCTATGACAAGATGTGGCGGATGTTTGCCTCTCGTCGTTATCGTCGTTCCTCTTTGTTAGTTTACCTCGAGAGCGAGTAGCCTAGGAATGAGGAGATAGAGGTTAGTGTCCTGGCGGATAAATGCGATTTCAAGTGGAGCATGCTTCGAGAGCAGCCCAAGAGGTCCTGTCTTGATGGAAGCACTTTTGGATACCGTGTCTTTACGTCGTACACTGCAGGACTCCGATGAGGCTGGCAACGAAGAGAAGTGGAGGTCGAAGTTGACCCGGATGCACTGGTTTCTCAAGAAGACGCATCAGTTATGATGCAGAAGAGAAGGGCATGCTCAAAGAATAGTGACTTTGTTGATAGTCCTATGCTTTATCTAGAAGTCATGGACAGATGGCAGATAACGACTTCGTCACTCGTCTCTGACCCGGTCATAGGCGAGAGTAGGACGAGAGTAGGGCGAGAGTAGGGCATTGGGCTACATAAAAAGGCTACCTCCCACCCCCCTTTTTCCGGCTCCCTCCTTCTTCACTCGTCAACACGAAAGCTTCTAAGATTCTAAAACGCGATCCCTCCGAACAAAAAAGGCCGCGAAACATATTCCTAGTCAAGAGCGACATTATTAGAGGCCCGTCTATTACAGGAAGACATTCCATGCCTTCAACTCGCAAGTTCAAGCTCACACTTCTCGATCTCGTTGCCTGCTAAGCTGCTCTGACGGGAGACTTAACGATGAATGATACCGGACTACACTCGAACTCTAGTTTGGCCAACTTGTCCGGCCATCGTCCCATGGCGAATATACTTTCGGTCCCAAGCCTATGCAAGACAGCACACACGAGCTTCCCAAAAGAGACGTCTCGGCTAAAATGCTCTGTTGTCACATCAAATTTCCTTTGCTCGTGCAGATGGCCAGTCCTTGCAGCTTTGCAAGCGCTCATGCTGCGTGAAGGCACGTGAATCACCTTGTCACGACCTCACCCCCCATCTGCGATGGAGAGAGATAGCATCGACGTTGCATTGACAAATTGTTCTACGGGATCAATCTGTCCATTGTTGTTTGCCGGGCTTCTCCTTCACTTGAATTGCTAAGCCAGCGAGTCGCTCCTTGGCGAATTGAATCTGCCCCCCCTCGATGCATCTAGGCTGCACACCAACTGGGAACTTCCAGTGCATGAGGGAAATGCTCTGTCAGTATGCACGCCGGCATACCGGAAACGTCGATGGCCGCATCCCTGGTGACGGACTGCGCGCTTTCGGGCTTGTCTCAGGTCCTCGCCGCAGGTTGGCTTCCTTTTCTTGTGGGGATGAAAGACCCGACCACGTCCAAGAAGTACAGGTCCTGCGATCAGCAGCAGAGGCGACGTGATATGCTACGGGTCACTTGGCGGCCCCACCACTCTCTCAGGCGACGCCTCCCTGGGGGGCGGTTGGGGAAGGAAAGTCAGGTTGCATTTCTTACTCCGGCGCTGGCGGCCTGGACCCTTTTATGCTGGGGCAGCGTGTCGCACCTCCCGTGCGGGCTCTGGAGAAGGCTGAGAAGCTCTCTCCTAGGAATAGCTTCAATAGCAGCAGACTAGCCACCTGCCATGGCCAACTGAGCACGGAGCTCTGGTAGCCTAGAACGACAAATGACGGCAAATGGGCGTCGCAGCAGACGTAGCTCAGTACTGCTCGTGGCTTGAGCGCGATCGCCCGCGTCCGATCTAACCCGACTGAACTCGATCATCCCTGTTTCTGGTCGTTGCACGATGCCTAGCTGAGAGGGGATGATATGTGTTCAACATTTGCGCCACAGCCGTCGATTCCAGAACACTCCCCGTGCCGCGATGAACCCTCTTGAATCTTGAAGGCAGTTGAGTGGAAGACCCGACGGGCTTGTCAATGAGGCAGCGCGGCAAGCATCTGTTGAGCTGACTGGCCGCACTGTTGAAAGCGAGCATGGGGGGTGATTAAAATTTTCCCTCGCGTCCACCGCCCATCTTGAAATATGAATACTGATACCGATGGTGGTGAACGTCCCAACCCGACACCGGATATCCAGTCACTTTATCCGCTTTGCGCATCCAAGCTGCATGTGTGCCAGAGTACGGTCATCTCAATGACCTTCTGAGCGGCCTGGTTATGCATCGACGTGGGAACCACCTTGTTTAGCCCCAAGACAACTGGCACGCAGCACTTAAGGCAGGCAGCACCACAGATTGAAGGTACCGATGTACCTCCCACAGAATAAATAACGCGGGGTATGTATCTTTTTCGCTCTTCGCGTTTCATCCCCACTTGGCGTATACATCTGGTCAAGTTACTGAACTGCATCGCTCGGTCTCGACACTTCCGCATAGCGTGTTGAATTGCTGTTTCTCTTCTCTCTAGCCAGATCCACTCCCAGGTGCGTTCCTAGAACAGGAGACACGTCAAAGGAAGCATGAGCGGCCGACCTTTTTGGCTGACATTCTTCAGCACAACCCTCTCATTCAGAACAACAGTACTATGGCCACAATTCTGCCGATCAGGATGAAGAAGGCCCTCAAATGGGTGAATGTTAAGGATGGGAAGCTTGGAATTGGCCACTTTGTAGAATCTAATGAGCCTGCGCCACCGGTACACTCTTTCGATTTAAATATTATATTCTCCGCTAACTCTTCCCTAGTATCCTAAACCGAAACCCAAGGATAATGGAGATGCACAAAAGGACCAGAATGAGGCACGAAAGGGCCAGAATGAGACCCAGGAGCAAGCCCAAGGCTCCTCGTCGATGTCGAAGCCAACCAAAAAGGGGAACCAGAAAGGGAAGTCGGGATCCAAGTCCCACAAAACACGGTAGGATTAGAGAGTAGGCTTCACAGCCCCAGACTCCACAGCTTGTAAACCATCTGCAATAGGGAAGTTTGCTATACTGACACTGTCCTCGCTTGGGGGTTGTGGACTGTATCTCTTTGATTTGTTGTGTTGGCGAAATCTTGGATATGAGGGTTTTATGGCGGAACGGCACCAAAACTAGGGGTTTTCACATTCGTCCAAGGGGATTTGGCATTAGCTAAAAGCGTTTTGAGGCGCTATTATCAGATATTATTTAATTCAGTGCCTTAGCTTAGAAAGAATAAAAGCCATTCTTTCGTTTTATAGACCAAGTTGTAAGCAATACAAATTATATATGCATTTATAAACTACGGCCGAGGAACAATAATTGACCGACAAATGTACAACGGTACAAGGAAGCTCAAGTATAAAGATAGACCATGTCCCTCTTTACTACGGCTTCTCAGTCTTGTGACTCAGCTAAATTCCACGTGTGCCCGCCTTCGCCAGCAGTCTCCGCGAGCTGTGAGATCTATCCTCTCAACCCAACTCATATATCGACTGTAGCTACTCAAACTCAACAGCCTTGTCGTAGTATGTTGGTGTAGGGCCAGAAACTTAAGCGTCTATCTTTGATTAGTTCCAATACTCAAGGGGTATAGTCAGCCAGCTCGAGAGGGTGTGTAAGACAAAGCCTCACGATTGCCTCTCTCCCACTGTGCATAACTTTGGGCAGACACAGGGCCTCGGTGAGGCAACCTGCTCTTTAAATTCCATGTAAAGGTAATCTTTTGGCCGCCATGTTTTCTTTCACGAGTTTCGCAAGTGCAAACAGCGTGGTCATCTATGGACACAATGGAACCCCCCCGGCCCCATACAGCACCGCCCATGACGAAACTGCCGAGAATCTACTTGCCTAAGCCTAACTCCCATAGTGAAAGTCAAGCCGAACCGATTCGCGAGATGCTCCGATCTCCCGAGGCCAGGTATCATCGGCTCTGGGAGGGCAAGAGCGCGTTTCCCAAAAGCGAGACCAGCGAAGCAGAATCCGACCCATCACAGACAGAGAGGGCCAATGACAATTATGAGACAAAAGGTAAATATTAGCGGCAAGAAAATCCTCCAAAGTTACTCATTCTTGAGGCAGTTCGCTCAAGAAGGCTGGATTGGGCTGGGTGGCTGCTCGGTTCTTTGCCGAAGCTCCTAACTCGTTCAACCTCAAACAAGTCGCGCCACAAATATCAGGACGAATACGATAGGGTGAAGCTTGATGAAGGTAAATAGTATGTGTAGGAGCATGTCAACTAATGCTGACTATGCCCAAGTTGGGGAATTTGAAGATGGACTTCCGCAGCTCGGAGCCCTCCTTAACCGCGATGATAGCTTTGGCCACTATAGGGCCTTCTTTCCAGAAGCAAGTCGACTCCTCCTTCGTCGAATGATCAAAATGGGCCATTTGGTAGAAAAGCTGCAGGAGCTTGATGCCGCTGATGCCGCTCACGTTGATGAGTTTAGACTCCGTACCATTCAAATCGGAGGCGAAAACGGCAAGAAACGTTTGAAGCTTGAACAACAGTTAGACAGAGAGATAAGAGAGTACTGTATGATAAAAAATAACCAAGCGCTCTGAAATTATCTGTACTCAATGCTGACAGATATCAGATGACTTTTTCTTGAAGTTCACTAGTATGAAAAGTCTTCCTAGACCATCAGAACGCATGCATCGAAACCTACATAAATGGATGATAAAAAACCGGCCGCTGATTAACGGCGAAGACGATTTCATCCATCACATCAATGATCTGGTCTCTCCTGTAAAGAAAGGCGAGTACACGAACCAACAAGACAATCGAATGGATAATGTTATCGATATATGCGTAGAGCAATTTCCTGGATCTTTCATCCATGTAATGCACTCCCAGCGCACACTATATGCTTTCAATTTAGGGGACAAGACTGACTTAGTCTTCTAGCGCTATCTAACAGGAATGGGTAAAGATAAAAAGACTGGGATTTTTATATTTAAGGAAAATCGCTTTGCATCTCTACGAATGACAGCCTCAGTCATCCTCACAGTGAGCCTTCTCCTCTCACCGGTGTTTTTACTGTTCCTTGTTAGCATGCCACGAGTTGCCATGGTCTTTATTGTCCTTGGTTTTGTGTTCGGATTTTGTGTATTGCTCTCAGTCGCGACAGATGGACGGCTTCAAGATACCTTAATTGGCACAGCAGCGTAAGTCCTGTATCTCTCTTCTTCACAGATTCTAGATTGATATTCGTTTAGATATGGTGCCTTTCTCGCCACCTTTTTAGGTAACATGAACCAAAGCTTCATGCCGGTTGCCTAATGGCGACTAAAATTCTAGTTCTTGCGACATGTAATGGGTCAAGCGAGGATTTGGTCGGGGTATGGAAAGGCGTCGAATGAATTTCATTGAGGGAATACTTTCTGGCAAATTCTCCTTTAGCCGTTACGCTCTTTTCGCTCTTCCTTCCGTATCAACGGTTTTGTTTGGATGAGATTCCTTGCCTGCCTAATTTCCTTGATTTTAGTTCTTGTTTTCGTCATGGCTTTTTGAAAGAAAATACTCGCTTTCGTTTGGTAACCTCTTCTGATAGCATCAGAAAGAAGCGTGGATAATACAGTGTGCGTCTTGTTGTGCGTGATCAAGGTTGTAATTCGCGCTGTTCTGCCCGTTGACGCTACTGTGGAGTGTGCAAACATGAACAAATAATTGAACAGGCCCAAAAAATTGCAATAGGATGCGGGGAATCCCACATCCCTTCCAGGGCCATATGTAGGTATCAGAGGAGATGTTTTATGTCGAAGGACGTCGCATCGGAAGCGAGGTCGCGTAACGTGATGATCCAGACCGCCTCTCCTTCAGCTGTCATATTACGGCCACTTTCAATTTCCCGGTAAGGCTCAGATTTATTACTTGTCTTTAGGCTCCTATTTTAACTCTATTCTAGCTGAAATTCCTCTAGCAGGCTCGCTTACACTAGCTGGAGCAATAGCCTCACTGTAAATTCCTAGGACTTCGTGTATGCCTTACTTTCCTCAACAGCCGCAAAAGGCTAAGAATGGAGAATTCAATATTGGATCGTCAGGTGTGTTGAAGTAGATACAAGAGACAGCCAGGCAATAATTATATCTGGTATGAATATATTCCACGAGATGCTCGGATATGTGTCCGTATACTTGCCCCTCCTCGAGGTTCCAGTAACGACCCATTTCAAAGCCGCTTCACTATGGTACTAATACCCTTGCTTCTATACGAATATCACCTAGTGATAAATGATAGAAACTACCCTATTTTTGGGGGGGCTAACCTCGGTCTCCCCGTTCGTAACCTTATCCTGGGAACGCAGATCCGCTGATTCTTAACGAATTTGCCTCCAATATACTCTCTAGAGAAGGCCTACTCCAACTGTTAGTGAATATCTGCGGAATAAAGCATTGAGACAAGAGAGGAACATTTGAAGATATCGATAGCAGGGTGTATTAGCCATCCTTCTAATCTATACTGAACTATCTAAATTGGATTTGTGATATATCTTTCAAAGCTCGAACCATCCAGCGCTGGACGACGAGTGAAGCATGTCTCAATCACAGTGTGAGTTACACCCAGATATCTTAACTAATATCACATCACTGTTATTGCACGGCACTGGTCTTTGTCATCCTTGTCCCTCCTTCACGCCTAGTCCCTGGTGTAACGGGTATAAATCATGCCATTTCCTGCCCAAAATTGTCGCGCTGTCCTTTTAATGTTTACCCTTCTTGCCCTACACACGAACATCTGTATCTTGACGAAATTTCCGACCACTGTTTTAATATCTGCGTTTATCCATCAGGGAGACGCAAGATTCTGCATATTCCGTACCTGCAATGATATTGCGATCTCTTCAATTATAACACCTCTTTCTCTACAGACAAGAGGTAGAATCCCTCCAGTATGCCAGTTTATATCCCGTGGGAGGCTTCGGATGGCTCGTAAACTCGCATGATTCGTCTCTTCATCGCACCCTGTCCTCAGGATCGTGGGATGAGGGCCAAGTGGCTTGATTGTGGGACTCGTAGGTTGTTGGAGCTTCAAGCACGGTATTTTCGGTGCCTTCTGGGTTGCGGATGTTGGGTTGGGTGTGCGAACCACGAGCCGGTAAGGCAAAAAGCGCAATATGCGACCTACTTGATTATGCGAAGAGATGTACATCCCTTCCCTCGGGATCTAGACAAGACAAGAACTAGATAGAGCAGATAAATATCTATCAGGTATTGATGTGACTGAATCAATGTAGCGTGTATTAGAGAGAGTAATATTAGAACAACCAACTATGTTCATTTCATCGGATTTAAGGCGGTACTTTCCACCCTACAATGAAACGGGCTGAGGAACAGGGCCTTGGCTTCAATGTTTACTTGCTCAACGAGACATTCCCGCGTCTTCGATGGCCCTTTAACGTCGAAGGGGTAGATAGAAGCTTTAGAGGGTCCTGCTATTAAGTTATCTGAATATGAGAACGGCATGGGGTCCACACGCGTCTTGTCTTATCCGATTTGCACAAAATAAGGTGTTGCTTAAAGCAACACGAATGATGTCGAATTTAGCTTTCCTGTGTATAGTCCAGCCTCATTTGTCCTATGGACAAGGTTGTGTCCGTAGTGCAACTGTCGGTTGTAGAAACTAGTACAAAACCGACAGCGGAGAGGTAAGCGAGGTTAGAAAAGGGGGTTAACAGAACAGACGAGAAACGCCTATGGAAATGATTAACATAGGAGTTGCGCGGAATTAAGTTGCAGACGTATTAATGGAGGCCATCTCCGATCTTCACGAAAGTAAGATGAATCTTGGTCACCAGGACTCTGGACCTACCCTGTCGACCAAGGCTATGTATGGAATACCGAGACTTCGGGCTTGACAACTACTCTATACCTAAACCAAAGAATTCCAATATAAACAATTTTTGTTTAAGAGAAATCTATTCCTCTGAATAGATATGGATCCCTGGCAGAGTTGTGATAGCTGAGAAGGTTGCCCAACACCCAGCCCGGATGATACAACTCCGTCTTGCAAGTATTTTCTATGCTCCATGGATTGGCATCCCCTGGAAACTGGTAATAAATGTGCTTATTCTCAATTATACACGTCACAGAACTGGAGCTGAGAGTTTCGCATAAGCCTTGCGGTTTTTAACTATGTTGCGTCTCCAAACAATTACTGATAAAGTAGGTTGTCTTCTCATAATCGCATCACATCGTACCGCATCTCACCGCTGATGTGGGCAATTTCGGTCATATATGGCATTCAATGGCGACTGCTTCCTGGTCCATTATTTTCCGCTGCTCATTCGATGTGTATATAACCTGTCGAGGGTCGCCATTTCGAATCGTTTGCCAGGGAGGGTCCGACGAGGCTACCTGAGGGTAAGTTTTAGCAAGAACTACTCTACGTCGTCAGTATGAGAAATGGAATTTGGCAGAGGACAGTACGACTTGTCTTAGGGTGCTGCCGATGCTGTTGTCAACTTTGAGCTTTAATTTCCTCAAGAACCTCGTACGAGCGGACAGTTCGAACGTAACTCCGACTAAATATCGTGAATATCTCTGGCCTACCTTTTGCCCCGAGCACCAGAGACTCTTTGGAGTCTCTAGATATTTAGAAGAGATGATTTGGATGCATCAAGGCGCGAAAAACAAGCCTTGATTTCCCATCCCGTATCGACGCTTTTGGGGCTCGCTGACAGAGTCAATGGACGTTAGTTGCAGCCTTTGCAGCCCCTATTGAAAGAGAACTAAGGACAATAGAATCGGATGACTCTGAAAGCTCTATCGTGGGATAATAGCCTGTAATAATGGTTGGGAACTTGAGATCTTGTGTAAGAATGCATATTGGATTTATCGGCGTAACTAGCGTAGAGACGAAGGATACCCCAATTTTGTCCGATTCCCCACTAGAGGGTCTTCCATAAAGAAATATTACTGGTTCGCAGATGCTGAGATTCAAAGCAACCCTCCAACATTCATCGCACAGGAGGAGGGCGTCGCAATATTCGTGGAATTTCTTTTTATTTGTTCAAATTTATAAACCACACGCAAAGGTCAAGGACGACAGAATCAATACATATATATCTTCATCTCTTTCTCGAATCCACCTCGTATCTGTCTCCGAGGAGCTTACTCTCCTTGCCCGCGACAGGGACGATACTGAATGAAAGCTCGTATCATAGGTCGGCGGCACTGCCGCTCTGCGTCAACGGGCTAAGTTATTTCCAGGCCAGGTAGCAGCATATGACAGCCAGCCCATACTATAAAAGCAAATCAACACGCCCACACCTCCTCGCTGTCTTCCCTTCTCCTCTCGGCTCATTTCGTTGCACGGCCAAACATCTAAATACATGGTCGAATCCGACAACGGCTGGAGCCCAAGTGTGCTCGCTTCCGTCGCCGGTCAACAGCCCCAGTTGTTGCTTGCGGTTACTCCCGTCCTTGCCTTTGCATCTAGATATGCTGTGCAGGAGTCCTCCGATGACTTGCGAGTGCCCAAGTCCGCAGTTCCGCCGGCTATCGTGGCAATGCAAGGGTATTTGGGCTGCTTCAGAAAGGGTGGGCAACCCATGCATGGACACACCACCATCTGCACAAGTCGACATATTCTTCACGCCGCCCCCCTGAGCCCAGCAGCCTGACTGGCACGTGCGCATCACGTGATAACGTACTTGGTCGCGACGACTCTTCTAGTGGAGAGGGAAAGGGGTTTGGGAAAAGGCCCCAAAGCACTCGCTTTTATCTGCTGCGCACTCACTTAAACCTGCGCGGCCAGTATTTCATGCAGCGAATGAACGCATGGCCTTCCCCGGTTCACGGAGTCGCATTTCAGGCGCGTTCAGTCTCTCCTTTTTTGGGCATGCATGTCTACCGCGTGTCCGGGTAAGAGATCCGGACCATTCAAAGCCCATTCGTTGCATGCTCGCCGTGTGTCAGTCCCTGCTTCACGCAGGTTCCACGCTGATGGCTTCAAGGCGGAAGTATGAAAATCCACGCTTAAACAGATAGCTTAAATGAGAAGCAGAAAGGCAGAAGCGGATGGATGGAGATCACTTGAAACCCCGCAACCCTCGCGAGCGCGAGACGACGATGGGGAGGACAAAACCTACGGAATTTAATGGGTCTTAGGGTCTTAGGGCGTCCCGTTCTTATAGGGAGCCGAAGCCCTCGCGCCAGTGGATGAGCCTCACGGACGGTAGAATCCTATGCCAATCGGCCACCAGCAGAGCCAATAGCCAATCGATGTCCCCGCGTTCCGGGAACCTGGGGCTCGGATTTGACGGCCAGGCCCACGGTAGTTTGTTGCCTTGTGCCCCTGGTCCAGCCTGGAAGAGAGACGCTCCCTGTCCCAAGAAACAGTAGATCCTTGCAGACGTAAAATCCACCAAAGGGCAATAAAAGCTGCGGTTCGTTTGATGTCGTACACTTGAATGAGTCTCTATCAGTTCCAGCGGCGTTCGAGAGGAGGCACTGGACAGTCTCCCAGAGAGACGAGCACCGGGCGACCTCCCAACAGGCCGGATTTGACTCCGCAGGCCGTGTTGAAGACCGAATGAAGAGTTTTCTTACTGCGCGCAATGTGC
This sequence comes from Oidiodendron maius Zn, assembly GCA_000827325.1. NCBI lineage: Eukaryota > Fungi > Ascomycota > Leotiomycetes > Myxotrichaceae > Oidiodendron > Oidiodendron maius. Next base: position 83,058 of record KN832872.1, on the reverse strand, counting down.
GCGTCAAATATGATAGTGCGGAAACTGGGGGATCCCTTAGGCGTCAGCCCAGCAAAGATTCGCCCCTATCATTCGTCGCTTTGGCCCTGAAATGCACGCATACCAGGAAGAGCGTCTGGCTCCTATCGTCTAGAGCGTGGTTCTTCCCCTGGGGTGCCCCCTCATCTCGTGAAGGGAGCAGTGCCTAGGGAGGGATTGTTTATTTCGACTCCCCTTCACTTTTACCCTCCAGATCACGCATACGTTTTGCCACTACCGTGCACATAGTATTTCGACCCCGAAATTCCTGGATCTCTCGTGTCTCAGCGTGCACTTTCTTTCCCTTCGTTGCAAGAGCTCTATCTAGGTACGTGCCTACTGTAGGCATAGCGTTGTAGAGACCTCTACGGACGACCCCATCCTTACTCACTTGCTTCAGCACTCGCGTCTTATTCAGATATCTCTCTCTGCCTTTGGCCGGCGAGAAAATGGGACCCCCAAGCCGACCAACTGATGATACGCGAGTATCGCGAGGAGTGTTTATTCCTCGTGGTGGAGTGCGGCCTCCCCCAGTATGCTCTCTACCCTGCCTTCACCGAATCTTTCACTGACTCACTGCTAGTACCCAAAGCCTAAACCAAGCCAAGCCAGTAACAAGGCCAAATTCACAGCTATGGTCTCGGCAGCCACCACAGACACAGGAAGCTGAGAAGCGTCCACGAAGATCCTCACCGGAAACAAGCATCAGGATCCCTACCTGTGATCCAGCTGCAGGAGACAAGTTTGATGTGCAGTTGTCCAGTTATATTCTGATTATAGCTCTGGTAGATTCTGGAGTGGGGAAAATCATATTGGATACGGAGCAGGGGAACGGATGGGCGTCGTAAATTGAAGTAACCTTCGTGCCACGATTTCGCATCATGGACTATATGCGTTTAGACACGCTATTTACAGTTATTATTTGATTCAATATATAACGCCTTTTAATTGATGAATACATCTTTCTTTCAGCTAGTGTATCCTAAGCAAGATCGAAATCTATGCTTTGGCGGCAAAATGAACCACTAACATTTTGAGTGACAAAGATTGATCAGCGGAGTACCAAAGGCACGGAGAAAAGCCTAACTATAAAGGCCGTGCCAAATCCACTTTTCAAGCGTGTCTTTATATGTACTCTTACCCAGCTGCGTTGCACGTGTTTACCTGCTCTGCCAGCAATTCCACACCCTTGGGTATCCAAATTCCCCACTCAACCTATATCTTAAGCACAGCCCTTCAGATTCGGCAGCCTCGTCGTAGTTTGTTGCCATGGAACCAAGTTGTCTTTTGATTAGTTGGCAGCTCCAGGGGGTGGATAGTCAGCTGGTAAAGAGGGTGTAAGTGTCTGCCCTACGATTGCATTTCCCCGTTCTGCGTAACTTTGGGCATATACACTGCCTCGATTGAGGCGACCAGCTCTTTAAAGCCGCAGTAGAAATAATCTTGGCCGCCATGTTCTTCTTCTCGAGGGCAACTGGATTCGTAGTTTCTGCTGAAGACACTCGCCATGGCTATCCCGAATATGGAGCCTCCAGTCACAAAACCACTCAGTGCCCACATTCCTATGTCTGATTCTCATAGCATCGATCAAGAAATACGAGTTTCCGAAGTGCCGCTATCCCGTGAGGCTGGGTGCCAATTTCTTTCTGACATCGAGAATGGTGTTTCCAAGCCTGAAATCAGCGCAACAGAAGCCCGCCCAAAGCCTAAGCATTGGGCGGACAATGGCCACAATAATGATCGAGGTATTTAAAATAGCAGGAATGTACAAGAATTCCGCCCAATATTTACTTACATTGCGATGCAGAAGGATCACTATGGTCGGGCCGGTCTTGGTGGCGGTTCTGCTCAGTGCCGAACCCTCTTTCTCGCTCAGCTTCGAGCAAGTCCAGCATACTGTACCAAGATGATTATGATAAGATAAACCCCGACGAAGGTTTGTAACAGGTTCAATAAAAAGTAGCAACGAATTCTAATGATCAAAGTGGGCGGTTTCGAGCCTGGAATACCGAGGCTCGCCGCCGTTCTCAACAGCGATGAGTCCTTTGGGATCTACCGGTCTTTCGGCCCTCTGGCAAGCCGTGTTCTTCTCCGTCGCATGATCAAATTGGGTGAACTGGAAAAAAAACTACGGGAACTTGATCTGTATGATGCCGCCGATCCTGACCGATGCAAACTCTACACGGTTGAGACTAGTGACGAGGTCGACAGTGCTCGTATCAAACTAGAGCAACAGATATATAAACAGTTAAAGGAGTTTTGTATGACCAAATCTGTCTAAACTCTTATGAAATAATCTGTTACTAATAGATATATAGATGATTTGCTTTGGATATACTGTAAGATAAAGACGCTTCCCAAGCCATCTAAACGAATGCATCGGTCCCTCCACAATTGGATGATTGAGAATCGACCGCTCGTGGAAGGCGAAGATGACTTTATACATCATTTCAATGATCATGTTTCCACAATGAAAAAGAGTCTATATGCAAGTCAGGGGCAAGGTCGGTTGGATGATTTCATAGAGAAATGCATAGCGCGATATCCCGGCTCTCTCATCCACGTATGCCTTCACAACCCATATATGCTATCAAGTTGGTGATAAAGACTGACTTGGCCTTTAGCGCTTCCTGACAGGAATGGACAAAGGCCAAAAGGTTGGATTATTCATATATAAAGAAAATCGGTTTGCAACTCTGAGAATAATGATCTCTGCAATCATCTCAGCCAGCCTTCTCCTCTTACCGGTCTTCCTATTATTCTTGGTTAGTATGCCACGAATAGCCATGGTCATTGTCGTCTTCGGTTTTGTGGTTATATTTGCTGTAGTGCTGTCGGTGATAGCGGAGGGCAGGCCGCAAGAAATACTCATAGGGGTGGCAGCGTATGTATTCGCCTTTCCTCATATTTCGAAGGCTGATATTCTATTAGTTATACTGCGGTCCTTGCCACCTTCTTGGGCAATATGAATCAAAGGTTTGTGCCCACTGTCTAAGAACGACCAAGCGTCTAAAGCGAGGTGATTTGGCATCGAGTTAAATGAGGTTGTTAGGAAAGGTTGGTATGTGTCTGACAAGTTGATGGCCGGTTCGACATTCGCTATCGAAGAGCATGTAAGGGCTTTGTCAATGAGGATATCTTTCAGTTCAATATCGTTCGGTTACACTGGTCGTTCATTGCATAGCCTTGTCTTTCATTCTCAGCCGTTTATTTTGAGATCTTTGGAGGAGATTGCGTACCTTCTATCTCCGCTTTCAACGCATCCCTTTGTTTTTTCTTAACAAGTGTTTTCTTGACTTTGTTTAATTTCATCTTCTGGAAGAAGCTCAGAATATTGAAGTATGTTTGTGTCTTTCAACTTTGTTGTTATGATTGATGTGTGACTTGTGACACGATTCACCGCCGTTTGAGTAACTCAAAGGTTTTGTTCCAAGCTTTGCAATGTAGGTACAAGTATGTGGATGCTTCAAAGACTCACATATGAACATCAATTCCGACAGCTTCTTCGGAATGAAAGGCCGGTGCTAGTGGAGGTTCGTTATGGTTAGAAGTTCGCATCTCGCGAGGTGGAAAAACTACCTGATGCACGCGAGGACCGAGGCCGCTCTACCGCGTCATATTTCAGCCCGCGACTTAAACATCCGGGGTAGAGAATAACCATGTCTTAGCTCTAAACGATCAATTTAGCTTATTCGAAGCCAGAGTTCCGTTTGTTGAGCTTCCTGGCACTTTTCGCACAAGAGCAGTAATCAGACTCTGCTTCCAATCAGCCATGAAGATCGCACGTGACATGTCTCGCAGCCCTGTCAAAAGGTCATTCGAAATTTGGCTCTGATGCATGTTAAAATAGATATAGAGGTATCCGGAGGTGGCTTTTACTTAAGTTTAGTATATAGAAGGAGATTCTCACCTTATGTCTGTAAAGCATAGCCCCTCAATTCGCTGTAAGCGTAGCGACTGACAACAGGAAATACATTTCCTCGCCAACCGTCATTTCTTCTTCCTAATGTACATATATTCCTTGTTAATGATTGATAAATTTCAAGTTAAACTGTGGCATAAATTTCTCGCGTCCTTTCATCGTTTGCCATTTTGAGGAATTGCCCGAATATCTCTTTCTGCTTTGATCTCAAACGCTCAAAGTTGTTTGTGTTTATCACAGTTATCATGGGTAGCTTTGTCCTTCGATATTAACATTTATTCCTCTAAATCAAAAGCGTAATTCTCATGTATGCTAGCTATACTGTCGCGAGTTCTGCACCATTGTAATTTGCGAACCACTCACCAGCCCTTGTAATACACAGTAAAGGGATTCTCATATATTAAGCTCTAGTGGGTGAATTAGTTCGGATGGAGGAAATTTGGATATAAAAGAATATGTCAGCGTGATTGCAGGTATCAACAGCTGATATACAGTTCTGATGCGGATGATTCATAAGAATAGATATAGAATTCCAAACAAGGAGCCTGGTGAGTATCTGTAAAAAATCACTCCATGATAGAGGCGAAAGTCAGTTGGTAGATCTCTTGAGCACTATATTGTACTCGGATAGAGTCATAGAATCACGGACTGGAAAAGATCAGAACTCTGAAAGGGTTTCGAGATACTACGTATACAATTCGTCACAATCTCATCACATGCGCAGAGAAATTGAGGATTTAGACAGGGAAGCAAGTCTAAGACCTTGGAGTAGGGAATCACTTATCAGTCGTTGAATTTTGACGTTGTGCCTTTCAATTCGCATTTAAGAAATGAGTTTTCCGTCAGTGTCCAAAGACCTAGGCCCTTAGTGGAAAGACAATCATTCAACAGGTGCTTCATATTCATAAGGGATAACTACTATCACATGGTTTCAGCCTGTATCGCCTTGCGATCTTGGAGATAGCTTATCCAGACAAATTCCCAGATTTTCCGATACTCGATCATAAGTTCAGCCAGTCTCATTCTTGACAATTTCATATGGGCTTGACACGAAACATAGTATCTGAACTCGTCTACAATGGTAGTCAACCACTTTCGAACGTCATCCAGTCGCCCAAGGTTCAAAACAAAACCGGAATTGGAGGCTGAGTTCATCACATCGTCAGTTAATGCCCCAACGCTGAATTCCCAATAGTGGACCTGCGCCATCACGTCTTGGCCCTGCTCAACTTCTCTCATTGCGTATGTCACAAGTAAGCTCTTAAGGCGATCTCTCAGCATGTAAGACTCTTCCACCAGTGGCAGTATGGCATGTGGTGGCTCGGGGAATATCTTAAGATTGTGAAAGTATGCACTGAACCCATACTTCTTGCCTTTGCAAAGGGTACAGAGGTTTCTTGTGAAGAAAGGAGACTCGAGTTTCACACTTGTCGACACAACTTGAGCAGGGCCAGATATCAGTGACCCCTCTTTTTTTCGTTGAGTATCAAATGAAAAATGCCCGGCGGGTGGAAAGGAATTAGAGGGAGGAGTTGCAGAGAAGTCAAACGAAGTTTGAGGCTTTGGCAATTCAAGTGACATATTTTAATCCAGGTGTATCCACCATTTTAAATTCAGCAGATGGGCTATTAAATAACGGACATGGGCCTTGTTTTATGTATAATAGTTGAAAGAACATAGTCAACATACAAGAACAAGAGGCTGCCAGACATGCCTTGGGATTGACAGTTCTTCCTGTCTTGCCGGGTGTTGATGGGAAACAGCAGACAATCTAATAATCTTTTTCAATACAATCCCAACACAAAGAAATCAATCCAGAAGGCGAAGTATTCTTTTATTTCCAATATAACATGCAGGGTCCCTGCTTCTCCTGCAACTCTACTTTAGTCATCTAGTAGGCTCATGGCTCTTGCTGGGACTCAATTTTTATTGCCTTGCCACTTGACACGTTCATAAGAGAATCGGAGCTACCATCCTTCGAGTGGGAACTAGCTATACACGTAGGTCAACTGCCTGATATGGGGGAGGAAGTATTGAGACGACCTGCTCGGGTGTGCAAGGGCGGTGAGAGCGCAGTCGATAAACATTCGGCAGAAACTAGCTTCAAACTGAAGTCATGAGGCTTTCACTCTGCCCGACCATCTCACTTTCACATAACCCAGAGTCCGTAACTATGCCTAAAGAACGCACTATCAATCCCGCGCAAGCTCAACGGAAAGCCGAAAAGGCTAAAGCCGTTAAAAAAGGTCCCACCTTTCCAGCCTCCAGTCCCAATCTGCCATCTTTCTCCTACTAACTCATCTCATACAGGCAAGGCAGAGAACCAAGCTAGACGCCAGGAAAAGCTCGCGCGGCGCAACCCCGATCGTCTTCAAAAGCAGCTCGATGATTTGAAAGCCATCGAAAGCAGTGGCGGCAAACTAACCACGCATGAGAAGACGATACTCGACTCGCTCGAAAAGGATATCAAAGCCGTACGAAAAGCGCGCGAGGCGCTGGGCGACACAGCGCCGAAGTTTGGCTCCGGTGGTGTTAGGAATGGTGATAGAGATGGGGATATGAGAGGTGGTTTTGGACGAGGAAGAGGCGGTGGCGTGTTGGGCAAGCGGAGGAGGGACGATGGCGAGAGCAGTGAAGACGAGAACATACCAGACGATGTGAAATCGATACCCATGCCGCGTGATACGCCACCACCCGTTCCGAAAGAAATACTCGATAGATGGTTTCAGAAGCAAAGGGAGAAGATGGGACAGAATAGGGATGCTCGGGGTACGAATGCAAATATGACGCCTCTCGGTCAGAATGATAGAACTGCTGCCGCTGTGCGGCTACCACCTGCGGAAGCGAAGACAGTTTATGAGGCGAAGCCAATTGTACGAGATTTAAGGAAGGAGGCGGTGAGTTTCGTGCCAGCAGCTGTGAGAGCGAAACTGGATAAGAGCAAGGGCATCGGAGGGCTGGTCGAACCGGAGGAGGCAGACAGGTTGGAAAAGGAGGGATATATGAGCTTGAGAGGTGATTCTGAGGGGAGTGGAGGCACAGGGAGGACGTTTGATACTCATAATGCAGCGCGGTCTAAGGCTGTGACAGTAGAGGATGTCGAGGATGAGGACGGCTGAGACTCTATATCATAAGAGACAGCTCGAGAACTAAAACATACATTACCATCATCGAACACCGATGGAACCTCTTTGGAATTTTCAAGCTATTGTGCGTGATCTATTGGCCATATAATTCTACCTTCCATGGCAAGACTCAAGTGTAGTTAATTACCACAAGTATGTCAAGCCCTCTATCCATTTCTCGCTGACCTCTTCAGGAACCACTCCCCTGACATTATTTAATCTAATCCATCTCCTATGATGCGTAAAAGCAGCCCATTACTATCCTTTCCTTCTTTCAATCCCCGCTTCGTACGACCTCGCTTATTTGACGATTGCCCCTTTTCTCGCCATAGCCAATAATCAAAGGAAGCGAACGTAGCCATACAGGTACAGTGAACCACAAGGCAGTATACCACAATATGGAGTATTCAAACCGGGATAAATCAGGAGACAATTTTTACTGTTTCTGCTGTATATCCGCTTACTTCCATCCTTTTGTCTCGTTTCTTTGAAAGTGATAGCTTTCTGTATCCCGGCACGGAATAGTAGGACTGCTGGAAACTTTGAAAGGGAGGGTGGAAGACGGTTCGCATGGGAGAAATAATTAAAGAATCACATGGAGCATACCTTTATCAGCGGAGTGGGGTCGCTCTCTTGTCTCTATGGGCGGGAGTTTAATACTGCCGCTGCCACAAAAGGATCAGATAGAAGTCCCATTGTACTGTACATTAGGCATTACAGTCAAAACCAGGCACAGCACTCAAGGGTCGAAAGAGCTTTCATATTGTTGCTAATATTGACCTGCCCACCTGCTTTGTCCAGGCCTTCCTTTCGTGCCAAACACTAGCAATGCACCACGCATGTCTCTTGCAAGCGCCGCTACCTATTGTTACGAGAGAGGCCCGAATTACTGGACTGGGCTCCATTGCCAGTCCTGTCTTCATGCTATCCCGACCCCTCGTCGCTCTCTCCCAAGTGTTTGATTGATACAAGCGCCAAAGAGAACAGTCTATCGCCATGAGCAAAGCAAAAGGCCCACCCTCTATTACTACCGAAGGGTTGGCCAAATCCACGAAACTGTCCCTGACGCTCAAATAGGAATCATTACTGTGCATCCACAATGGAAGAGGAGAACAGGAAGAAGTATATGTGGAACATCAAAGACGCCATTGCCCAATGCAATATTACCAGAAAGACTAAAACAGCGTGTGCGTTTATTCCGTGCGCGTATGTACTGATCGTCCATAAGAGGAAAAAAGGACTCGAGCACCTCGAGGGAGGTCCAAAGTCTATCCGATATTTATCATTAATGCCCAACGACGTGCAATTCGGGGGCGAAGTCGTATTGTGTCTCGTCTCTCCACAGACAATTAGTTGAAGCTGGAAAGGGAATTTACACGCAAGTGGGAGTCGACCGTATGGAGAAACGAAAGGGGCCAATGTAGTGTGTAATAAGGAACGTGATTGACTGCTTATCTTGGCAAACAACTCCGTCAGGGAGGATAATGTTGTGCCTGAAGCAAGACATCTCGAGGAAATTATTCTCAGTTCCCTGGAAGCTGCCGCACGCCCATTGGAGGTCGGGGCCCAAGGCTGCTCGTACTGCTGTGTGCAGACGGTTCGGAATCTATGTTCGCGCTCTCACCACTCCCCGCGCTAGCCGATGCAGAACCAGTCAGACTTCGAGTGTTTATGGGGCCTTTCGGTGGATGAAGAGCGCTCACCCCGGCATATTGCTCAATCTGCTGTGGTGCAATTGAATTTCCTTGACCAGGCGGAGAATATGGGGCATTCTGTCGCATCCCCCCTGGAGGCGATGGTCTGCCATTTAAAGGAGGCCCCATATATCCATTTGGCGGCGAAGGTCTCCCGCCGCCCCTCCCAAGCTTTGGGCTGAATGGAGCGCCTGGCGACTGACTGGTTCTCCTCTGGTAGGACGGATTTGGTCCGTTCATCGGAGCTCCGTTGCCATATTGAAGCTCGTCGAGACGAGAAGCTGTCAATGAATTTGTCCTCGACTCGGTCCCCAGCTCATGTCTGTCAACAGTGCCGTAGCGGTTGGACGAGTAACCCATGAGTGGGTCATCCATCAGCGAATCGCGCATATTTGGTGCCTGGTTAATGATCCTAGCACTCGACCTGTTCCGCGGGTAGCCTGGACGCATTAGCCTTCCACTCAATCTCTGTCCATATGAAGGGTCGGCGGCATCTGGATTATTGCGTAGCTGAGAGGCGCTCGGCTGCCTTCGATTTCGTCGGTTGGTAACGCTCATCATGTCAATGCTATCGGGGTCGATCTTGGGCCCTGGAGGAGCGTCCATGGGGTCGAAGAAGTCGTCGTCATCCTCGTCGTCAAATCCACCATTTCGAACTGATCCCGGTCCTCTGCGGCCGCCTCCACCACCCCCACCGCCTCGTCTCACACGCATCTCCTGATCCCTGAGAGCGAGCTCTCGTTGCCGCAACATGAACTCGCGTTCCCGCAGGCCAGCATCTGTATTGTCATCACCGTAGGTCGATTCGCCAGACTCGGGGATATCGCCATAAAGCATCAAGTGACTAAACTCTTCGAGGTCGTTGCCTTCCATAGAGCCCCTTCGAGATTGGTTGCGTGAGGCATACCCATTGCTCGTCATTGGTCGACCGTAGCCATTAGGCGGACCGCCATTCATTGGGGGAGGGCCTCTCCGCATCCCCGGTGGAGGTCCAGTCATACTCGACGTCCGGCCTCCCCTGCCTCGATTAGGCCCATTGCCATTGACCATGGATCTTGCGGGAGGTGGCATCGATGACAGTCTGGGGGGAGGATTTCCATGTGCGGGTGCGGCGTCTCGGCGCTGCTGATTCACGATATTCAAGTTGTGGAGAATGGCATACAGCGTCTCAATCCGTGGCACCTTCATGCCAATCCCCTGTGCGAGCTTGATCGGCGAGCCCAGATACGTCTCCACCTCCATTGGGCGCTTGGCAGTGTAATCTTGATACATAATACTATTCATATCGGTCTTCCGCAGCATTTCGCTTATTGTCTTCTCCTTGAATTCCGGTGGGAAGGTACAATCCTGCGCCTGGGCAAGGGTAAGGAGTTCATCGAAGACGTCCGAGATCAATTGTTGGACGCCGACCTTCTCGATCAGTGCTGAATGGGATGGGGTGTCGAAGATAACGCTCAAGGGATGAAAGGAGATGGGCCTGTGTATATTTGATTAGCAAAAGATATTTGTCGGAGTCTTCGCATGTAGCATACCCAATCATCCTCTCGTACTGCTGTTGCCGGATGTTTGTAGATACATGGCACTCAACCTGCCCACTGCTCAGCGTCATGGCCAGCGCATCTGCCATGTCGCCTTGTATCGTGCTGGGCATGGAAGGGTTCTTGTTGGCCGGTCCTACCCAGACTTCCGCAGCCCCCTTATGCTCGAATTCGGACGCCCCTAATTGGGAGATCTCGGCTCCGGAGACGAGGGATAGGACGACATTGCTAGGGAACCGAGATTCGATATGGTCCTCAACGCCCAGCGTGTGGGTGGTGTTGACGAGTATGCAGGTATGTTGAGGAGTGACGACGGATTCAATGACTGCGGCAAGGTCGTACACATCTGGGAGAGCCTTCACGCAAAGCAGGACATAATCGAAGGCGCCTTCTCTGCTGTTGGCAGCGTCTTCCGGCGCGCGGACCACTGTTTGACACTATCAGCAATGTACTCGCCCATCACGGGAATGGGAGTTCTTACCCTGCCGGGGCTTGAAGCGCTCATTTCCAAATGTTGCGGATCTGCGGAGGAGTCAATTGCACGCCCTCGACAACGCGGAGGGAGACCTGGACGGACGTACTTGAAGGTGATGCCGAACTGACTGACAGCATCGAAGCCAGACTTCCATACCAGTGTCACATCGCAGGCATTGGTGGCCTGGAGCCTCCATGAGAGGAAGGCCGAGACAGCATTTCCGCCCACTACACATGCCTTGATCAGCGAGCTGTCGTCCATCGCCATACCAGCGGCGGCCGGGAGCAGGAGAGGGCGTTGAAGGGTCGGGGCAAGCCTCCTCTCGCGGCCGTTGGTCTTGAGGGGGTGGAAAAGGCTAAAGAGGGATGGGAGAAGGTGAACGGGGACAGCAGACGTACCTGAGAGAATTCTCAGCCGGGGAGGGGAGGACGGAGGCATGGCGGGCCAACGGGCCAGTCAGGTTTTGCGGATGCGGTGGTTCGAATGGGTTGGGCAGGCTGGTAGGGCACGTCGGCGGCTTTCAGGAGTAGAGGCAGTTCCAAGTCGATCGACCTAAGTCTGGTCCGTCGAGGGTTGGTTGCTGCTGGGCGTCAAATGGGCGTCGAATGGTCGTCGTCGATCCGGGCCCCCGCGGCATCCAGCGGAATGGCAGCAGCGGCAGAGAGGGATTGCTAGAACGAGCGTGGCGCCGCCAGAGGAAGCTGTTGATCGTGGTGGGCGAGGGTAAAGAGCGTGGTTGGCGTTGTTTCTGATGCTGGCCGATCGCGAGTCGTGGAAAAGAGAGGGCGAAGGAGTTGGATTTACCAAGGCGGCGTCGTCTCGTCTCGTCCACAACAGGCAAGTTCTGGCCTCGCTCGCCTAATGGATGGAGACGCTGGTCCGGATGCCAGGCACGACGGCGGGCGGCTGGCGATGGTGACTGTGCGCGCAGCGTGACGGCTCTTCAGCAGTGCCCAAATCTGCAAGAAGAGTCGGCGATCTGGGTCTGGGGACCGTTTGTTTCTCTTCTTCCAGTCCGTTCGCGCAGCGGTGGGTCAGGATCGTTGGGTCGTGGGTCGCTTGGGGGTGGCTTTGCTTCCCGCAGATAAATTTTGGGCCTTGGTCTGGAGGTGCAGTGCAAGCCTGCGCCTTCTGCTCGACTTGAAGTCGCGTCGGCGCGCGTCTCGCTGGGGAGGACGGTGTCTACAACAAGAAAAATGGGCAGGTACGCGTCACAAGAAGTGCAGAGGATGGGTTTCTGGAGAGTGGCGCTGGGAGATGTTGATAGGCGTCTACGACAAGAATTGGTCGATACGGGACGCAGATCACAAGTAGATGCACGCACGCAGATAGATATTGGGCAGAAAACGTCCTCCAACAGGCATGAAAGTACCTCCGTACTGTACCTACTTGGCACTCACTACCGTACATGACGCGGATCAATTTGGCAATATCAATGGCAACGGCAATGGCAATGAGGGCAGAAGGGTGAGCATCTCATGGCAGCAGCGAATGATACCAATACTCTCCCTAGGGCGATTGCATGCCGGACTGATCGAGGCAGCTATCTTCTTCCGTACTGTGGGAGTAAGAGGTCCTGGAACCCTCAAGTGCTTCTTCCAATAGTGCAGGCGTCCGAGCTTTAACTTACGCCTGGGTAGACCTTTCTGTCTCGCCATACTGCTACCACTGCTACACCACTTATTACTACACTGCGGTTGTTCTAGCGATCAAGACGTCGCCACCCTCTAAGCAGCTGCCAACATCCCTCTCGATCTCTTCTCTTCTCTCCGTCCCAGTCTCCATTACTCTGCCTATTCCTGTAGAAGGCACAGAAGAATCCCCACATTTCTCTGGATGCCGCGCCACCATTTCGCGGGTCGCAAAAACCCACTTCAACGGCGCACATTCTCTGGCAGGGAATGAAGCAGGCTGAGCAAGCAGTAGCTGCTTGCAAGATTGCACAAGCAGGGGGCACACAGGGCAGCAGGGGCAAGCTCAGCTCTGCTTTCCAGAAATCGACCGGCATTGTTGACATCGCGGCGCGCTCATTTGCTCGTTCTCCCGGCTCAGCGGACCCTTCCCATAAGTAATCCTGCGTGAGCAGCGCCGGAGCTCCCACGAGGATGTCCGGGACAGTTGATAAGCCGTCCGATAAACTCAGAGCTCAGCGCATGATGCTGATTGTAGTGGCATGCCCTGTATAAAGCTCCCTCCTCTCCTTTTTCCTTCCGTGCTGCCCTGACGCGCCGCGCCTCCGGCACATCCGGACGCTACGCACGTCGCTCTTAATGAAAAGATACGCTTCGTTCGTATCGGATTCTTGTGTGCGACCCAGGCCGGCATCTGCCTCTTGCCAGCACAATAATAGGTTGTGATGCCCTGTAGTGGCCGGGGGGGGCCAATTTGGGAATATTGAGCAAGAGCAGACGCACATTATGACGTGGGAGCTGATACGACCTTCATACCCTCCTGTAGTGGACTGACACGACTCGCCCTAAGAGTCCATGTCTTACCTGGGAACAAAAAAGGGGCAGCGAGCGAAAGAATTTTCCCTCTCATTCCTCCGCGCCAGTGTGACCCGAGGATGCCTGTCGCCCACACACAGTGTACACAGCAAGCTTCGGAGCTATTTCTAGTTTAATAGGAAATGCGGGTTTGGCAGCCTAGAAGGACACCCACAGTTGTCCAGCCCGCTCGAGACACTTCTGAGATAACCTCATCTTGTTAACCCTTGGGTTGCACGGAGGAAATTTTTGCTTCAATGTCCGATGTGCTCGTATTTCGGGCTCGTCATACTTCGGGGCCAGGAGGTTGGAAATAGAGTGGCGGATTGAAATCAAGGCGCTGCTACTTGCAGTGTGGCGACTTTTCCAGATTACGACATGGGTGTACGAGCGTATACATAACACCTATCCATATTCATACGTACAAGTCAGGTATGCCGATGGCAAGACCCGTCTTGATATGTGTAGTGCGACGGTAAGGATCGGGGCTGTAGCCATCCTCTCTGCCTTTCGAATAAGGTTGCCTCTGCCGTCCGTCAAATTTAAGGGGGCAATGTGTTAAGACAGGGCTGGTATATACTACTAAGGTACTCTCCTAATCTTTACGCTCTCAACGGTTTGGGAATATTTACGTCATAGGCTTTGAATTCACGTGCAGGGATTGTAGATGGGAGAGTTCCAGGCGCGAGAACTTTTTATTTTGCACTAGTAGCGTGGCATGTCGTCCAGAAGCCAGGCCAGTATTCCTGCTTTCGCCTTTCCCCATTGGCCCTATTGTGCCCATTTTGGCCGTGAGGAAAAGACGACCCATCCATATATTGGTACCAGACACTCTGAATAACTTAAACACGCACGAAATCGACCAACACAAACTGGAAAGCAAGAGAAGTAGAAGTCTTGCAACATGACCAGGTTTGAACTTGATCGAGTGATCTAGCTCGCCATGTAGGTGCTGGAGTCGATGCCACCCTCTGGGAATTCCCTAGGCGCTATTATCAGTAACGGCGCTTCTATAACAGAGGCATAGAATTAACTTACGGAAGAGCAACCTCGAACCGCTTCTCAATTGCCTTCAAAACCTCCTGGTCTGCCTCGGAACTCACAAAGGAGATCGAGAGACCTTTGGTTCCGAAACGACCAGCACGACCAACACGGTGAAGGTACGAGTCAGCATCACTTGGGAGATCATAGTTGATGGCCAGGTTAATACGTTCGATATCAATACCACGACCGAAGACATCGGTGGCCACGCAGATTCGCTTGTTGAACTCCTTGAACTCCTTATAGCGCTTGATACTGTTTATATTTGGTCAGAAGGTGTATCATAATTAGTTGGCATGAGAACCCTTACCGCTCCTCCTGGCTAACACCAGAGTGGACTGCGATCGATGGGAAATTACACTCGCGCAAGAGCTTATCAAGCTCTGTGGCACGGATGGTGCTCTTGACGAAGATGATGACCTGGTTGAACTGGAGATCATCAAGCAACTCGTTCAGCTTACGGTTCTTCTCCTTCTCGTCAAGTTTGATATAGTATTGTTGCAAGCCGTGAAGAGTCAACTTAGTCTCATCATCTACGTAAATTTCGAGTGGGTTCTGCATGAACTTCTTGCAGATTGGTCGGACTTCTTGAGAGAGCGTGGCGCTAAACATCATGACTTGCTTCTGGGTCGGGGTAGAACGGAAGATCTCCTGCACATCACGGCGCATATCTATGGCAATCAGCATATGCAAGTCAATAACCCGAGACAAAATCCTTACCAATAGCGTCCAGCATCTTGTCGCATTCATCAAGAACAAAGACCTTGATGCTGCCCAGTCGAAGGTACTTGTCTCTCACGAGGGCATTCAATCTACCTGGAGTAGCAACGAGGATGTGAGGGTGAGTCTCCTTATTCTTCAGGATCTCAGCATCCTTTTGAATTGGGGTTCCTCCATAGAACACTGCGGTCTTGACATCTGGCATGTACTTGCTGAAGCGAGCATACTCGTTCTTGATCTGATAAGCCAGCTCACGAGTGTGGCACATAACCAAAACGGAGGTCTCTCCTGCAACAGGTTCGATTTGTTGAAGTGTAGTGAGAACGAAGACTGCGGTTTTTCCGAGACCAGATTTGGCCTGGCAGAGAACGTCGGTACCGAGGATTGCTTGCGGAATGCATACTTGCTGGACTGTAGAGTAAATCGCGCCGAAGTTAGATCAAAGTGTTTACCGCAAGGGTTGCAGACATGAAGGGGATCGCCACGTCCGTCCATCTTCGCAAAATGATTCTCCAACAACCAACTTGAGCCCGCCCCTCAAAATTAAAACATCGCAACAGTGGTACGACATCTACACATGAAGGTGCAGATAATCAACCAAACGGAAACGGAACGCATAGTCGCCAGATTCGGAAACGATCCTGGATGTCTCTTTCCACCACTGTGCGTGTGCCACTGCATCTTGCCCGCAAACTTTACCGCAGTCTCGAGATCCGCGCGTACGCGCACATCTCCTCCCAGTATCACCTGCTTAGGCTTGCGTCCCTACCAGGTGAGACATTCCAGGATCGTCCGTAACTTTGTAGATGGCACCGAGTATTTCATTCTTGCGAGATGGACGGACGCGCTTCAAGAGGGATGGAGCTTGGGGATAAAATGTTATGACTGACCCTCCGAAGGATGTTCGAATCCGCAATCGGTAATGGCACGAAGAAGCTCTGGCTTCAACAGGAAATCACGAAATCCAGTCGAGTGGATACCGACATAGCTGCCCTTTTTGTCGGCGGTTCCTCCAGAGACCGTCAAATCACCCTTCTTGGCACCGCCATTGGCGTCAGTACCAGTTGCCGGTGCCGCAGATGTCGTGTGGAGCTCCTCATCGGAGTAATCGATGAGATCTTCTTCAGCAGACATGTTGGCGGATGGCTTAACGGAGGGTGTTGTGGTGCTGAGTATGACGAGCGTCGATCTAACTCTCAGAAGCCTTGTGAAAGGTCGAGGATGGGAGCGTAACCGCTAGAGATAGGAGACAAGAGTCTTGATTAGAGATCACAAAGACTAGGATCCTACGGTCTGAAGGTGGATGATGAAGGAAGGGAAGTTGAGGTTGAGAAGTCAGCGCGGGTTGATGTTGCAGACAAGGCTCCGCGCCTTGAGGTGCGCTATGACTAAGCGAGAGGATGGCTGAGGCAACATTCTAATGTCTCGCTTAGCTAGCTGGATCGAGCTGATAGCACATGGCGATGTCGCTCCTCTACGTATATTCTCTGCATGCTCGATGTTCAAAGTTCGCCTCTCATAATGGCGAAAAGAGCCTATCCATATTACCTCCAACACGATGACTAAGGCAAAGACGGGAGTTCCAAACAAGAGCCTGCATAGCAGAGTCTCCTACCTCTACCAAGCCGCCACGCTCTTGTCTTCCCAAAGACAACAGTCTGAAGCAGTAACAAAACATGAAGATGGGGAAGGAGCAAGGGAAAGACGAGGACACAGCAGTGATTCTGGAAAAAGTCTCCAGGCTGCTGCTCGCCTCCTTGTCAAAGACCTCCATGCCGTCTCTCAGAAAGTCCAGCTGAGGATGTCACCAGCTATGAAGCACTCGATATGCAAGAACTGCGACACAATGCTCATCGAGGGAGATACGTCCACAAAAGAGGTCGAGAATCGGAGCAGGGGCGGCAGGAAACCCTGGGCTGACATCCTGGTGCTGAAATGCAATGTCTGTGGCTCTGCACGGAGATTTCCTATGGCTGCGAAGAGGCAGAAGAGACGGCCATATCGCGGTGCAGAACAGACGACTGATGCACAGAAAGTCAAGGATGGGTGAGATTACAGGTATTGCCATGAGGAATACACAATTTAAGAAAACAAAGTAGAGAACTTGCGCTACAGTTACAGTGAGCTGTTTCGCAACAAGCTCAGGCAACGTCGAGAATTGAGGAATCGATGATTAGAAGTGCAGGGGCATGAATCCCAAAGAGCGCTGTGGGAGGTCCTGGTGGAGGCCGATGCCTTATTCTATTGCCCTATGAGAGGCTAAAGGTATCCATGTCATTCACAATTTGTGCGCTTCTGAGAATGAAGCAGGCCCGTTATGGTTGTCCATATGGCGATTGCTCAGGAACGAGATTAGAGAAAGACCCATTGTTCCATTCATATGCCCACTGTAGATAGAGCCATTCCCCCTGGGAAAGGAGTGGATCATGTTTCTCATGTCAAGAACCCAGCCTCACAGAATAAAGAATCAAGTCCCATTACATTATTTATTTATGGTAAATAACCTAGCCTGACTTCGTTTTCAATTACAAGGAACCATGTTATCTATTCTATCACACAACTTCCCACCTCGCAAGTCTTCCAATCCTCTCCCCAGCATTCCTCACGACACATACCCGACCCCCAAAATCCGCCGCCTCCCTCGCACGCCTCACCTCTTCGACAGCCCTCGCCACCACTACAGTCCCCATCGCAACTCCCTTGCCCTCCGCAAGATTAAACTCTCCCGTAGTGACAAATCCAAGAAGATCCTCTTCCCCAGGAACCAGTAAGTGTCCATCGATTCTCGTCTTTTCCCTTTCTCCAGGATACGGCAAAGGCGGGTTCTGCAGTAGGGAGAGTGCGAGGAGACGCACACGCTGCGGGAGTGGCGTGTCTAGCGGTATGCGTGTGGTGGATTTGATGTCTTTCATTTTGGGCTTCGGAAGGGGTTTGGTGGTTGATGATGAGGGGCAAGGAAGGAGGGAGAGCCATTGGCTGCGGAGATCAGCTGGGAGAGAAGGGGAAGGGCTTGTGGATGAGGATGGAGATGGGGGCGGAAGACGGTAGATGCGTGCGCAGGGTGAGGCGACGCCTCTAGAGACAAGAGTGAGGCGGATCGTGGCGACGGTGGTGCGGAATGGGAGATTTGCAGATGGATTAGAGAGGAGGGAGGTGAATTCCTTCAAGGGGAGATGCCGAAGTGCCGTTGCGGTATTACTCTTTTCTTCGGGACGAGCATGCTTAGGGCTTTCTGGAGTCACCGATGACCGGTCTCCGTCCGTCCTCGTCCACGAGTCGACAATCCTCTCAAAATCGCAGGACCACCCTCGCCCAAGTTCTCCCTTCCTCCCGGCTCCAAGATCAAGGGAGTCCCACTCGACTCTTTTCGCCTTCGGCCGCTTCTTCCACTCCGCCAATTTCTTCTCTCTCATATCCATCTCCCATGCGAACCCAGCATCGGTCCCCGGGAAATCGGCTGGGAACCAGGGAACTCCATGCTCGAAGTGAATCTGTCGAAGTTCTTCGATACCCCCGAAACGAGGATTCCCACCCGATGATAAGGGGTAGTGCACCAGGCCGTACCAAATAGGTAGTATGCACTTCCATGGCGCAAGGAGGGTCCAAGTTCCCTGAGACGATGAAGTGGCTCTTGAGCGAGATGCAAGGAGCATGATAGGAATTCGAGGGTCCGCTGCAGTTATGGAGGGGTAAGACCCAGGAGGGGCAAGGGCTTTGCGACGGTTCAGAGATTTCTGGGAAGGAAGGTGAGTTCCTTTGAACCTTGCATCTCGATCAAATAAGGCTGTTGAAGGAAGATAAGCATCAGCAGGCCAAGTGGACAGCGTCTGAAGAAGTGCAAAGTTCGCTTCTTCGTCTGTTGATGATGGAAGTTGTACAGGACGAGGTGGATAATGTAGTCGAGGATCTGTAATTGAGAATGCCAGTAAGGAATTCTGGGGTAGAGATCCTGGATTCGTAACCCCTGCCAGAGATGTAAAGGTCTGGCCATGTCCCTCCACTTCATCTTCTTCGGAGGCTTGATACGGATGAAGGATCCCAAGCAGTGTTTCTGTAGATCCAGGGCCTGTAATATCGATGCTCCCAATCTCAAAACGCAGGTCTGCAACATGGACAGGAGGACGTAGAAACGTCGACAGTCGAAGAACCTCAGTCCAAAGCTCAAGAAACGCAGAAGGGTGGATTCTGATAAAAAGCCGACGTTTTGGCTTTCTTGTCGACTTCGCAACGTCTGCGACATCCGGCTCTTCCGCACACCAAACAATCGTAGAAGGCCCAATCTGCATCCGTTGCAAATCTACCTCTCTGCTCAACCACCCACTCCAGCTCCTCTTACCCGCCCTCCACCTCTCGCCCTTCGCCGCCCACAACCCATCCTCCCCAACTCCAAGACTCTCCAGGATATTCTGTATCCCTTCCGCTGGTCCCTCCAGCCCAATCGTGCTCATATAACTCATATCCCATGCAACCGCCCCCCTAGCGCATCCCGCCCTATGCGTAGGTCTATATGACTTCTCCGTCGACGTGATCGGGATTGCGAATCTCCACATGGGGTTCTTTGGCTCCGTCATCCTCGCCCTCTTTGCATGCCAAAGGTGTGTTGGCAACCAAGTCTTATGGATCTGTCTCCTTCGAAACTTCCCCTTCGGCCGTGGCGCGTCGTTCAATTTCCCACTTTTCATCTTCGGCCTCGCAGCTCTCACATCAATCCCCGTATTGCCCTCCCCGCTCGCAACCGCTTTCTTCGCCCTCTTCCTCCCCGCCAGGATTCCAAGCCGTCTCGCCGTCTCCGCTCGTATCCGTCCCCGTGAACTCCCAGGCCTCCTGGTCTTCGCATTCACCGTGGGCGTATTATCATCAATCATCTCCCTCTTCGCCCTATTCTGCAGCCGCTTCGGCACCCTCTTCACATTATGGCTCGCCGTGCGCCGCCGCATGTCCCTCGGTACCTGCTGGAAGGCACGAGCCGCGTGGGCGTTGTTGGATCTCTTCATACCATCTTCGAGAGATTTAATCTCAAATTCTCGTGACTTCAGGAAGGACTGGAGATCCAGCTCTCCATTCTTGAGCGCCGATTCCGCGTGCTGCGTTACTATTGTGCGAGCTGCCCGCATCTTGTCGCGCTTAACGCGTTTGTTATCGGGGGCGCCTCTTTGGCTGGTAGATGAGGATTCCGGGAAATGTTTGCGTTTCTTGGTTTCTAACTCATGGGTGACATTGTCTGTACCTGGATTCGAAGGCATCTTGGGCTGCTATGCGTACACTGAGGTCAGGTCTGCTACGGGGATAATTTATATATATGTCGTATTCTGCCGCATGTTCATTCACCGCCAATGTCACGTGGTTATAAATATTCCAGCCAGAGAGATTGGATCGGAAGGGTGTTCCTCATATTGTGGCTTAAATAAACACTGTGTTACATAACTTGTTAGGTATCATACATTACTACCTGCAATATGCTTGTAGTAATAACGTCCGGAGACTCCAAACGCCAATACCAAAGGCTGTTGCCCAGCTTATATACCCCGCCGTCCGTGGAACCTTCTCACGAGGGGCAAACTCCTACTTAGGTAGCTTGGTAGCTTTAACGAAGGAGAGGATACCTCCAATCGTGTCGACATTGACTTCAATGATCCCAGATAATCATACACTAGATATAATCAAAGAACCTCGCATCCCGCGTCCAAGAGCTTCAATCCCTTGAATGCCTGACTTGACGCAATTTTATCACAATCATACCCTATCTCGATCAGAATCATCCGACGAATCACTCACCCATAGGAGAGATATGTAATCCTAGAAAATCCCTCGATATTCACGGAATACCTCAACATCGTATGGCGATACAGTATTGGTATTTCGCGTACATTTATTATTTTGCGCTTTCCCTATCATGTTGTCAGCTTTCGGCAGCAGAAGATTAAGGTAGGGCAGGTTCAATTAAGCGAGCACGTGCTAGTCCCCCCTTTAGAACCCGACCCCTATGCGTCCCAGGGTCACTTGTAGCACTCGCCACGGCACCATAGAAACGATCTTCCGCTGCATCACAGATCACACAAAAAAGGTCATAAGACGTCAGCGTGCGGCAAATATGCTTGCTCTTGCATTTAGGAAGAAGTTAGGTATGTAGACGGCAGTAAGCTTATCCCAGATGCATGAGCGCCCCTTGCCTAGATCCGGTCAGGGGTGCGCGCATCCTCTTGCCTTCAAACGCAACGCAACTCCAAAGTCTCCGTGCAATGAGCCAACCACCAACCAAGCGCATATTTCCGCCTGATAATCTTCACACACACAACCACCCCCCCCTCACACTCCGATCCAATATATATATCCCAGCCCACCCCGGTAATAACCCCTTCCCATCCCAGATTCCAATGGCGCGACTTTAAAACCTAACTTACAAGGTGGCCCCGAATCAGCTCGCAAGGCGTCCACATGCAGGAAAATTACCGAATGCAAGAGTCTTCCCAACCCCATCTAAAAGGCGCGGTTTTAGACGCGGTTCCCAACAAAAACTCCCGCAGCTCCCTCCTTTCACCTGCCATGCAAATGCGATGCCGGATTCGTGCCCCGGGTTGTTGAAACAAAGGAAATAGTTGTAGTAGTTATGACAAGGGGTGAGGATTGTTGTTACTGCTGTTATGTACGTGTCGGTTGGATTTTTAAAACGGTTTATTTTTTTAATTAAGTATCCCTTCCCACATCCCCGGACCACCAATGTAGCCCAAGGCGGGGTGGAGGCTCGAGGTAGCCATGCCGTGGGTGGCCTCTGTGGCACAGCAGACCCTCTTGTGGCCCAGCGATGCGACAGATGTCGCCCGGATGGCGACTTGTTTGGGACTGATCTCCATGATTCGTGCGGCGCGGGACCGCACGAGATCGTCGGACCAGCTGGCCTCGTAGGGCCGGTACTGGCCGCTTAAGATCTCGCGAACATTTTCTTGCAAGGAGTTGTCGATCGATTCGGCACGACTACGCTTCGCTCCGACACGGTTGGGTGATTCTGCGGATCGCGGATGGTTGTGTAGCTCTTGGAGAGCGCGTGCGGCTTCCTCGTCCTTGGAGAAATACTCCATGTCCGCGTCACGCTTGGCGACGGGCGTATCCAGAGACAGGTCAAGGAAATCCTTGCCCACTGGGCCGGTGTACGACTCGGGCGATGACGTGGGACCACTGTCACAGAAACCCTCAGGCACCGGGGCGATGATGGTCCGGGCCATCTTCTCGCTGCACCGCTTCGCGTACCGACAGCGCGCCTGGACGTCCAGTTTGGACGCGAGAGGCGCGCTCATCAGGCCGGAGGCAGAGGAGATCGAAGATGAGCGGGACGACCGCGACGAGGTATCCGAGACCATCGACTCGGGCGAAGACATCGACGAGACAGAGTTGGCGAGTGACGATCGACGACGAAGCGCGTGCGCCTGGGGCGAGGAGGACAGCCACTTCTCAGTTACCTGAGATGTGCAGACGGTCGAGGCCTGGGCCATGGCGTAACCCATCGAGGACTTGCAGAGCATGTAGGAAGCGGCACTCACTGCAGGAGTGCTGAATCCGGTGCTCGTCGGGGTCAGCCGTGGTGTGGGAAGTAGACCGAGGGCGGGTGCGGGCTTGCTGGGTGGGAAGACTGTAGACGGCGATGGTTCCATGATATTAGGCGTATAATATTTTGGTGTGGGGGTTGATTCGTGGGAACCATATTCGAACGTAGCGTGGTCGATGACCAGGGGTGGAAGGGATCGTACACATGACGCACTGATGGATTTGACATTTGCCGCTGCAGATGCCGGGATAGAGATTTCGTCGAGGTTATCCAACTCAGGATTGAGCTTCAGGATGACGGCTTTCCAATCAGCCGACGGCTCGGCAAGCCTCGAGCAGGTTGAGCCAGGCGATGGGGGGAGCGTGGGGGTGTATTTCAGAACAATGTCAGTCCAGCGTTGGAAGACGGCATCGGTGATGTGGATGCGCCAGTTTACAGCGAGAAGAAAGGCCATCTCGTTCTGGTTAATCTCTAGAGTGTTCAGACCGGAGATCTTGCTCCAGGCGCGAGTGGAGTAGTTGCGGTCCTGGAGGTATTTGGAGGCCAGGATCAGCGCCGCGAGGAACATGCGGCGCCCGCACTGCAGAGCGCGGACGGCGTGGGCGTCGTCCGGCTGCTCCATAGTGAAGTCGTGGCTCGGGACGTGAGGTTTGATGAGCACCAGGTAGTAGAGGGCCACCTGTAGGGTAGAATAACTGGTGCGGGAGCGGCGGAGCGTCTCCTGGATAAAAGTTCGCAGGGGCAGAACGCCCTTGCTGCCCATCTCGCTGCGGCACGCAACCGAGGAGAGGGGCCAGATCGCTTCGACGATCTGGGCGGAGGAATCTGGCAGGGGTATATGAGTGGGGAGGGCATAAACATATCGGGGGTTCTGTCTTGTCATGGCTTACCGACGAGGCTATCGACGAAGTTGACTTTGCGATCGCATTGGCGCACGAGCTGTGGGGGACAGCCCGATCGCGTGGAGCTGGCACTAGTACGCCGGGGGTGGGCGCGAGGCTGAACGGCTGCTTCGGGCAGCTTGTGCTTGGGCCAGGAGACCGAGATCGTAGGGCATGGTTCGTCGAGAGAGGAGGTGGCGTAGGAGGTGCCGCCGTAGCAACAGGAATCAACCGATTCAGAGTCGAGAGAGCTGGTCACAGAGGAGTCGTCAGAGGATTGGGACGAGTTGCTGGACCAGACGCTGGCGGAGGAGGAGGAGGCCGAGGAGGCTATAGACGAGCTGTAGGGGAAGGTAGCGATGTAAAGCGGCGAATCATCATCACCGCGATTCATCTTCGGGAAAGGGGGAGAAAATAGCCGAGGGGTTATGAAGTCAAGTCGGGATCAACGGAACTCCAGTCGCCGTCTGTACAAAGTCAAGTCGATTTACCGTTACTAACTGAGTCCGCCGGGAAACCTCTGGGCTGGGCACCGCGCTCGTGAGCAGAACTGCCGTCGTCGCTTTCAGAGAAGGAGCTGGGCAGAGGGGCCGGTGAGCGTGGTGATGGCTTGGAGGGCGAGGACAGAGCTAGAGCAAAGGGATCGAGGCGATCTCTTCACTTGGGATAAACCGGGTAGACGATGCAAGACTGGCGACTGGAGAGGCGGTAAGAAGGGCGAGGAGCATTGTGTGGTGGCGGTATTTCCTTTTCCGGTGGTAGGAGAGGAAGTCGGCGGATGGGAGCTTAGCAGGACGCAGCTCTCATTGAAGGTCGGAAGAGGGAAGGGGTAGGATCGAAGGCGGCTCTGCAGAGAGATGGGCCACACAGCGAGGAGCCGGGAGAAAAGGGTATAAATATGTAACAAAGGACGGAGTGGAGAGGCTGCGGCGGTGGTGGTAGTCTTGGGAGGGACAGAAGGCAGAGAAGCGGGAGCCTTGTCGACTCAGAAGGCTGGGGAGTCAGCTCGACACGGGAATGGGCGAAGGGTCAAGGCTGGGGCCCGGAGCTGAATCACTCACTCACGCACAACAAACGCTCACGGACACAAGCAGGCAGCCGAAAGGCCAAGTGTATTGCCGCGAGAGGTGCTGGAGTAGAGAATGGTCGTGTGAGGAGGAGGAGGGGAGAGGAGAGTTGCGAGGTGGCGAGAGTAGAGGTTTTGTCTGGGTGGTTGTGCCAGGTAGAAGCGTGTAGAGGAGTGACTCGATCTAGAGGCGAAGGAAGGGGCCCGTGGCAAGTTCGCTCAGGGGGGGAAGGAGGACGAGGAGGGTCGAGGAAGAGATGCAAAGTGAAGAATAAACCAGAGACGAGATGATGGAGAGTGCGAGCAGACTACAGCGAGCCGCGAGGGAATCTAAAGGTGAGAGCCATCCATCCTGGCGATGAGGGACAGAAAGGGGAGGGCCAGAGGCTGCGGGCGACTGCGGGTTTTGTCCGAGTGAGAGAGAAGTGCGCCAGTGGTCACAGTGCTACGGCAGACTCGGGCAGACTACGGCGGGCCAGAGCCCCGGGTGAGCGCAACACTGCCAACTCGCAACGCCACCCTCTGAAGTCCATGACCGTGCAGCCAGGGCAGGGCCTCGTCGCTGCCACCCTCAACGCCATCCTCACTTGCCGTCTAAGCCTCGCCACCGCGTGGGCGAGTGCTATTCTGAGCCACGCCTTGCCCTGCGCGAGCTCATACGAGGGCTCGCAGAGGCGACGAGTATGTTCCCCGAGATCGCTCGCCATCGAGGTCGAGATGGAAATCAGACTCAGAACACCGTCAGGCCGCACCGAGAGGACAGAATACTGTTAACACAGCCGCGCCAGAATACGGTAAATACCCTTGCCACCACCTGCCCCCGCTGCCTGGCTGCCACCGCGCTGGTTGGCTGATGGCCTGCAGCGCATCCTTCCCAGGCGGAGATGAGGATCCCCTCCCACGCTGGTTACTCACTGTTCTGCATTTCTGCATTACACAATACCGTATTTCCGTATTTCCAATGACGGGCCACCCACCAGGGCATGATGATTTTCATTATTACCGTATTCCCTGCCTGACCGTCATCGGGTATTCCGTATAATTCCCACCGCGCATATCTCCCTTCTGACATCACTCGCGCTGTAGATAGGACCGCAGGAGTACTTGCGTTACACGCATCATCATAACAGCAGTCGTAGACGTTCGTACCAGCGCAAGTGAAACCGGCATGCGACGGGCGATGAGTCAAGGCCGCCCCAATCGCGATGGGGGCGTGTGTCCCCTTTCGCCCCTTCATCGGCTGGCGTGGTGAGACGCTTGCGTTGCGACCGCGCGAGTGACAAGACGAGTACAGTACCTGACCAAAAAGTACCACTATCCCCCTCCACGCCATCCAGCTCGGCGCCTGCCCGAACACAACCCCGCGGCCCTCCTGGCCCTCACTCTCTGTGCCACGGCGAGTGATATCCAATATGGCCATACCAAGGGGGGTCAACATGCCAAAAGGACAAACTAACTAGACTAGACTTCCGTGTCACGCTGTGGGACCCGTGACTGGTACGAGGTACGAAGGGGCTGGTTCCAACCCTCACGACTCATCAGTCAGAGGCGCCCGTTGCACGGTGCAACATAGTCAGAATCTTACTCTCAGCGGTGCCACCACAGAGAGTACAGCTCTGGAAGTATCCAATGTGCGTGCGTACTCGCAACAGCCCAGGTAAATTAAAGCCATCTGGCATCACGGGACGCGGCAACTCGCCGACCGAGGGAGGCTGGCCACACATGATCCGTGAACTTTTGCTCAATTTTCGTTCGATATTTTCTTCCCTTTTTTTTTTCTGCATTTCGCATGACCCAGCCCAGGCACCATCCGAGACCGTATCGGAGACCGTATCGGAGGAAGACGTGACGCGGCCACGCCTCGGAAGCGCGCGGTAACGCAAGAAGAGAGTAAAAGACGCCACACGAAAAGGCCACGGAAGTACCGAAGAAGGCCACTATACCGAGGGAGTCGGGGGAAATACGAAAGCTGCTCTCTCCCTCAGAGCCACAGTCTTGTCATACGGTAATATCGATGCGGACGATCCTGTAATATGAAATGGGCGCAGGGAAATACGACGGAATTACCTCAGAATTACACCACACCACAATCCATACCCGTACACACATACAGTACCAACACCCAACGCAGCATCCCCACCACCACCCACCCACCATCCGTCTCCCACCACCCGCCAAGAGAGTTCGCATGCATGAGTCACCCCGCCAATGGAGTCGCCACGATTGCCAATCAGCGCCACGCCTAGCCTGCAGGGGGCCGAGGGCAAGGCCAGTCGCCCATCACCAACGCTTTTCTCGTCCGGCTCCCAATCATCTCAACAGACTCCCGCTTCCGGGCTAGCCGGGCCTGCCGTGGACATAGCTCCGGGGATGCGCAGGCACCAACCATGCAAGACCCACCCCGGCGCCCACTTCCTACGGCGCCCCAGAGCGACCAGCCTGTGCAGACGGAGCCTTGCTTCCCCCCATCGTTACAGTATTATTGCCGTTCAAGGGCCAAAGTTTGATGCTGATGATGGGCCTTAACCTTGCTCTGGATTGCTGACGGGTGCTGACTGATTCGCGCGCCCCCCTCCCCATTACGCACCCACTTCCCCTCTGGGCTCGAGACACCGGGCAACTAGTCCTCTCATCTCCCTCCCTTGATGCCCCTCAGGCAACTACAGAAGCACGATTCTCTCTCCTTCCCCCGTGTCTCCATCATGGTCTGCCCTTTTGCTGACGGACGGCCCCCGAATTACCCAGGTTGGGAGGTCGGGGACGGGTAGAGTAACCCTCTCAGCCAGCCTGAGGTACATCCACAGCTCCGCACATTACATCAGGTCATCATCTGTCTTCTTCTTCCAAATATACCCTACTTTAGCTTTCTGCTTAGCATGGATGGGGGGGAAGCTCCATCGGCAGGAGGTATTCTTAGACTTTCTACAGGTCCTCATTCTGCTGCCTACCGAATGTTAGAGAGGGGGGAGGGAGGAAGGAGGAAGGAGGGGTCACGGTGCAGCCGAGACATCGCGAGGCTGCGCGGGAGGCTGTGGACTTGTCCTGCCAACGATGACTCCGATACGCCTGCTTCAGACCTCGTACTGGCCCCGTTGTGTGCGCGCCGGCGGGGTAAAGGGAGATGCAAATCAACCTGGCAGCCTAGGAGACGGGTGCCGTAGCAATCTCCTACACTTTACACGTCGTCATCGGACAGTTTAAGCAGGGAGGTGCTGCGGGTGGGGCAGTGCGAGTTTCAGCTTGTTCTGGAAAGAATGTAAAATCGGGGAATGTGGAACTGTGGAAATGCTGCTGCCTCCATCGACTTGGTCGAACTTGGAATAAGGCAAGGCGAGAGGGAGACGCCAACAACCACGCCAACTCTAGCAGTCCATACGGACCATCACGTGTGAGTGGGATCACGAGGCAGAATTGGATTTGAGTCACGGGCCTACCAGAAGTTAGAGTGGATCTTAGGCGATCCATCCCAGAAATGGTGCAAGGTAGGAGGACAACATCAGAACAGTGGGGAACGGAGTGAATATGTTCCATTCTTTTGATGGAGATCCCGAACTTTCGGACGCGCCTAAATGCCCTATCCTATGTGCAAATTGCTATCCAAATCAGAATGCACAACTAGAGGTATCCCGATATATACAGTCCAGCCTATAACAAAAAGTATACATACCCTTCGCCTACCAAAGTACAGTCATCTAGCTGGGCATGGCAGCACGGCAGTGGATCGCGCACTGGCTGTTCTGCGAATAGCATGCACCGAGATTCTGGGCGAATGTCGGGTGTTCCAATTTGCACTGCGCCAGCTGGTTGGCCTGTTATAAAAATTCATAGATCAGTGAGAAGGTCTTCCAAAGAGCTGATACTTATGCGTGTACTATTTCTCCCCGGAATACGTTTCATATTATGCGTCCCAAAGACGTCTCTTCAGGGATGGAGAAGGGCTTACGCAGTTTACAGCGCATTGCTATAACATCAGTCAGCAACTATTTATCACAGGAAAGACAATTGAAATAGAAAATGGCATTTCAGGAGCAGGAAGAGGAAGACGCACCTGATAATCGACCTTTGGCTCTTTCTTCCCGAACCCCAATATCGGCTCGCGTGCCTCCAGCGAGGACTCTATATCACGCGCCTCGAGGCCATTGTAGTGCTCAGTGAGCTCGCGGACGATAGGCTGCGATAAGACCATAGAAACGCTCAAGGCGAGAGCAGGGGCGAAGGTGGAGAACTGCATTTTGATGATGACGGTGAGTGAGATTGGAAATGTAAGAGGGAAGGGGTTCGAAAACTATTGAGAGTGGACTGTGGTGAGAGGCAAGTTCAATGATCAAAGACAAGAAGGATATCTTCTATCTAATGCTCCATCCTCAAGCCGGTGCATCGAGAGAGAGATATACCTCTCCATCTCTTTTCTTGATCCAATCCCTCTATAATTAGAGCCTCTACGAGCAGCTATCTCGACTATTTTCTGCCCAGAAAAATTCCACCATCTCCTCCCACGGGAGTACGCTCTCAGCCATAAATCCTGCGTTTGGAAGATCTCCATCGGTCTCATGGTCTGCTGGCTCTTCTCCCACTTAAGAGTGTCTACAATCTCCCTGAAGATAGTGATCCAACGGGATCAGAAAGGTCGTCATTGGCGTTCGTCTGGGCAACGACAATCCGAGTTTCTTCGTACAAACCCTCGTGACGAGCCAACGAGGTGATTCAGGACTGACCAGTGAGCCAGAGATAAATCGCTGAGGTCTGAAATGGGAGTCAGTCGCACAAATCCTGGCTGCAAGTAGGGAGGAACAGTGCTCACAACAGGCTGGGCCATGGAGCAGAACATCTGGAGCCATGATAGAGTGAGAGTGGACTCTGGTACCCCAGGCAGGCATCCACGTCCCCGTGGGTGTCTTCTTCAGCATCTTGATTGTCCTTCAGCTATTACAATCGCATCTAACTTTGAGGTTGAGGTTAACAGCAACTGCGTGCAGCATGCACGACGTCCTCCGCCTGACTGATATAAGATCGGCCCCCGGTCTGATCATTCCCGCTCAGATTATTGCCCCAGATGCGGAGCTACTCCAGCTAGGAAGCTGATAACGCTCTTCAGTGACGATGGTACATCAGCATTCCTCAGCTATACAGGTATCTCGACGAGTGAAATCGAACCCCGATATACTATCCCGCCGCTCCCCTCTATCGCGCCTACAGTATTGCGGTCCCAACTCCGCAATGCCATGGTGGTGCCAGAGATATCAATCATCTTGAAGCCGCTTCCCCCATCCTTTGATTTAACTCTCCATAGTTCATTGCTGGATCTGTGCCCGCTAACGTACCTTTGTTATCCGTTGGAACATTAACCCAAGTTAAGTCGTGCACTCGCCGGTCGCTTATTTCCCCTTGGCCTCAAATAGGTATTGATATCCCGAGTCCGTCCCGGACGGAGATGTTTGTGTAGCAACTCTAGAAGATGAACGTGGCCCACTTGGCCCAACGCCAATTGTTTGCGACGTTACATTCTCAGTAAATGATAAGCTCTCATTCCCCATCTCAAACCGCACAAGCACTTATATCCACGTGCGTCCTACAGCAGTATCCTTCTCTAGCGCCACCTTGCAAGCACCACGGACTCACTATGCCTGCGAGGCCCGTGATCGCTATTGCGGGACTCGCTTGTGAGACTTCCACCTTCACTCCCTCGAAGACATTAGCGCCAGCATTCCACCCCAAGCGCGGGGACGAGATAATCAACAAATATGCCTTCATCCAGCCCGGAACTTCTCTTGCCAGGGCGGCAGACTGGCAGGGAGCCCTTATCGGTCACGCACTGCCGGGCGGGGTCGTCCCGCGCTCCGCCTTCGAGGAGCTTGCCAGCGAGATTATCATGCGGCTGAAGGACATCGTCGCCGCGAGGCCCATCCAGGGCCTCTGGTTTGACATCCACGGCGCCATGTGCGTAGAGACGCTCGACGACGTCGAGGCCGAGCTCCTCCGGCGCATCAGGCGCGTCATCGGCCCCGATGTCCTCGTCTCCGCATCCATGGACCTGCACGGTAATGTGTCGCGCGACCTCTGCCATCAGACGGACCTCATTACCTGCTACCGCATGGCGCCACACGAGGACACCATGGAGACGAAGGAGCGCGCTTGCCGCAACCTCGTCGACCTGATATCCCAGGGTCCGGCGGGTTCAGGTTTAGGTACGCCGGAGCGGCTACGGCCCATCAAGGCCTGGGTTCCTATCCCTGTCCTGCTCCCGGGTGAGCAGACCTCCACCCGCGACGAGCCTGCAAAGCACATCTACGGAGCAGTTCCTGCAGTCGAAGCCGTGGAGGGCGTCATCGATGCAGCTATCTGGGTCGGGTATGCCTGGGCCGATGAGCCGAGGAATCGCGCGGCAGTCGTAGTCACAGGCTGGGACGAGACCGCCGTCTCAGAGGGCGCCGAGAAGCTCGCGCGGCTCTTCTGGGATGCCGTCGAGGACTTTAAGTTTGTTGCGCCTTCAGGGTCTTTCAAGGATTGCCTCGACGCGGCGCTGGCGTCCAAGGCTCACCCCTACTTCATCTCAGACTCTGGAGATAACCCAACCGCAGGTGGATCTGGTGACATGACATGGGGCCTCACACAGTTGGTTGCCCGTCCAGAGTTCAAGGACGCTTCTGGTCCTATTGTCATCTATGCCAGCGTCCCTGGGCCAGAAGCAGTCCGCATGGCTGTCGAGGCTGGTGTTGGCGCTACGGTCACCGTCACTGCCGGGGCTGAAGTCGATCACATTCACTCAGGTCCCATCACCCTGACCGGGAGAGTACATGCTATCAAGCATGGAGACAGGGATGCCGTCATTGAGGTCGTGCTCCAGGTTGGTAGCATCTTCGCGATCCTCACAAAGCTCCGCAAACCGTATCATAAGGAGCACGATTTTACAGACCTTAATCTCAAGCCTCGTTCCGCTGACATTGTCATTGTCAAGATTGGGTATCTAGAGCCAGAGTTGTATGATATGGCGGCAGACTGGATGCTGGGCCTCACTCCGGGTGGCGTCGACCAGGACCTCGAGCGTCTGGGACACCACAGGATTCGTCGGCCAATGTGGCCATTCGATAAGAAGTTTCCTAAGCAGCCGAACCTCGGCGCCAGGATAATTCCTGCGTCGAATAAACCGCTACCTGAATCTAACGATTGAATGGGGTGTCTAGTTATGGGCATTAAACATCAGCTAGATGGGTATGCTGAATGCAAGGGGTGCAAAGGGCTAGAAAACCGCTGCTATGAACTAAACCCCACCTTCATAGCACATATAACTTAAGTTGTACGTAGAATATGGCTAAAATATTTGAAGTATGGCATCTTAACACTTTTGCCCCCCCCCCCCTCCCCTTCCTCTTCAACACTCCCACACCAACCGGCCTTCTTAGGCGGCAGATCTACCAGCGTAAAAAATAGCTATGATCATAGGATCCTCCGTATTTCAGACATAAGGGTGAACAATATATACGGAAATGTTTACTTGAGCCGGTATAGTGCTGTACTCCAAACAATGATTGGGTTTTTGCTGCGAAATGTGAGCGAAGAAGAGATAAATTAGTCTCAAATAGAACGTAACAGGCTAGCCAGCCAACTCAGGACTAACAACGGTTTCCACGGAAATGGAGACTTACGGTGCTATATAATTCAGGCCTACGATCAAGCATAAAATTATAGATTGTGTATTACTTACGCGCCTGGAAACTTGTCTCATAGCACGACCCAGGATATCGCGTTGTCAGTAGTTCTGAAACGAAAGTTGCCAGCGTTGCCCTGCCAACGTCGCTTCCAAACAATGTTAGGCTCAAACTACCCCCCGCTCCAAATTCGCTTCGGAGATGCTCTTGGCTGATCCTGCACGAGCTCAACTCTTTAACCTGCTGAAATCCCGTCTCTCTGCTCTGTTCAAGTCGTCCTGTAGCAATTAAGACGGCGGCCGTGAGCCTTTCCTCGTCATCTTCTTGCTCGCAGCCGAGCACAGCATCTCTGCTCTGTCTGCGCCGGCTTCAATTTCTAGGGTAACACATCATCCCACAACGCTACTGAGCCCGATCCACCATGTCCAACTTCCTCAACAGCCTCTTCCCCTCCTCACAGGGAGGGAAGGGCGAGAATTCACTGCCAGCCCCTTCCAGTGACCAATTCAGCGAGCGGCCGCACACTCCGACTCGCAACAGCTTCATTACACCAGTCTCGACCCCACAAGGAAGCCCGAGCAAGAAACAGAATCCTCCAGGAGCCAATGACCTACCCACTGCCTTTGATAATGCTATGAAGCTCGGCTCCTCTACCCTCGGCAGCCCTGCGAAGTTGGGCCGGCAAGCTGGCACGCCATTGTCGCCAGGGAAGGGTAACGCGCTTGCTGGAGAGGATTCATATTTCGGCAATTCGACGTCGAATATAGATAATAGCATCATTCACAAAGCTGCAGTCGCCCCAGGCAGCCCTCTGCGGAAACAAGGGAAGGAGAATACCCCACCAGCATCACGGCAGGGAATGGAGCCACCCTCTCAAAATCAAGCTGCGATATCTCGACAGGAGCCTTATCAGTCTCGGGATCAACCGCAGTTGACTAGGAAGTATAATACTCAGCGGGGCCTGAGTGCTGAAGAATTGGAGATCCTGCAGAAGCCTAATGTGAAACGGCTTGCCAACGTCACTCAACTCTGTAAGTACCATGCAAATGTTGCTACTGGCGCTCTGCTGATACCATATAGACTTCCTCGACTATTATTTCGACCTCCTGACATATGTCGGAGCTCGTCAGAACCGCCTTGAGCACTTCAGAGCCGAATTTCCAGCACCTCCTGCTACACCAGAGGAGACATACAAACCGGTGTGGCAAAAGTATGTTGGCAGGGAGCGAGCTAACCTACGAAAGCGCCGCGTTCGTCTCCGGCAGGGCGATTTCCAGATCCTCACACAAGTTGGCCAGGGTGGATATGGACAGGTCTTCCTTGCCCAGAAGAAAGATACCAGGGAAGTTTGCGCGTTGAAGGTCATGAGCAAGAAGCTGCTGTTCAAATTGGATGAGGTTAGACATGTATTGACGGAACGTGACATCTTGACAAATGCGAAGAGCGAGTGGCTTGTTAGATTGCTCTACTCCTTCCAAGATGACAAGAGCATTTACTTAGCAATGGTAAGTCAGCAGACAGATTACTCGACGGGAACTCTAACCTCACCTTAGGAATATGTCCCTGGCGGAGATTTTCGTACTCTACTCAACAACACTGGAGTGCTTGCCAACCGCCATGCCCGATTTTATATCGCCGAGATGTTCTGTGCTGTTGATGCACTCCACCAGCTGGGTTACATCCACCGAGATCTCAAACCTGAGAATTTCTTGATTGATTCTACGGGTCATGTTAAGCTTACAGATTTTGGTCTCGCGGCTGGCGTCTTAGCCCCTGGAAAGATTGAGTCCATGAGAGTCAAGCTTGAGCAAGTTGGAGAAACATACGTGCCATTTGGCAAGCCGATGGACCAACGAAGTGTAGCCGAGCGACGAGAAGGTTACAGGTCAATGAGAGAGAGGGATGTCAACTATGCCAAGTCCATTGTTGGATCTCCCGATTACATGGCTCCCGAAGTGCTGAAGGGCGAAGAGTACGAATATTCTGTCGACTACTGGAGCTTAGGATGTATGCACTTCGAAGCTCTGACAGGATTTCCGCCATTCGCTGGTGCTACGGTGGAGGAGACCTGGAAGAACCTGAAGCATTGGAAGGAGGTTCTGAAGAGACCAGTCTGGGAAGACCCAAACTATTTCATTAGCAATCGCACTTGGCATTTCATTACAAGGTATATGTTACGCTACCACAATCTCAAATATTACTAACTTTTATAGCTGCATTGCATCGAAGAACAAGCGCTTCGCAAACATCAAAGACATTTATGCGCATCAGTACTTTGCTGAGGTTGACTGGACTACACTCCGAACCCAACGTGCCCCATTCGTCCCAGAGCTTGACTCCGAGACAGATGCAGGGTATTTTGACGACTTCAGCAACGAAGCTGATATGGCCAAATACAAGGAGGTTCATGACAAACAGGCTGCACTAGAGAGTATGGCCGATAGAGAGGATCCCATGAGCAAGAGCCTATTCGTCGGTTTCACATTCAGGCACCGCAAGCCTACCACGGAAGATGGAGGAAAGTCCAGCCCAAGGAAAGGCATTGCCACAGATGGCACGTTTGGGACTATGTTCTGAATGAGGGCGCAGTGCCTGGTAATCGGATATTACAGCTTTCTTTCCATCTTTGCGTATTGGGTGTTCTAATATGGGTGTGTAGAGAGCGGGGCATACACGGGCGCGGTTCTGGGTTGCCCGTCTTATTATTGATTCATTGCTAGTTAGCGGCATGCTTTTTTCCTGTTTCCGCTGATAGTCTGGGCAGTTCAAGAACGGGCCGACGCAATTGAGACGTTGTAATAATAGTCATCAGAGAGTACAATTGAAGCTCAGAAGCATACGACGTCAACTGTTCAAACCCGACAACATACAGTGCTTCTCAGCCCCTTTTATTAATACGGGCGATTAATCCGCCGATAGTTGTAAGAAGCGAACGGACACGGCTGTTAGATAATGTCCGGCGCCGCTTAGATACCTAATGCCTTGCCACTCCAAACCTGATTTCGTCTCAACAAACTAATTCATTCTGTAGACGGATGTTTTTAAAATTGCCGTCTTGTAGTCAGGACATGCGTGTTCCTGACTACTCCCAGGCGTGTTGGTGAAAGCATGCAGTCCGCACACGGCGCCGATGCCGAGACCGAGATTGGCAAAGTGAGCAATAGGGCATGCGAAAGCTGTTATCGCGCGAAAGCGAAGTGCATTCCTCAAGCGGGGCGCGGGGTTGAGAGTGATAAGTGTTCGAGGTGAGTGAAAGACACCTGAAATGCTATTTTGTTTGTAGAGTTGCGAATTCAAAATTATTTTTAATGCTGCAGCTGGACTGATTTGGGGTGCAGATGTCACCGACTGCAGAAGTCATGTGTGAGGCCGACGCTGAAACCTAGAAAGAAGAGAGGGCCAAATGTCTCAATGTATGTACCTCCAGTAAATCCCATATTAGGAGGCATGTTATCGTTTGTTTCCTATAGTTTGGACTGGAGTATACGTCCGAGCAAATAATGATAGACCTGCTAACGTCTTTCCAGGAACACCGCGCAGCTAGAAAAGAAGATTGAGAGCCTAGTGGCACTCCTATCTACAGGTCGATCGCCTGTGTCCCCCATTGTCGAGCCCAGATCAGACATACATGTCCTCGCCGCCGCCTCCCCATCAGCCAAGCCAAATATAGAATGTCTTCAAGACATGCCGTCCAACGCTGGCACCACTACTACTTCAGTGC
The DNA here is from genome assembly GCA_000827325.1 of Oidiodendron maius Zn. Classification (NCBI taxonomy): domain Eukaryota; kingdom Fungi; phylum Ascomycota; class Leotiomycetes; family Myxotrichaceae; genus Oidiodendron; species Oidiodendron maius. The sequence goes on along the minus strand of KN832872.1, from coordinate 47,185 downwards.
AACCAGCCTTTGATTCCTCCGTAACAGCGCGATATGCCGCCGGTAGTACTGCCGCTCTCACACCAGCGTGTAGCGTGGCCTCTGACTTCGAGCTACGCGAGGAGAGAGCCGAGAAGCTGCTGAGGTTTAAGGAGCAGTTCCAGGTGCATATCCCCGTGGAATTCGTCTTGCCTGGGGAGACGCCGCAGGGGCTTCAAGCTTCGAGGCCATGGCTGTATAGGACTGTGATGATGCTCTCCTGTCAGGAAGAGCGGAATCGGCAGATTGAGCAAGGAAATCAGATCGCGCGAGATTTGATGGAGGCCATGCTCATCCGAGGTGAGAAGAGTCTGGATATGTTCCAGGCATTGTTGGTATATAATACTTGGTAAGTTTTTCTACTTGTTCAGGCGTGAGGTCTTAAATAGAATATAAGCTAAACGGTTATAGGAACATATTCTTTACTGGTCTTACTCCGCAAACGATATCCGCTGCCGCCATGCAGCTTGCTATCGCCATGTCGATCGACTTGGGTTTGAACAGACCGGCCCGCCAAGAGGAAGGCGGTACAGCTGAGGTAGAGAGGTGGGCGCTTAATGAGCAACAGCAAAATGATTCAAAACGGACACTCGATGAGCGTAGGGCATATGTCTACTGCTACCTTCTGACATCGACGTAAGTAGACCTTTGAAGGGGAGATACCAGACTCTAATTTCTGGCTAGATCATCTCAATGCGTGAAGAAAATTGAGAGTTTCAACGCTACACCATACTTGGAATACTGCTGTCAAGTTCTCATAGAGTCTGCTGAGAGTGAACTGGATATTGTTCTGGCGTATTCCGTCAAGTTACAAGCGTTTACGGAGTGCATCAATAGAACTGTGACCGAATGCTCAGATCCCAACACCAGCAAAGCTCCCATCTGGATGCACGTGTCGTCCGCGAAGATAGGACTGCAAAATATCGCAGCCTCAATACCATTGGATGTACGAGGTCACAGTGAGTGTCCGTGTGCGGTAACACCTTGAGCAGTCTTAACTGACCAATGTCGACAGTTCAATTATGCATGAAATATCGCAGCACTGAAATTTTCCTATACGATTCATGCATCCAGAAGCACCTGTTTCCAACAACCGGCTGCTCTCAACGGCTAGACATGCTCTACTCTTGTCTTCTAACAGCCAAACAGTTTCTTGACCTCGTACTCGAGCAACCACGGAGGAACTACCTCGGATATAACGTCATTAATTGCTCTCAAATCGGTCACGCTTGCTCGACACTCATCAAACTCTCTTTCGTGGAAGAAGACGGCTGGAATCTGGGTAACGTTAGAGAGACGATTAACTTGCCATTCTACCTCAATCAGTTCATCACCAATTTTGAAGCGGCTGGCGAGACGATTGATAGAGTGCAACTGACTCCGTGCAAGGCGTCCTTCCCCACAGGCTGCTCGCGAGCTATGCGCCGCGTCCTAGCGGCCTGCGAGCAAAAGTACGCCGCGGAATCCGGGGCTGCTACATTTCAGGAGCAGCAAGCGTATGTGCCTTTAGATGAGCCGTTGCCGAACATTTCGTACGACCATTTCGACAATGCGTATTGGGAGGCTCTGATTAGTGATTTTGTCCCGTGAGGGTCTTTTGGTAGCTGGGTCGATGGTTGTATAATATTAGGCGCTTGAGGATCTTGGGATGAAAATATGAGTGCGGGATTTATTCCTGATAGGTCTTTTAATAAGAGTATTAAGTTTGCTCTTGGGACTGGGGCATATTTGGAAATTCTGGCGTCCTCGTGGAATCCGGGCAAGAGGGAGATCACAATCACTCCAGATACATAATGCACATAGAGATGATCTACAGATCCACTCCTATATACTGACTTCCCTTCTAAGCTGTCTTTGAATGTTTTAAGACCCCCAACCTCGTCTACAATGTTACAATGATATTCCCAAAGCTTTCGTAAATTGAAACCCTGCCCTCGCTAATAAAAGGGGCATAAGCCACTGTCAGACCCACACTAAAATACATCGGTATACAGCCTGGCGAGCCATCACTTGCGCAGCAAAAGCATTCACATCAAGGGAGACTCCTATCATGATCATTTATGGATTCCCACTGTAACAATCCGAGGATACCTCAGATGGCATTAGTCTATGAAGCAAAACTACAACAGCCCCTCTATGTCGCAAAACGCCGTCTATATGTATCATTCATCCACGACCAACAATCCAACCGATCGTGTATCTATCTAAGAAACTTATCATCTATGTGATCGCGTGCACAAAGAAGACATAGTCGTCGTTAGAGAAATGGCGATTTATAAAGTATTTTTACTCTTCTTCGTCGGTATCTGGGTATTTAGGTGTGCCTTTGGGCGAATTAAGCCTGAGCATAGTTAGCAGTTATTTCATTTGGCTTGGTGAGAAAGGTCAAACCATTCAATGTGTCTCAGCCTTCTCCTAGCCTCCTGCTCCTTCTTTTCCTTCTTGGTCATCTTCTTCTTCTTCTTGGACTTGAACGCCATGTCTCCCGTATCCTCCGCCCCGCTATTCGCTGCGGAGGCATTGGCGCTCGCATTGGCACTGGAAACAACACTGCTAGCAATGCTAGCAACGCTGCTATTGAACCCACTGCCAGGCCGACTGCTGTCCTCGAACCGATCGGCAGCTACTGCTAGGTGGCCTTTGTGCGTGACGCGGCCATCGGCCACATACCATTGCTCGGGACACAAGGCGCCAACGAATTCTTCGTTGTGAGAAATCATTACCACTCCACCTTTATAGTCCCGAATGGCAACAGCGAGACCACCAAGAGAGTCACGATCTAAGAAGTTGGTCGGCTCGTCGAGGACGAGAAGATGCGGGTTATTCCACATTGCTCCGGCCAGCACAACCTTCACTTTCTGCCCTCCGGACAATCCAGAGATCTCGTTATGGTTTGCAATCTCAGGATCGAGACCCAGGTCTTCAAAATGCTTTGAGATGACCCTAGGAGAGAGTTCTCGGAAACCAAGTCCCTCACGCGATGCTTCATGATCATCGAATTCTTGAACAAGTTTGCTAAATCCAAGTTCGATAAGAGTCTCGCGAGAGATTTGAGTGTTGTATTTAGGCAGCAAGCCAACCCACTTGATTTCGTATTGGAATGTCTTCTTCCATTTTTGGCGGCCCATGATGGCCTCTATCCGCTTGCCTCCTTTGCCATCCCCAAGGTCTACCAGCTTTTCCATTTGGGCTTTGTCTTCGGGTGACAGAATACGAGTCTGCTTCATGTGTACTTCACGGTCGTCGCCATTTGCGTAACGCCACTGAAGGTACTGATTGGGCGTCTTTTCCAGGTGCATTTCAACATGCTCAAGGGCGTGCTGCTTAATATATCCAATACGCAAATTGGGATGCTTCTCGACGCGACCAGAGCTGGGGATCGTCTCGCCGGTGAGGAGTTTGATTAAAGTCGACTTCCCGGCACCATTACCACCGATGATGGCGGTCCTGGAAGACAGAGATAACTGACATGAGACGTCGTATAAGGACGGCTTCGAGGCCCCAGGGTATGTATAAGAGCAATTCGTCATCCGGAGAATAGATCTTGTATTGGACTTAACACCGGTAAGGATGCCCGGTGGGGGGAATTTGAATTGGACATTGGAGGCAGAGAGTGTGTAGTAACTTTTGGCTTCGGGTCTTTGCTTAACAAAAGCAGCTAAGTTACCCTTGTAGGATTTGAGCTTCTTTCCAGGCTCGTAATGATAAATGTCAGTACAGACTTCGTCAAGGAAGCCGGAGTCATGGGAGACAATCAAGGAAGTAATCTCGGTGTGCGACTTGAGATACTCCTGTAGCCATTTGACATTTGCAACATCCAAATGATTGGTGGGTTCGTCAAGAAGAAGCACATCCGCTTTCATTAGCATTGCTCTAGCAAGTGCAAGCTTCATCTTCCAACCACCGGATAGAGATCCAACTTTCTCGGACTGGCGTCCTCCTGGTCCAGACGTAAAACCGACTTCTGATAAAACTTCAGAGATCCTTGCAGTGCCTTCCTTGGCAATTTCTGGGTCTTTCGCGACGAATTCTAGGATGCTGATATCGGCATCCTCGCCTTGGTTATGCTCAACGAAGCAAGTTCGGAGAACATCTTGGCTAGGGAATCCTTCTAACTTTCCAGTGGAGATACTTCGCATGAGAGTAGACTTGCCGGCACCATTTCGACCGCACAGGCCATATCTATGCCCCTTCAGGAGGCGAAGATTTGTATGTGAGAGCAAAAGCATACCACCGTACGCGAGAGAGAAGTCGGTGTTTACGATTTCAACTTCACCATCGTCCTCCTTAATGGGCTGTCCGAACTTTCGGTGGTCTTCTTCAATGTAAAACTGTTGCACGGCATCTCCAACTACCTTCGCTGCTCCTGGCAACTGCATGATATGCTCCAAGTAAGGCGTAATCATGTTCGGAATGCGAGCTAACTCGCGGTGATTGACATCCTCCGCTACCATGGTGCATATGTATGGTCTTGCGAGTTTGAAAACTTCAAGATCGCCACCAAGTCCAGATGCCTTTTTGATCTCAGTCTCGAGGATCTTTGCAACGTCTTCGGATGTGGTCCTCGCAATGGCGCCGCTTGCAATATTGCCATCATCGTCTCCCATGGCTTTATTTATGACACTTAGTGCTCGGGCAGCCAATTCTCGAACTTCAGGAAGGGAAGCCCGGTCCTCGACGCCTTTCACACCAGGTTTCAGTTTGGGCAAGAATGTCCGCGCCTCGACGGGATCATGGACGAGCTTGGTCAAGTTCTCAACAACCACTACTGTCTGGCGGAGAACTTCCTGGGCCGTGGTGGGATCGTTCAGAGCTCTTTCGAGAAGAGGTGTGAGAAGTGCAAGCACAGGAGATGTGACGATTGCAACGAAGGTGGTTTGCGACAACGCATGGATGGCTTTCTGGAGTGTTTCCTTGCTAGGGTTTTCCATGGTAGCAATTAGAAGAGGCACCCTTGGAGCGACATCATCGTTTGAGAGGAGGGTGGTCAATGCGGTCATGGTTGTCACAGCTTGCTTCTGGATCTCCGCCTTCATGTCCGTCATTCCAGCTTCAACAATAGGAATTAAGCCAGCGAGCTTTGTCCCCATCGCCTCGCGCAAAATGTCTTTATTGTTTGCCTCCTCCTTGCTGCAGTCAATCTCCAACTTGGCCTTATCTGCCATCCTCTGTAGCAACTTGTAGGCAGTGACAGCAGACTGCCATTTGCCCGTAGGCTTTGACAGGTAGGCACTGACAGCTGGCATGAGACCGACAACGAGAGCTTCAGAGCTCAAATTTTTAAATAGGGCGTCGATCCCGTAGTCAGCTGCCTCTCGTACGACTGCATTTTTATCTGAAATAGCATCGAGAGCACATGCCACCATCCCCCCATCCTGGAGCAGGAGCGCCACTTCGCTGATGTGTTGTCTAGGAGGGAATCGCTCAAACAAAGCACCAAGGAGATTCTGGGCGCCTTCCCGTCTCTCTGCACTCTTTTTGTTCGCTGCGGCTTTCTTGATCTCTGCCAAGATTCCATATTCCTTCAGCGCTCGGAAACCGATGGGCGAGCTTAGAACAAGATCGCACAGCGCGTAGGCTGCATCTACAGAGTCCTTGGAAGTCTTTGCATCAAAGGCCGCACCGAGAAGGGTCGAAACATCTGCCTGCAATGGAGCAGTGGCGTCTGTGGGTTTGACAATCATGGTCGGCTGGTTGGGCAGCTGGGAGACGTGGTGGGGCATTTCTGAGCGTGGAAACGCCCTATAAATCGGAAGATGGGTGTCGCGGCAGTCTGACGATACTATTTTATTTTTCTCGTTGGTTTGTACGCTCTCAGCTGGGTCGTCGAAATTTGCGTGAGTTTGCGCGACGGCTTTCTACTCGAGGAAACGTGGTCGAGAATCCGCCCTGCAATTCGCGCACTGGAATAAGCGGCACGAAGCAGAGAAAATTGTGAGATGGCGATTGTAGAGTGGAGAGGTATCTAGCCAAGCAGAAAGGAGACTCTCAGGCCGCAAGTGGCACGAGAAAGAGGGAACGGAAGAGGAACCAAAGGAAAGATGGAAAGAATATGGAAGCAGCGTCCCAGGCGGACTTATTTTTTCCTGCGCTGAGATTGTCAGCGGCGGGCAGACCAGATTAGAACTCCCGCTAGTCCCAAGATAGCTAGACAGGACCCCTCCAACATTTCACGTGACTATTTATTTCCCCAAGGGCTCTGTTCCGTGGAGTTGAGTAGGGCGGCGGGGGAGGAGATAAAAATGAGGAAATTGGCCTCCATAACTCGGAAAAACACATGCCCTATACCAAATTTGTCGAGAATTAAGTTTAGGGTCTTTGGAGAGACCTGATCTGGGCGATATCAGTGACGGGCACTTCGTGGGCGGCACCGTACCTGACGAAGAACGACGACATTCTTACATAATCAGAATTTCTCCCGGTTTGGTTAGACCCATCGGATCAATCAGCCTTGTCTGATAAGCCAGCCTGAGCAGAAAAGAAAGTTTGAGCCGATATTCGGCACATCGACTACACCAGAAAACTCGTTCTCCCAGACTCACACCCAGGTTTCCTAGCCATTGATAGACACCATGGCAGATGCACCAGAATCAGAGAAAACTCTACCAATTATAGAACCCCAACGCCCTGAGCAAGAGTCTCCGTCCAAATCAGTGAGTAGGACCAAGTCCGCTCTGCGATACCTACAAGCGGAAATCAGTATCAAGCATGCAGACATCCCCATCATAGCTTGTTGCTTTGTATCGGGGCTCTGCGATAGCAGTGCATACAATGCCTGGACGTGCTTTGTCTCAATGCAAACTGGTAAAGACTGAGCTGTAATCCAGTCCGATCAATCACTGACTCAATAGGGAATACGATATTCCTCGCCCTCGGTGCCTCAGGGCAACCCCATGATCACCCTTATGGATGGCTGAAATCCATTACCTCAATCATCTCCTTCATCTGCGGATGCTTCTTCTTCTCCAACACCCGCTTCATAAAACCGAAGGCGCGGGGGACTCTGGGCACATCCTTCTTCTTGCAAAGTTGTTGCGTTATAATTGCGGCTGCTGTTGTCCAAGCCCACATTGTTCCGGAGCCATCGGGTGAAGCTATTCTGGGCCTGAACTTCAAGGAGCTCATCCCACTCGGATTTTTAGCTTTTCAGTCCGGAGGTCAGATGACGACGTCAAGATTGCTAGGTTTCAACGAGATCCCGACCACCGTGCTGACAAGTGTTTACTGCGACCTGTCCAGTGACCCAAGGATATTGAGGAAGGATAATGTCAAAAGGAACAGACGAGCAGGAGCAGTTTTGTGCATTTTGACTGGGGGTATAGTTGGCGGCTGGGTTAGTAGGAGCTCTGCGGGTATGTCTACCAGTCTTTGGATCGCTGCTGCAGTCAAGATGGCCATTGCCTTGAGCTGGTCATTGTGGACGCCCGCTCCGCCTCTCCAGATCTAGAAATTGAAGGTAAGTATTAGATGTTTATGGCATGTTGTCTGTTTTACAGCACTATCAGACCTAATATTTAGCGCGAATAGAAAGAAGAAGGATCATATGTAAATACAGACAAGATAGATAGTTCATACTTACACTAATTTGATATAATATATCCTATGAGGACTTGGCTCACTGCGCTCTCCCACAGGCTAAATAAATCTAGGTATGTATTCACTATAAGGTACATCTCCCTCTGGATTTTCGCTTTCGAATGGGCACTCAGGCATTGGAGAATCTCTTCTTAGCAGAGGAGGAAGCGGTTTGTTCAAATCCGGAGATTGTCTGACCGCATTACCGGTCACAGGTTCCAAGCCCCCCAGACCTTGATAAGATGATCCCATAATATGTGCTGGTGTACGCGGTATTGGCATATGCAAGTCCTCTCTCTCAAATGCATATGCGTCGGCTTTGCCTTGCGGGTGGTTTACTGAAGCATCTAGTTCGAAATAGCTTGTGCCCTCTAGAGGTCTTTCTGTTTGGAGATTCGTCTCAACCCCGTCCATTTCGAACTCATCGGGGCTGGGAAGACTGTTAATACCGCCAGGAACAACGTTGACTCTGGCTTTTAATTTCCCTTCGTCTTGGACCTTATTGTATTGTCTTGAGATTTCGGATTCTGGTACCACTGGCCAAAGTGTTAGCACAGTTCCGGAGGACTCGCGTTTGGGAGATGAAGCATCTTCTATTGCCTGTTTCGTCAACCAGTCTGTCAGATCCTCTTTGTGATGTGCAGGTATTTCTTGTTTCTTGATATTTTCTCTATCGCCAACCGGCCACCCAGCCCTGTGCATGTTTCTTCCTGCCCCTTGGTCAACATAATCTGCATGTAATTTTGCCCTAGGGTTGTTCCTACTGTCAAAATTTATATCTATATCCTGCATCAGTTTCGGCTGCGCGAGGCCAGTGGAGTACGGTGACAGTGGACCTAAATAGTCGTATTTCCTGCGATAAACCTGAGTGCGCTGTATGGCGCTGATTTCGTCGACTCCATAAAGTTGCCAAAATCGCCTGCAGTCATGGCAGATCTCATAGTAGGAAATTATTCTTCTAGTGGGCACGCATTTTGGGCAGAATATCTTTAGTACAGGTTGGGTTTTCTTCTCCACGCAAAGTTCGGTGTAGCTAGCCACATGCCCGCAGACAGTTGACTGTCTTTCGTGTTTTAGGCACATTCCACTTGCGCAACGGCGGGTTTTTTTTTTTTTCCAAAAAGGATTGTCTTTACTCGAAGTTTAGAATTTGTAAATTATATCTGGGCTAGACTATATCAGCAGGATTTAAAGCTGTCATGTTCCATGGCAGAGGCTTTGGCACTTAAGTTTTGTTCTGAGAACAACAATCTCAAATATCTTTATCCATCTCCCTCTGCAGCGCATTTATAACAGTTTATTTTGCTATGTCGAAAGAAATTAAAATGCTACCATGAAGACTTTGTTTGAACTCATTGATAGTTGTTCTTCCTTATTAAGATTTTCTCACTTCTTTGTATACTCATAGAAATAACCTGCGCCTTGCTATATCTCATGAAATCTAAATCCCATTCCAATAGGAATGGTATTTTGGCTACCACCATATTTGGCCTCCGTACTGTCCTCATGCACTGGACGTCGCATATATAGTGCGTGTCCCTATTAGGTCCGTTGTTATTGCGTGACCCGTTATTTCTGCTAGATCAGCTACTGTTATACCCATTGTTGCTGATAGATGCGTTGTTTTTGTTAGACTAGTGGTTACTTATAGACCCATTGTTGCTAGGCCTGTTCTAGGCCTGTTATTGTTGCTAGACCAGCCGCTCGCGGATTGTTGATCTTCTGGATTGTGGAGCCAAGTGTGACTTAGCCGTGTTCATGAGGTTTCAAAAATTGGGCCAAATGGCGGGAACCCCTTGAGTATGTAGTGACATACGATAATCGTAGGAATAGCAATCCTCACAAAGGTTGTCGCTGGAGTATCTCATGTTGCCGCAGTCCACTCTTGCCAAACGGGCATTCTGTAAAGTTCAGTATGCTCTACTTATTGCCGAGTTTTTATCTTTAAAGTAATATTTCAAAGCTCAAAGCATAGATAGAAGGTTTGGACGGGCTTAGATACTTAGTGTCTGTCGTAGTTTATGGCAAAGGAACGAGTGAATCGATGAAGATAACACAGATAGAATACTATTTATCTGCAGAAGCGCCGAATCTCAGGCCACCGTGATTGTTTTATAGTGGTAGTGAAAGCAGAGGTTGTATTAACAGCTGAATGTAAAGTGCAATCTGAATAATGTATAGTGGCCGAATAACTCACTTGGGCTCGTCACAGTCAATGTCTAGTCTTAAAGGACTAAAATTTATCTAACATGTGCCAAATATTTTCTGTTGCATTCCAAGCTCCCTAGACTACGTTGGGAATGAGTGTTTTTGTAATTGCAGACCCCTTTGATTAGATGTCCTGCTTCAAACTCGGCTAAAAAGGGGTGGACATTATCGGTTACTAGCATATATGCAAACTGGATTTAGGTATTAATACCACATTTTTCCAAATCAACAGGGAAGTTTAGAGCAAACAAGCACTAGAATTGCTTTTGAATTAAGCCACATTAGGCTTTAAATAAGAGTATAGGCCCACCAAGCACGCTAAGAGACTTAAGACTCGACGCCTGTGAAGAACCCTGTGAAGTTAAAGAGGCTTCAGCCTTGATCAGTGGTCTTGTGTCGTACTTCGACTGGAAGGTTCTATTCCAAGATAGCCTTCAGAATTCTCTCTGGTCTGCTTTCAGTCACCTTTGGCTGCCTTCATGGCCTCTATTCCCATAAAATGATTGAAAATATTTCCGCCTCCGAACTCTGAGAAGTCTGTGGTCTTCTCCCCAACAGCTTTCCACTCAGCCTTCTCATAAAGATGTCTGCCAGCAACGCTTGAACAAACCCCGCAGTCTAGATGGATAGGGTCCAACTCTGCAATACATACCTTAAAGAGAGCTAATCCAACTCCTTGCTTCTGATAACGGGGCAAAACTGCAAGAGTAGTTATTTGCGTAAAGCACTAGTTAGCAACTAGATATTAATGTAAGTAATCTACGAAGAAAGTGCGACAGCATTGGGAAAAGGGATCAAGCCAACCAGCTAAATCAGAAAACCCGTACTTCGATATCATCGGCAGCTGCAACAAAAGCATAACTCCGCGGCTGATGGAACAAGGTCGACACTCGCTGTAGCCAAAATGGGAACCCTTCCGCGGGGCTTGGGAATGGAAGGGCTATGGGTGGATGGTCTGCGTCAGCGGCCAATACAATAGATACCATCGTGGGTAGGCCGGCCTCGATGGCCGGGCGGATGGTGAGGGGCATTGTGAGAAGCGGAGAGCTGAGAGAATTAATGCAAAGAAATGGAAGGCGTGATGGTATAAGGCTGTAGCCTAGCATGCGGCTGAAGAACTGACATGCGGCTGAGGGCTTTCCTTAACGCTGACGGCCGATGCATCACCTGCTAAGAAAAGGGCTGGAAAGACCGACGAACTTCACAGAAATGTTGGCAAGTCTATAAGAATACAATAAATACTTTCAAATGTTTTGCTATTTATTTCAGGCCATCTATCAGCATTTCCTAAGTTCGAAGGAATTGAAACCGGACGGGTAAACTAGGTACACAGTCTTGTTGTGTTTCTCTATTTGTAGCTGCAATAACGTGGCCAGTTGTCCGCTGGGGCCGATCCTTCAGTTCTGGTAGCCAAGGAGAAACTGTGTCGTCTCTCGAGACATCGAGTTCCCTAGCGTTATAACCTGTTTAGTTGCTTTTCAATAATGCAACTTTGCATATCTTTCATGTCTTTCATCTTATTCTCTCAATTAAAACTGTCCCTCCGTATTGCCGTCGCCCATGCTCCTGCTACTACTGCTTCCACTCTGGATTGAACCAAGTATACCGTCGATATAGGAGGCTCCACTCCACTTTTGATGTGTCAAGACATCAACTCCTAGTTCCTTCTCTCGCTTTTGGACAAGGTTGACATAGGCAAGCATGCCGTCTTCCTTGAAAGCCTTGCTTAATTCATTAGAGATTGTGGCTGTGCTGTGCAATCCAGCAAGAGAAATAAGCTGGAGCACAAAACCGTGTTTGGCAATATCCCAGATGAAGGACTTTAGAGTCTCGTCTGTAAATCCATGGCTCATCCAGTTGAATGATGGTGAGAGATTGTAGACCAGTCCTTTACCAGGGTGCTTCTCACGAATCTCGCCTGAGAATTGAGCAGCATTCTTTACATTTGGATCGCCGGTTTCGACCCATAGTAGATCAGCATAAGGCGCATATTCGATGGCTCGCTTTGTTGCTGCTGTCATACCCGCACGGTAGTGGTAGAAACCCTCTCTTGTCCTGGGCGCATCAATGTTGAAGAAGATGGGGTTTGACGTGTATCGCGAGGCAAGCAGGATTCGATCTCTAATAGACATATCTCGGCTCTCCGCAGTTTCTCTGAGATATGCATCGACATCACCTTGTGAGACGCCATGCTCCTTTAGTTGCTTGACCACAGCCTCGTCACAGGTCATTAGTTCGGTGTTCTTTACCCAATCTGCTTCGAAAGTATCAATCTCTTCACCGCTTGACCCGGCCATCTCCATTGCTTGGAGAGTCTCCGCAAGAGGTTTGATATTGTCTTGGGCGACGCCCAAAATAAACTCGTGGTCTCGAACATCAATAGCGCTGCTGAGCAACTTTCCGCTCTCTGAGTCCGTTCTTGCAATTACGAGATTTTCCGTCCCCATGACATCCCATTGAAATCTTGCCGCGACTAGTCTATTGATATGCTCTCCAACTGGCACGAGAACCTTGCCCGCGAGATGCCCACATTTCTTTCCACCGTGCATTTGATCTTCGAAGTGCACTGCTGCTGCACCATTCTCGGCGAAGAGCTTGGCGAGCTTCAACACTGCAGAGAGCCCACCATGTCCGGTATCTCCGTCTGCAATGATTGGTCGTAAATAATCTGTATACGGAACTTTCGCCCGTTCGGCGGAGCTCAGTTTTCTCCGTGCATCCCAGTGTTTCCTATCATGCATAGACTGTGCCTTTGCAAGCCTCTGAACTTGATTCGGGACGGTATTGTAAGGGTAGTCGCCAAAATCAGGGGACACTTCGTTGGTTGTTGTAAGAACCGATGAGCAAGCCCAGCCCGAGACGTATAGGACATCTTGATTCGCTGCCTGTTGTGTCATTTGTACAGGGTCAATTGCTCCCACTATGGAGTGTCAGATCTGAAGCTCAAATTATGTTGGAGATTAACGTACTAGTATAAATTGGCTCTCCAGCTGCCTCCCTCTCTCTGACCAAGTTGAAAAGCTTCCTGGCCATGACGGAGCTTGGATATGTCTGCATCTGACTCCCACGCTTCGACACCACATCTGCCGCAGAGTACGGTCTCTTGATTCCTTTGTACCTCGGACTCGCCCACCATGCTGCAACATCCTTGAGCTGCTGCTCGTAGAGAGCATCTTCCGCATCTCCGGCCTTTTCGGACTCGGGTAAAAGTTGGAACGCATCTGAAGGGAGTACTGAAGATACCGGATTATTAAGAGGCTTCAGCGGGGACATCCTCTGCGCTGATATATAAATGTTTCTGGCGTAGATGGTTGAAGGTCTGGCAGCCAGCATTCGCCTGGGAGCTTGGGTGACGACTCTGCGCAACATTTTCGATTACGGGAAGGAAACAGAAAGAGAAAACAGAGAAATGAGAAGGGCTATCATATATAATATATAATACCTACTCACAAATCGCCGTCGCTCAGAACATCTATAATAATTGCAATATTCGCGGCCGGTTATCGGGAAGGTGGCCAGCTTTCGGGCGAATGCAACTTACCAGGAAATGCGGCACGGCGGCTTTCCTCGGCAGCGTTATGTCATTCGCCGCCGGTCCAGGCTTCGTTGTGGTTGGTCAATGCCTGCACCGTGCTGTAATATCCTCGGCTTAAACGGGCTTGAGCGAAGGGAGCTTCAAAAATGTCTTGACTTTCTCATGTGCTGTTCAACACCGACGACAGATAACACTGGGACCACCTATACTCTGTGCCCTAGCCTGCACATTGCCAATCCCCTTCTTAATCTACCCAGCTCCCCATTGCACGTCTAGGGAGCGTGAAACACTCTGAAAACGCAACCAACTACCCCGCCTACCCCGCCGCCGTGACAGCCTCAACAAGATGGCAATGAATGCGAGATCGGCGACGTCCGCCTTGAGGGCATTCAGAGTGAGATTCTGCCCTACATTCGGGACTTTCAATGCTCTCCGCTGACGTGAATATAGCCTCTTGTGGTACGTCCTGCTGTACCAGTGTTCCGAAACTATGCCACCTCCTCAGAGCCAGATCTCAAGACGACATTCAAGGAGGCGATACCTGCGAAGCGTGAACTCTTGAAGAAGGTCAAGGCACTGGGCGACAAGACCATTGGAGAAGTTAAGGTAGAGAATACATTAGGTGGCATGAGGTACGATTAGCAGAATAGCAGGAGTAAATATTTGACTGACCATCGTGTAGAGGGTTGAAGGCGATGGTCTGGGAAGGATCTGTCCTCGACGCAAACGAGGGTATTCGATTCCACGGCCGTACCATTAAGGACTGCCAGAAGGAGCTTCCAAAGGGAACCACGGGCACAGAAATGCTGCCTGAAGCCATGTTTTGGCTTCTTCTTACCGGCCAAGTTCCATCTACTAATCAGGTCCGAAAATTCTCTCGGGAACTCGCTGAACAAGCTGAACTGCCCGGATTTGTCAATAAGATGCTTGACGATTTCCCAACTGATCTCCACCCAATGACTCAATTTGCCATTGCTGTTTCAGCTCTCTCCCACACCTCCAAATTCGCCAAAGCCTATGAGAAGGGTATCAACAAAGCTGATTACTGGGAACCGGTATTCGACGACAGCATTTCCCTCTTGGCAAAACTCCCTGTTATTGCTGCCAAGATCTACCAGAACTCATACCGGGGCGGCGGAGCTCTTCCGGCTAAGGTGGATCTCGACCAAGATTGGTCCTATAACTTCGCTGCTATGCTTGGTAAGGGAGGCAAAGAGAATGAAAACTTCCAAGATCTTCTGAGACTCTACCTGGCTCTTCATGGAGACCACGAAGGAGGCAACGTCTCTGCCCACACTACTCACCTTGTTGGTAGCGCTCTGAGCGATCCTTTCTTAAGTTACAGTGCTGGTCTTCAAGGCCTTGCTGGTCCTCTTCACGGGTGAGATCGGTCGTCCAACTTCAGCCACATCTTCTAACAGTCCCTAGGCTCGCCGCTCAAGAAGTTCTAAGATGGATTCTTCAAATGAAGGAGCATGTGGGGACAAACTTCACCGACAAGGATGTCTCTGACTACCTTTGGTCGACCTTGAAATCCGGTCGTGTTGTGCCAGGATATGGTCACGCCGTTCTGCGAAAGCCAGATCCTCGATTCGAGGCTCTCATGGACTACGCATCTTCTCGCCCAGAGATTGCCAAGGACCCCGTATTCCAACTCGTGAAGAAAAATTCTGAGATTGCTCCTGAAGTGTTGAAGGAGCACGGAAAGACCAAGGTAAGATGCTCACCTCCTAATATTTTTGCTCCATTCTGTTCCATTACTTTGCGATCTCTCTGTTTCTCATTACTGTCTCTTACATCCCTCTAACTAACTATTTTTGTAGAACCCATATCCCAATGTGGATTCGAGCTCGGGTGTTCTCTTCCATCATTATGGATTCTATGAGACTTTGTACTATACTGCTACCTTTGGCGTCAGCCGTGGCCTTGGTCCATTGGCACAGTTAGTTTGGGACCGAGCTCTGGGCCTCCCCATTGAGAGACCGAAGAGTATCAACCTGGATGGTCTGCTGAAGTTGGCCGAGAAGGCTTAAAAACTGCTCTGTTGGAGCTTGTGTTTTGACCCATTTAGATTGTCATTGTGGTTTGTGATCCATATCACGCGCGATAGAATGTCGCACTCCCGTCTCGTATTGCAGCCATATGTACCTACTTTTGGTACTGCTCTCCGCTCAATCACGACTGCTTTCCATATGAATGGTCTTTAGTAGACTTTGTTGCCTGCAGGGACCCTTACCGAAGATTACCAATGAATTTTATCCACAGCACGTGTTAAATATGTGTCCCAAATGAATATGACAATGAAAGGAAGAAACTGATAGGGAACCTTCTTTGAGAATACAGATTTCTCTATAAGGCTCTATTGCTAACACTAAATGAAGATATACCTCGCAGCCAATAAGCAGCCATAAGGTCATGTGTAAATCTTGGTATCATAAGTCCTATTCATTCCTCACCTCCAAATCACTCCCCAGCTGCAATCAAACTCAAGTATACGCCCCATCCCACGTTTGCCAACCCGCTCACTAGCTGCCGCGACTGAACACTTTTCACGAGTGTAAAGTTCACTAGAGTGACGAAGGGCCATAGCTTCATACCCGCGAATATCAGGCTCCAGAAATCCTGCCTCGCAATTTGCACGGCCTGTGCGAAATTTGCTCCCTGAAATCCTGCGAACACAAGGCTAAACAGGAGAGTATTGAGAGCTGCGCCGATGGTCTGGTCGAGCAGGAACTTCATGATGGTGTTCGAGATGGAGAGTTTTGGCTCGAGGAGAGTATGCGTTTTCTCTTCATGATCCAGTTTTTTCTCGTCATTCTCAGATGCAGCTTTGAGGGCAGATGAAGTAGGAACCAGGTGTGTAGAGGGGAAGCTCTGCTCAAGGAAAGTTTGCCTTGGGTGAGTTTGTTAGTTATGGGGCAAGTCGAGCTTTCGGATAACTTGCCAGAGGAAATTTGGGGGGCTGTTGAGAACTGCGAAGATGATAAACTGAGTGAGCCGGGTGAGGTCTATTGTGAATAGTGTCTGTCATTGACTATTAATAGTGTAAATTCGAGGAGAATTTAGCTAGATATACCTCGCGCCTATAAGCCGATATCAACTGGCCAATAACGCAGCTTGTGCTCGCAAGTATGACCGCCTGGATCGTATTGTTTATTATTGGGGAAGGCATAGCTGGCTATCAGAATATAAAATGGTATATAGGGAAGAGAGGGGAGGAGAGGCAAGTCACGGAGAATTAACAGACAGAAAATAAAATAATATTCAGGACACGCATGCCAAAACAGATCGATGCGCTGTTGTCGCGTTCTCACCTGATAGGCATCAGTTGCTGACTAACTGGTGCTTTACCGTAACGTATTTGATAAGCGAGTGGCGGATGTATGCGAGTGGCGGACTCTTCCTCGATTTCAGGGCTTTTAGGTCAAATATAACAACCAATTAATTAATTACCCCCTAATAAGCTACCCTAATTAGAAGCCTGCCTTACTGGGCATATACGAGCTATATGCAATAAGGATCTATATAGACTATACATATATAGTGCATGTAGTTGTATATTCGCCTCCTGGTTTACTGCCCCTCTTTTTGGCCCTTTTGGCCCTTATCCAGCTACCTGACTCAAATCAATCCCCTCTTAAAGAGTCAAAATCCCTCTATTAGCTATATAGGTCTTCTTTTTTGCCCTCTTTTTCTTCTGCCTCTCATTTTCATGTTATAGTTGCCTATTCTCCTCTACTAGAAGGACAGTACTATTCATGGCTAATTGACAGCCCTTAACTAATTGATCTAATGCTCGATTAGTCAGAGTTGTCAGGTACGCTGTCTTAATTGCCTTAGCTTGATAGTCGAGTTGAGTAGGGTTATAAGGTATCTTAAGTGTCCAAGGCCCTGATTAAGGAGCAGTTGCATGACTTAATAAGGGAGGGGTTGGTGTCTTGAATTGAGTATATAGCTTTAAGAGTACTCTTTCAGGGTTATATAGAGCTAGTCCTGTAGCTGCAAAACTGCTCTGAATATTAGCCAGACTCATTGACTCCATGTAGGCAGTGTAGTATGCTATCAGGAAGTCTTCCTTGTTAATGTGATTGACTCCGTTATATATATAGCCCTTAATCTGCTGTCTGTACAATCGCTTCAGGACTGCAAAACAGCCGATATCAAGTAGCTGCAACAAGTATAATGAATATGGTGGCATACAGAGTGAAATGATTGAATACTCCTTGTAGAATAGGTCGAATTCTGGAGTCATATAGCTGCTATAGCCATCAAGGATTAGGAGTCAATATACCCCCTTTATATACAATATAGTATACTTTTCAAATATACGCTCAAGCCAGGTAAGGCCTAATCTATTGTCTGTCCAGCCATTATCACTGACTGCAATTGACCAGTCTCGAGGCTGTTATACATCAATATACCAGGTATTTGGATGGAGCTTGCCCTTATAAATAATAACTGGTGGTAGAGCCTATCCAGACAATGCAATACAGTCAATGACTATAACCTATTCTCGATTCCTAGGCTGTACTGATACAGGCTTCTGACTCCTCTCTGCTCCAGTTATAATTTTGGCTGTTGAAATAACTCCTATTTGAAATCCAGTCTCATCAAAGTTAAAAATATCCTCATCTAAAATTCCATATTTCTCAATTGTATTCCGTACAAGTCGAAACCAGTCTCGAATAATTACAGGATCTTTATATTTTGTATACTGATAATCGTATTTATATATATATTTTGACTATAAGGAGTCGTTACGCCATATAAAGTTATATACCCAGCATTGACCAACTGTATCTTGATTTTGATCTAATCGCTTTTGAAGGAGTAGATTTGCTATCTACTATATAGAATCAGTTCTAAGTAGTAGGCTATATTGATCTATAGATAATATCCACTCAATAAGGGTTGATTCCTCTATAGTTGTAAGTTTCCGATTGACTGGTATAGAATCGCATCACGTGTTAGTGCCTTTAACATGTCTTCGGAGTGTTGATTCAGGGACATCATATATATACACAGCAGCACAAAGGCTTGAAAATTGGCCCCGTTTAAATGCCTGGACTGCTAGAGCTATTCGGCCCTCTTTTTGAGCCAATTGAGGGTTGTTAGGTGGAGCCATATTGGTATGATTTAGTGGTGTTGATAGTTGAATCCGCCACTCGCATACATCCGCCACTCGCTTATCAAATACGTTAGCTAGCACAATAATGAATGTCATGTGCATACACGAGCCATGTTCGCAATCTGAACAGAAGCTAGAGAAGATCCAGGTAGACTCAATGATTTGCATATTTCTCGTTCATCATTATACTATACATATAAGGTTATTTTTCATCCGACCCCATTCCCATTTTAATGCTCTGAAACACGCCCAGAACAGAGACTCCCCGTTGTACGCCAAACGTTAGTACGCATCAGTCAGTTTCAAATCTCTCGAAGACGCCCCGACATTAATCGTAATCTTGCCCTCAGTAGGCATAACCCAGTTTTGCTGTACCACATTCCAGTAACTCAGATCTCTCCTTGTCAAATTAAAATGCACTGCCTTCACCTCGCCCTTTTCTAGATGCACCTTTTCAAACCCTCTTAAAACTCTCTCCGGGAAATCTACCTTTGCGGCATCGCCAGTGACTTCTTTATAGCTAAGATAGAGCTGTACAACTTCTTTTCCTTCTCGAGGCCCAGTATTCTTCACATCCACAGACACTGTAGCGTAGACATTCCAGAGATCTGGATTCCCCCCCTCATCACCGCCAGCTTGGGAAGGAGGCTGCTGGATGTCGTACCCATCCGGGTACAAATATTTCCCTATTTTGATACCGGAGACGTCATCAATGTACGGGTAGATAAATTTCTTTAGCTTCCTGAACCCTTCTGGAAACAGGGAGGTACTCGGTTCTGGGATAATATTGTCGAATTTGGGCGCAGGAAGAGCAGCTGGTCGTGGTAATGGTAGTGGTGATTTCTGAAGGACAGATGTGACGACAAGGTTTGAGTATTCAAATGTGGTGTACGAAAGACCAAATCCAAATTCAAACGTTGGCTCAATGCCATTCCTGTCAAAGTGACGATAATCTATGAACAGTCCCTCGCTGAAGTTCTGCTGTGGTACCACCCCATTGGGAGAATACAAAATCTTAGCTCCGGGTCCGTAGTCATCAAGGGACCTTCCAATGGTGTATGGGAGTTTGCCGCTTGGGTTGATATTCCCGAGAATAATGTCTGTAATTGCATTTCCACTTTCTTGGCCCGGTAAATTTGCCATGATCGCAGCCTTGACACCTGGGAGGTCTATCCATCCGTCCACAACGACAGGGCCAACAGAGTGGATGACGACAATGGTGCTACCCTTGCCATCACCACAGCCGTCGGCGACTTCTTTTATGAGTTTTTCACCACCCTTCTGCAGATATAGATCGTTGCGATCGCCTTTGATACCATCCCATGACTTATATCCCTCACCAGAGTCTGCATTGGCGAAGACAATACAAACGTCCTGGTCCTTGAGAATGACAGGCGTCGCTTTGAAAGTAGGAGAGTTTGTTGGAAATACTGTGACGTATACTCGGTCCTTATTGAACGCATCTTTAAGCGCAGTACCGGGGGCGATCAAGTATGGAAACTCAACGGCACCAGAACCCCAGCCAGAACCAAGGGTGCCTTGGTTACAAGCTCTGTCCTCGCAAGCATTGGGACCACGTCCTTCTCCAGCATCTTCTCCAAATATACCAATCCGATATTTGAGTTCATGATTCTGGTCATCCGGCCAACCGTTTTTGGACAGGGGTAATAGGCTTCCGTCATTCTTCACAAGGACAGTTCCCTCTGAGGCTATCTCACGTGCAATGATGGAGTGTGCAGCCTCGCCTGATCCTTGAACATTAACGAACTGGTTAACAACCTTGATATCCTTGTCGTCAGGACTTCCATGGTTGATGAGTCCCATTTTGTCATTCGTCCAGGACGAGAAATTTGGACCTTTGCCATCAAATTTAGACTTGTCATCTTGGCCAAGTTGATACCAAGTCGCGACCACTCTAGTGACCATGTCATTGAGTCTGGAGATTGGCACCGAACCATTCAAGACAGCCTTTGTCAACTCGGATCCCCAGAGAGACTTTCCGTCTTGCCATCTCAATCCATCTCCAGGCATAGTGACATCAAGACCAGATAATGCACTTGCTACTCCAGATCGTTGAGCAAGCCAGTCCGATTGGACGAAGCCTTGGAAGCCCAGCTCATCCTTCAAGATCCCATTCAACAATTTTGAATTCCCGCAGGAGTATGAGTTGTTGACCATCTGGTAACTACACATAACACTGCCCACCCCAGCTTTTACTGAATCTTGAAATGGCCACCCGTACATCTCGTGCAATGTTCTGTCATCAATGTTCGAGCTAAGTGCATTTGGCAGTCCCCATTCCCAGCTTTGCCTGAAGTGTTCCTGTTCATTTCCAATGAAGTGCTTGATAGTTGCTATGACGCCCTCTTCTTGTATACCCTTGATCGTCTCAGCGGCGGCAATGCCCTGTAAATAAGGATCGGTCCCGAAGCCCTATAATAAATCGTTAGTTCTGAATAGACATAAAATATAGGTGCATATTACCTCCCAATTACGCCCACCAGCCGGCATTTTACCAAGGGGCCCAACACAGGGGCCGAGTAAAACGTTAATCCCTTTCAAGCGCGCTTCATTCCCATGTGCCTTTCCTCTCCGGTACATCAACTCCTTATTCCATGTCGCACCAACTGTGATTCCAGCCGGAAAAGCAGTAGCATTATCCGCAAATCTAAGCCCGAGTGGGCCATCCTGATAGGCTAGACCAGGGAATCCAACATGAACAGCCGGTGCTGAATTTCCAACTGCCAAGCCCATCTGCCATCCTGTGCCAGTGGTAATGTTGACCTTCTCTGGTAGAGTCATCTTCTTGACTATAGCCTCTGCTTTCTTATAGCTCTCATTCCACCGAGCTACGGTGCCTCCAGGAGGGGTAGGGTACCATGGTGGTGATTGTCCGTTAACAGGTTTCTTCTTGTATATCCAGTACCCTCCTCCCACCAGTGTAAGCCAGAAAATGACGAGCACGGCCGCTAATATAATGAGACATCTCGAGCGTCTGCTAATGCGCCCTCGAAGATTTACAAATCTCCTTGGGCTCTCATACGCGGAGGCACCTGCAGCATGAGGAGGGTTTGGTTGGAGGTATTCGGTAGCATCAATATCATCATCGGTAGAGGACCTGTAGCCATCATTCGAATTCCGTAATCTTTGAGTCTCCTCACCGTCGTAGGACTGGAGGAGTCCCTCCCGGCTCTGGTTTCCTTCTCTCTTGCGCTGCATCTTGTGTGAAGTCAAGGGCGGGTGCGCTACACAGCTGTGTCTGGACTGTTCAAATCATAAGCTTCCCGTAGCAATTATGAAATTTGCAAAACTAGACACATTCAGCCAAAGGAGCAAACAGAAATCGCGGTAGGGTACATGAAATGCTTCATGTGCAAATGGATAGTCCGCACGTAGGAGGAGCAGGGAGAGCTTCGTACAAGGCCTGAGGCACCAAGGAAATTCATGCCTGAGGACCTTGACAGGCGATTTCCTACCAACTTGGCTGGACTCACAGAAATCTTACAGCAGATCATGAATGACAGCATAATATCACAGGTCTGGCGCCATTGCTCATGGTTATACAAAACAGACCGATCGAAAAATATAGAGAGCAAAATGCATTCATATCTCGGCGACATATATGATATCGTCCAGCGAAGGGTATTCTAAAATATCCGTTTCCTTTTAGATCAATATCCAGAGCCGCCAACATTAGAGTTGTTGGCCTTGAACATGAAAAAGTTTGGACCAATTCGATATGCACGGTTGCAACCGTTTCAATTCGATATTCGAGAAGATGGAGGGGGAGGATTTTATGTCAAGATCAACGGCCTCTTCCATCAACCCTGCCCCGCCTCCCAAAACAATCACCCCAAAATCTCTTCCCTCTACAAAAGTACCCAGGAATAGTACAATTTTCAAATACTTTATCTCTCAGACGCGATTCGTCCAACGCCAACACATCATTGTAAAGGTAGACTGTGGCCCAACAGAAAGTCGAGAATTGATTGGTTGACTACGTAGCTGTGGATACGAAGGCGGATATGCACGAGTTTGACCGACATACACGAGGAGTCTCCCTCAACACACAGGAAGGGATAAGTCGAGGGAAGAAGCAAGGAACTGCAACGAAGTGGAATTGGCCGCAAATAAACGACCTACCGCATCTGGTACCTGAGAGTCGGAGGAGGTTCGTGCCAGGCAAAAGGAGATGCCCCAGAGCATGCTGCGCTTCGCCGCCAACATTACACCAGAAAGACACTCTCCCGTCTTGAGAGATTGGGAATCATGTGGCTTCAGCCAAATATCGAGTCTGCTTGGGGGCTCGGGTTGAGGCATTTCATCATATCGTCATATGGGGACACCCTTGTGTTCAGCTCGTGAAGCCGCAGATGCGGCAGAGTCCAGACACGCCTCTTATCATCTCTGGCAGGCGGTTGGGACGCATCTTCAATGCCCCGGGATAGCTGGCTGAATATAGGCTAGCGGGGCTGTGAAGTGCTGGACTCAAGGCTGATTCGGAGCACGGGCCTTCCATACGTTTCATACGCTCCATAGGCTCTATTTGCCCTCTCGGCTCGGTTCATGGCCCGCCTTCGATCGCGCTACGGTCAAATAGCCGCACTCCTAGCTCGGGTCTTCTTCCTACTAGGGTATCCTAGCGACTGCAATGTACAGTATCTTGGGCCTCGATGACGATCCGACACAAAGTATTTTTGGATGCACACAAAACTCGTACGTACGATACGCAGATGGTGGCATCGGAGCAATATGCACTACCCCGAACGCCCGAGCAATCCCAGGATGGGGGGCCACACAGACGGTTCTCTTCTCCTCACCTTTTTCTCCTACTGTATTTTCTGGGTTCCACTTCACGCCGTGGCGTTGGCCTGTGTAATATGCGGCAGGTAGCATCATCTCCACATATCGCCCTTTTTGTTTTTCTTAAGCCTCTCTTCCACCAAAGCGCCCGTATTCGCCCCCGCCTTGCGTGGCAGCATGGATAGGGCTCTACGAGTCGTGACTGCGGCGCCAAAGTCCCTCACATCCTGATATCTGCTCTGGGGCTTCAGAGCACCGGCGTCCCGCAGGCTGTCTCTGAACCAGCGCCCGCCTACCTCTGAATCCAGATGCCCAGCCGCTACACACATTCTGTCTGCACTAGAAAGTAGCCCAGCCTCCAGCCGGTGCCGCCTCGCTTTCCCTCCTGAGCCCAGACGAGCTGATGATGACACCGACTCCTCACTCTGTGCTCGATACCTAGCTAATTTTCAGCTCCTGTCATTGCCCCACACTCTGCATATTGTTACAGCTGGATTAACTTTCCCCAACTCTCTCCATCTCTGATTTCCAACGAAAAACCTGCCAGTGCCTCGCTCCATCCCTTTGCCGTCCACAATCTTTGCCGTGCCCGTGGCTCCCTTGGCAGATGCTGACCAGCTCTGAATAATAGCATCTTGTTCAACAGCCTCCACCAACTATTATTTCCCTTGTTTCTTGAGGACGCGATATGGACGGGGTTCACTATCGCGGCAGTGCGATCTCAACCGCAACAACTCCGATTAACCCTGGAACACCAGAGAGCAGAACACAACCTAATCCCTTTGACCAATACTCTTCAACCCCTCGGCCAAACAATCCCTTCTCTACACCCTTTACTTCAAGACCAGCATCATCATTCGCGTCGTCCTCTGCGGTCCGACCACCGCCCCCCCGGTATTTCCATTCGAGAAGAGTACAAAAAGGAGAGGTTGAACAACCATGGCTAAAAAAGGTTGATCCCAAGGAAAAATGGGTTACTATATTCCCACTAGTCGGCCTGGTCTTAGGTATTGGGATTGCTGGGTTCCTCGTCTATGACGGTCTACGTTCCGTTGTGCACCACAAATACTGCCCAGTCTTGAGTGATGACTTTTCTGAGGGCCTCAATACTAATATCTGGACTCAAGAAGCTGAAGTTGGCGGGTTCGGGTAAGCTACTATTGACTCTTTTATCTGTAATGTACTAACAAGAACTCTTTAGCAATGGCCAGTTTGAGGAAACGACCATCACCGACGAGAATGTTTTCGTCCAAGATGGGAAACTCATTATCAAGCCAACCCTTCAAAATGCTGACCTGATCACATCTAATAGTGTGATCAATCTTACTTCGGCAGGCACCTGCACTTCTAACGTTCTGTCGAACTGCGTCACAGTTACGAACGTTACCACCAATGAGATCGTCCAGCCCGTTAAGTCAGGGCGTATTAACACGAAGAAAGGCGCCACTATCAAATATGGTCGTGTGGAGGTCACTGCCAAGTTACCAGTAGGTGATTGGTTGTGGCCAGCGATCTGGATGATGCCTGTCAACAATACCTACGGCAAGTGGCCCTTGTCTGGGGAGATTGATATCGCCGAATCTCGCGGCAATAACTATACCTACAATCAGGGTGGAAACAATATCGTATCCTCTGCTCTGCACTGGGGACCTGACGCTGCCAACGATGCGTGGTGGAGAACTAACGTGAAGAGAGCGGCTCTTCACACGACCTATGCTGCACAAGAGCACACATTTGGAATGGAGTGGTCTCAGAAGTATATCTTCACATACGTCAACTCCAAACTCTTACAAGTCCTCTACACTAGCTTCAACGAACCCTTCTGGAAGCGCGGGAATTTTCCAGCCTACAACAGCAACGGTACAAAGATTTATGACGTGTGGAGTCAGACCGGCCATGACTCTACACCTTTTGACCAAAACTTCTACTTGATCATAAACGTTGCCGTTGGTGGCACCAACGGCTGGTTCCAGGACGGAGCCTCCGCAAAACCTTGGTCCGACAATAGTCTCACTGCCAAATACGATTTCTGGAATGCGAATAAGACATGGCTTCCTACCTGGCAAGCAGAGGGGGCTGGCCAAATGGAGGTCAGCAAGGTGGAGATGTGGCAGCAGTGCGATGGAAATGAGAACAATTAGAGCTCGTGGCTGCTCTTGAGCACCTATAGCACAATCTAATGGCAACACACCATGGAAGGTCGTAATGGGAGATACGCACATGTTTGAGGGGTGTCGGAGCAAAGCATTCCAAAGAGGGAAATCTAGAGTGTTAGCAGGCTTTCTTGGGTTATGGTGTTGGAGTTTCTTCTAGGCATGTAGACATATCCGTTTTGCGACCTATAGGTATACAGAGATAGGTCTATTAAACATTAATTGGAGGACTCAGCTTTTCGGGATTTTAAATGATTACCCAGTCCTCCGACCTGCTTGAAGTCTCTTATGTCTCAAGCGCCTGATACTCATGAGTGACCACATATTGCAGAGAGCGAGATTCGGGCTTGTTTTGGTGTAATTCACCCGTATGTACTGCTATATGAAAGAGCAAATAGATTTATGTCCTATGATGCAAAACTTCGAGGACGCCTAGGTAAAGTGGCTTGCGAAGCATCAATTTTGGCACTTGTGAGGTTAAAACCTGGCAGATTTCGCGCCTGTTTAGTATCCCTCGTGGTTCGACCAAACAGTTAAACAATCCAGAACCTACTATCTACCTAACCATCGGTAAAATTCCATTATTGAAGCTGAGATGCGGAGATATTTTCTAGGTGCCAAAGAAGATTTGAAAAATCACGTGGGAAGCCTTTGGAAGACCTTTGGTCGGCTCCGGTGCCTGGAGCCGGTGTAATATTTCTCCGAGGACAGCGAAGTACCTGACCGGAACGGACGGCTCAGGACACGCAGTGCAAATACCAACAGTTGACATGCAGCTATGCAGGTCCAGATCCCTGAAAATAGGATCGAAGGAGATTTCACGAAGCCAGAGCCGCTATTACAGAGAGGATAGGCGATCTGCTACACTTGTTCGAGCAGAATCTGTCGTGGCACTGCGCGGTTTGTAGGGTTTGTGATTAGGGGGACATGATCGTTACCTCTCGTTTTTTTTCCAGCGGCATGTTCATTCACAGGCGAAGTCATTGGCTTACCGTAGGCGCAGTTATGCACACCCCAGCTGCTATGTCCATGTCCCTATCTACAGGAATAAACGTGCGCGTGCCGCCTCTTCCATTACGGCCTTTGGACTTGGCAGTACCCGAATCACTGGAGCTGGTCGTATCCGTTGAGGCAGAGGCCGTCCGCTTGTGAAGGTTCCGATGCTATCGGGCGACTGCAGAAGCGGCTGGAATCGCGCTCTCAGGGCGGGCTGATTGTCCGACGCTTGTGGAACCTCGTATTTTGACAACACAACATACATCACCAAATTCCCAGCCTCCGACCTTGTCCTCAGGCTTCCATGCGTGGGAAGCATCCCCTCGACTTTATCTTTCCGTTATTTTTCAAGCTAGTGGGGGGGTCCGAGGCAATTCGAGACCTCTTTCTTGCTCTGGCTGTGTCCAGCCCTGCGCCACGGGCTTGGGCGGCCAACCATGGCTCTTATCCCGTTTAGACGGCTGGAGTTCCTGCGCAAGACGCTGAACAGCTCGGCAAATCCGCTCTGTCAAAGCTGGACCGTTTGAACTCTCCCAGCTACCTACAGCGTGATTCAATGCACTGTACCTGAACAAAGGCGATGGGAGACAGAGGCCAAATGCTGAAATGTCCTTTTGCTCCGCCTCAACAAGCTAGATATGCAATGCAGCCTAGCAAATGTACGCACAATATTGGACGACGCCTCACCTGCCCGTATCTAGGGCACTCTGCCGCCTTGACCGTGCATCCATGAAGGAAGTTAGGCAATTCCTCCGCTTGCTCTTGTCGTCCAGGGCAGTTCTTATCCTTATTCTCCGAGAGAGTGCGCCAGTCCCACAAATATACCATGAAGGGGGCATTCTAGGCATGCCCACGACCCCTGCTTAATGTGTAGGCCGCGCCCCTGGAAATTTTCTATACCCTCCTTAGCGTTCAACCAGCTCGAAATTGATCAGTCTGTCTATTTGGAGGATGTTAACTGAAGCAAAGTCTCTACGGGGCATTTCTCTACCTGAAAGCCAATGACTAGTTGATAATGAGATGTAAATGGCCCGCTTCAAGCCGAAACCGTGCTGCCCTACCAGAGTAATCGACGCAGGGATCTGCCATACCTCCTCGTTTTACCTGCTGGCTCCCTAGCCACCCCCCACCCAGCCCTTTTTACTGTGTAGACGCTGTGGCTAGAAGGTGGTTGAGAGCTGATACCCTGTTTCCCAGAAAAAGGGCTTCTGCCTTGGTCTTGGGAGTCAAAGAGCCGAGCCCAGACACTTCTCTTTGCTGCTCCTCTGTCATACATCCTGACCTGACAACTTCCGCCCAAGGAAAACTTTGGACAACATCCATCCAAGGACTTTCTCTCACACTCGTTATCATACAATCGCTTGAACCCAGTGAGCTAGCTGTCTGAGATAGGGTCGACAACTAACGGCGTCTCCAACGCGAGGAGACAGACCCTCATGACCCATAAGCCTTGACCTGATGGAACTTTACTGATTTTGCAAAACAACTCAGTTAAAGCTCGCCAGGTGCTTCCTCCTACTTGGAGACGTTTCCGTGCACCCGGAAAATAATAGAAGCTCATTATCTTGCCTAGTATATCTTGTACAGAGAAAGAAGAACGCAACCATGGGTCTCGGAAGTTACTTCAAAACCAAGAAGCCCGAACCACAGGCGGCTGTGATAGCAGAGAAACCAACTATGGCCATGCCTCCGCCAATCAGTCCAGAACTCCTGCTTCCAGCAAGAAGACTTGGCTCTTCAAGGAACTCCATGTCAAACCGCTCTACCCAAAGCTCAACATTTCTTGACGACATAAAGCATGAGGTCATGGTGAATTACTTATACCAGCAGCAATGCTCACAACTCTGGGTCAGTGATGGAAGTGGAGAAGTTGAGGGTGTGCTTCTTAGAAAGTCGAAAAACGTATACATGACCTGCCCACCGCAACTAGGCAGTTCGCCATTTGCTGCGGCATGTGCGGCTCTCAATGTTCAGGTAAAGATGCCATCACAAGCAGGATACAGCAGCCCGCAACTGACTATTACCTCAGTGCGCTATGACAGTCAATTCCAGAGTCATCAAGACTTTCTTGCAGTGGTCTCCTGATGCAGTCGACGTCCCTCTTATGAATGGTCTTAGAATCCAGATTCTTCCCACGATTGAAGATCTCCCTCGTGCAAGAAAGCATCAATTCGCAGCATTCGTGGCATCGGATGCCATATTAGTTGTCTGGGATGATGATGCACTGCACTTAGTCCAGCGCGCAAAAGCAATCGAGTCGGAGTTGATGGAACTGGTTTGGAAGTCTGGCGAGGCAGAAGATGACGAAAAGAATGACAGCAACCCTCGCGCTATTGAGGTCGACGAGGAAAGTGGGGAAATAATTCCAGAGAGTCGTGGTATACACTTGCAGAACTGTATATTGGTTGCTATCACGATCGTGCTTGTCGTGACCACACTTGGCGCTGGATTTCGACAGATCGCTATCGAAGTCGAAGTAGACGGGAACTTCCTTCGATTTGCCATTGCTGCCCTGATTCCTGTTCAGGTCTTCTTCACCTTATTCTTCGGGCAGGTGATCGTCGGCTGTCTTGCTCAATTATTTGGTCCGGTCCGGCAAATGAGCATCAACTCCAAGTTCTATTCGGCTCGTACCCCGCCACGGCTCCAAAGTCAAACGCTTCCCC
Source organism: Oidiodendron maius Zn (assembly GCA_000827325.1). Classification (NCBI taxonomy): domain Eukaryota; kingdom Fungi; phylum Ascomycota; class Leotiomycetes; family Myxotrichaceae; genus Oidiodendron; species Oidiodendron maius. Next base: position 18,103 of record KN832872.1, on the reverse strand, counting down.
ATATCACCATCCAATGTCCCGTCTACAAGGAAGGCTTGCATTCTGTCATCGCGCCGACCGTGAAGTCTCTCAAACAAGCCATTTCCACCTACGAACTTCAGGGCGGTTCCGCGAATCTCTTCATTAACGACGACGGACTGCAAATCATTGGTGAGGAAGAGCGACGTGCAAGGATCGATTTTTATGCCGATCATAGTATTGGATGGGTAGCAAGACCGAGGCATGGAGATAATTTTATCAGAAGGGGAAAATGTGAGTATCAGCATATATATTGTATCCTCTCTCGTTTCGGACCATCAGCTGACATCGCCTAAGTCAAGAAAGTAGGTCTCACTTTCGTTATATTTCACCAATCATTTGTAAATCGCTGTACTAGCTTGGAAGTATTCCGGCGTCGTTTCATTTCAAGGTCTTACTCCGCTGGACGTCATCCGCTCGGTGGCGCGGATTATAAACTCTCTCCACATTATTTGAGTCCCAGCCAATATTAATCTTTATTTCTTAACTAGGCATCGAACATGAACTATGCGCTTCATATCTCATGCATGGTTGAAGCGAAGCTAGCTTTAATTCAACGTCCCGTCGACTGGACTCAGGCAGACGAGGCACAGGCTTATGAGAGATGTTTAAAGGAAGCTGTTGAGGAGAACGGTCGTGCATGGGCTGATGGGAACATCCGAGTTGGAGATTATATTTTACTTGGTGAGTAGAAGTTATCTTATGTGTCGTCGATCGTTAATTGCTATTCTGGACCCCGTGGAATCTTGAACTGTATTATTCGAGGCTTTGAGAGCTAATATATCTTAGTCGATTCTGACACTCGTGTGCCGGTTGACTGTCTCCTCGATGCCTGTTCTGAAATGGAACAGTCCCCAGAAGTTGGGATTTTGCAGTTCTCTTCTGGCGTTATGCAAGTCGTCAACACTTATTTTGAGAATGGCATTACTTTCTTCACGAACCTGATATATAGCGCTATTCGATACACGGTTTCGAACGGCGATGTTGCTCCCTTTGTGGGCCACAATGCTATTCTGCGCTGGTCTGCTATCCAGCAAGTCTCTTATGAAGATGAGGACGGATACGAAAAATTCTGGTCTGAATCACACGTTTCGGAAGATTTTGATATGTCGCTCCGGCTTCAATGCAGCGGATATACAATTCGACTTGCAGCTTGGGCAGGCGAAGGGTTCAAGGAAGGCGTATCTCTTACCGTCTATGATGAACTTGCTCGTTGGGAGAAGTATGCATATGGCTGCAATGAAATGCTCTTTCACCCGATTCGTAAATGGATATACAAAGGCCCATTCACGCCACTCTTCCGACGCTTTCTCACGTCCAACATCCGCCTCACATCCAAGATCACTGTCATCTCATATATCGGGACTTACTACGCAATAGGAGCGGCCTGGATCATGACCACAGCCAATTATTTTCTGGTAGGCTGGTTCAATGGATATCTCGACCAATGGTACGTCGATTCCTGGAAGGTCTGGTTCTCCATTATCATCGTCTTCAACGGGCTGGGTAATATCGCGCTTGCAGTGATGCGATACCGCATCGGTGAGCGCAATCTCCTGTACGCGCTATTCGAGAACTTCAAGTGGACTATCATGTTCGCCATCTTTCTTGGAGGGCTCTCTCTACATGTTTCACAGGCTCTACTCGCCCACATGTTTGAGATTAATATGACATGGGGCGCGACAGCCAAGGAAGCCGAGTTCAGTAACTTTTTCATCGAAATCCCGAAGGTGTTAAGAAAGTTCTGGGTCTCTATGGCATACTCAATTATCACCGTTACCGGAATAGTTATCCTTGCCCTGGCACCGTTTGTACCCTACGACTGGAAGATCAACGATTTTGTGGCAATCCTTCCCATGTCTACGGTCGCTGTCAGCCATTTTCTACTGCCTCTTGCGCTGAACCCAGCCCTAATGACATTCTCTTGGTAGTCTCGCTTTTTCGAAGGTGGTTTGCAGGAATATCTTTATATGAGCATGTGGGCATAATTTCTAATATCTAACGCACACACTTGCTATTTAACTAATTCCTTGCATCCGTTACATTGATGACCGCAGAACATTGAACTTGTTTCTCGAGTGTGTGTACTCCCCAGACACACCTTGCATAATTTGTTGCTTCCGCCAGTTATTTGGTGGCTGGTCTGAGAAAGATAGCATAAAGGATGGGCTTGGACATGGGGTATGAATGATGACAACACATGACTAGAACTATGGAGTTTGGCGATTCCTCTAACGAGTTTCCTTTAGTCGAAAGTGTACAAGTAATAGGCACAAGACTATTGATTTTGCTCACTGAATTGTGAAGTGGCGGCTATGACCTGAACTCATTGGGTAGGTGACAGAAGAGGCTTTCTCACCCTTCTTAGATGGCGCTCTTCATTAGATGGTATCGTCAGAATAGAATTGCTGCTCCTGGAACTGTAATTTTTTTTGGCACTGTCCAAGACTCTATTTTCCTCCCAACCAATGCAGCTCAAAAGTGTTCTGATGGTCTGGATGCCACCGCCGTTAAAGACACTCTGCTTGTTAGCCTTTAGATTGTCCACAGTCTCTCTTTTCTTCGGACCCAGAGTTACAACCCTCCGCCTTGGCGTTGGTGACTTGGCAACGAGGACGGGAAGGCGGAGCTGATGGCGGTAAACAAGGTCCCTATGACAGAATGTGTGAGTCGAGACTGCACTGTACACACACGGAATAAAATCAACAGTCGGACTGCAGGGTCCACTCAATCGTGCAATCTAGAACCTAGGAGCCAGGATCCCACTATCGACCTACCTTAGGGCGGGATGTAACAAGGAGGTCCGCCTTACGGTTGCCGACGATGAATACGAGGATCCCGCCCTCGCTTGGGCCAGGGAGACCGTATCCAGGAAGGGGTCTAACACGATACGAAGAGCGGCAAGAAGCTCAAAACAATAGTTGTGCTGCATGCGAATGCAGCCAGACCCCCCGGGCAACCCACACGTATGCAGTTTGCGCAAATCAATCGCTCGTCATGCGTATATGTAGCGATGATATACATGACATGACATACGAAGCAGTGCCTGTTGTCCCTGCCCAGTTGCCTGCCCAAAGCGCTCAACACGCCACGACTCCTGGACCCTGGGGCAGCTGAGGGCGAAGCGCGCAAAGTTTAAAGTTGGTTCTTGGACTGTGTGGCATTGGAGATCCCAGGGCTCAGGGGTAGCGAGAGACAATACGTCGAGGTAGCCTCTTTCGTATTTGGTGGGAGATCCTCTCTTTGGCCAATCCGGGAGATCGTCTTTCTCTCCCTCAGCTTCTGTCATGTCTCTCTCCACGCTGGGGGATACGTAGCTTGGGCAATCGTCACCTGCATAGTCGATTTGGTAAGTCCATACGCTGGTGGGAGCAAGGGTGCCTAAGGTAAGGGACCTACGTATCCCAGCCTTCTTTCTTCTGCGCCGCGTGCGTCGGCGGGCTGCACCTTACAACACCAAGCCTTGGAGATTTTTTTTTCGGAGCTCTTGTCTTTGAAGCTTTCGCAGACTATCACGTCGTGCTTTACTCTCGCTCAGGGCCTTAGCAGATTTCTATTTTCTCTCCTTATCTTGTAATTGATTTACGGCTGTGAGATTCCACCGCATCCATGTGTCATAGCTGGGGAAGCATTGCTGCGGCAGCAATTAGTTTTGCGCTGTCTTGTGCAAATGCTCAGGACGTGCCAAATCTAGGGGATGTGCTTGCCAACCAAACAGATCTCTCAACCTTCTATGGGTTGATTCAGGTATGTGATTTGGTCTACTGCAAAAGCCTCCAAATATTATGCTCGAGAAGCAAGTAAGAATGCCGACTGACGTGCAATTGATCAGAAATATCCCCAAGTCTTGCTTCAGCTGCCATCCTATCAAGGTGTTACGGTATATTCCTCATCTCACATCAATACCTTCTCCAATTGGTGCCACAGCTACTGACGTGGAGACAAGGTTCTCGCACCAAGCAACGATGCTTTTAGCAAGATCCCGTACTCTTCACTAAACGGCGCGTTCCAAAATAATGACGACGATGTCATCATTGACGTCCTCGAGTACCATATTCTTCAAGGCACTCGATTGGCCGCTCAGCTGGTGCCTGGAACACCGGAATTCCTACCTACGCTATTGAAGGATCCATTCTACACCAATGTGACAGGAGGACAAGTTGTAGAGAATGTAAAGCAGGCTGGAGACGTGGTAGTGTTTGTTAGCGGCCAAGGTAGTAGGAGTACGTTGACAACAGCGGTACGCCCAGTCTCCTCTTGAATTTAAAAAGACTCCCAAGAAGCTAAAACTTAATCCCCAGGATCTAAAATTTGATGGAGGCGTAGTTCAAATCATCGATACTCTCCTAATCCCTCCAACCAACCTCACCGATACGACCAACGCTTTTAATCTCACCGCATTTGAAGGCGCTCTGTACGCAGCAGGAATTATTGATATTGCTCTTTATACACCCAATGTCACAATTTTCGTCTCTTGGAACGAGGGATTTCAGGCCCTCGGTCCTGCCATTACCGGCATGACATCCCAAGAGCTCGCCCAAGTCCTCAAATATACGATACTCCCACAGGTAGTTTATTCTCCCGGTCTCACCAACGACACCAAGTTCCTCGCTTTGAATGGAGAGAATATCACTATCATGCACAATGGAAACAACCTCTATGTCAACTCTGCGCAATTGCTCACACCCGACATACTGATCGCCAACGGCGTCATCCACGTAATCGATAACGTACTGAATCCGCAAGGGCCGAATGCGCAACCAAATCCTCGGATCGGCACTCAAGCGCCTGTGTTCGCATCTGCAAGCATGGTCACAAACCTCCCATTTACGAATTCTCTCCCTTGCACCGTCTCTTGCCCAGTAACAACAACATCTTCTGCGACATCTTCCACTGGGAGTAGCTCAGCTACAGGGGACTCTACCACTACATCTGCGAGTGTGTTTTCTAGTTCAAGCAGAGCGCAGGCCGCTGTGGCAAGAGAAACAGGCTTTGGTGCCGCCGGGTTGGTGGCTGCCCTTGGTGGAGCATTACTACTGGTCTAAAATGGTAAACTTCTGGACGTTCGCTTGCTTTTACATATCCGAGTGTTTTTGTTTTTTTTTGGCTTAAAACCGGGACCTCACTGCTATATTTGCGCCCGCATAATCAGGAGTTTTGTGGCTATCTAAGGGAGTGAGGAAAATGGTATGCTAGGAGTTACCTACATTAGACCTTCTCCTGGTGAAAGTTCTATTCCCATCTTATGATATATGACTGTCTAAGACTAATGATTGTTTGTTTTGTTATATACCTGATCCGATGAAATAGTGACCTCTCCATTTGTCTAAAGCCACAGGTGGGGTTAATGTCAACTTGTAAGTGTGAGGCTGCGCCATTGCATCACTGTGCTTTGCCGACTTCATTCATAAATACCAACCTTGCCAGGTACCTAGTAGTGGTCTTCTAAGCTAGCGTAATTAAGGTACTCCTTTCTGTCTAGACCTTATCACAATTTAGCAGTATATAGTAAAGTATTTACTCATGACCACAAGGCTTTTCACGTGATATAATATTAACATATTATTATATCATTATATCCACAGTACCTGTGCATAGAAAGATGCTCTTCCAGCTGGATACAGACCATTTGATGCTTTCCCTTTTGGAACTTAATAGTTGGAATATTTGGGATAGAGCTGATGGTATCAATTTTTCAATATAACCTAGGCCTCCAGCTAAGACATGCCGTAGTCATAAATTCTCGAGTAAGTGTTCGCATCTGCCCGATTCTACCCGAGGTTAAGACAACATGTGCGATGTTGGTGGCTAATGTATTCTAGTCTTTTATTACGTTTCTATATGATCTGACCTTCAAGGCCATGAAAGCACTCGCTAGAAGCTTTCTAAATGTTTGGAGAATAATGAGATGGTAAAAGAAATCCATCAAAATCCCTCATTAATCGTCCCTTATGTCTACCCAGACCTGTACGCCGCTAGGCAGACCTGCACGCTATGCTTTGTCTTTCTGACTCATTCAAATGCTTCCAAAACGCTAATCCAAAGAGAACTGCAGGCAAAGATGATGCGGTTTTTGAGTAGTATCGAAGTTCAGAGATCAACACAGGTGATCTCAATACGCCGCCGTAGTAGGAGGTGTATCCCAGTGCCGTAGCATCTTCTCGAGAGCTTCCTCCCACTCATACGCAAAGCAAGCCGCGAGCTGCTCAGCGTCGCTAGAATCTGGAACTTGGCCTCCCCACATTTCCGGTTTTTGCGCCTCACTCAGGGAATAAGCTTGAATCATCTGACTAAGATGCCTCGTCAGCACGACTCTGGATTCGGCAAACGGGCCCTGCATAATATGGAATATACGGGAAAAGTAACTAACTCGTCGCGCATTTTGACTAGAACTAGCCAGGCACGATTCCAACTTCGGTTGCTTGCTGGGTCATTGCTCACTCGCCACTTTGCGTCATCGAGAATTGAGCTGCTGAAGGGGTAGTTCCGAGTGAGGCCGCGTAGCTCGTTAAGCATGTTGTTGGAGTTCACGTAGTACGTCCAGGCTTCCGTCATAGGAGTTTGAAAGGCGAGTTGTTCTTGCGGAGATGCATTGGCTGCAACTCGCTCAATGCGACATAGTTCCGTGAGAGTATTGACTCTGTGGGTGTTTAGAGATTCAATGAGCTGAGAAATACTTTGCTATGAGGATATCAGCGAGAAGTTCGATGAAACTGTGGAACGATGAAGAGACCGCTCTGAAACTGAAGAATTAAAGATCTGGGGAGTAGAGTGGATATCTTGAGGCTCGTGAGAGATGAGGAAATAATTGAAGTTAATACAAAGTATGTACAAAAAGGGAGAACTACAAATATAAAACCATGACTCACATGGTTTGATCGAGAGCCCCTTGAACTAGAACCGCGACTACTGTGCGACTGTCTCGAGTTTCGTGAAAACATATCTCGAAGTCTAACCAAGATCTCCAAGATCAGAAGGTGATTTTGCGGATCTAGAGGTGGAAACGAGGTCTCCAGGACCAGAACTAGATCGGATTAAGAGTGTTGTAAGCCTCGTGGCATCAGCAAGAAGAGTTATGCTGTTTGGTCATCAATCTGATATAGTTGATGGTGTGTCTCTCGACGCTGTTCGGTTGAATGACATCCAAGGTATAAGCAACGAGAGTGAAGAGACAGGTATAAGCTTTAGGTATTGCTCTGATCATCTCCCTCTGTAGGAAGGTGGCGATCAGATATATAAGATAAGACCGAATATTCTAGGAAGAACAGTAGAGCAAGCCACACTGCCTCGTTGCCGCATGAGGCACATTTTGACAGCTCAGCCCTACATAGCACTATAGTAACTTCATGGTATCTTTGAAGCACGTGCTACTACCTCAAGGAGAAGTTAAAATCTCAGCTCTTGATTGCTAATGTCAGGGTGGCAATGATTCCCTGGCGATTGCGTTTCTTTGTCATTGACTAGGCCGGGTATATGGCGGGGTTCTTAAATCACCGCGTCTATCAGTGGAACTACACGGATATTATATGACCAGGCCCCTCCACTGTAACAGAGGACTTCAGCCCCCTAAGTGGTGAGCTCTTGTCGCAGCCAACGTCCTTGAATGTCAATGGCGCTTACACAATTGGCCATTTGAAAAAAAAAGAAGAAGGATTGGAGCGGCACGACCCGAATTTCAAATAGGCTTCATGATAATGGAGAGCTGACGAATCGTTCTGCAGATTCGCAGGAGATGCCTGCCTCGAGAACAAGATCCCGCCCACTTGGGACACCTGGACAGGCGCGCGGGGGATGCTTCGCCCGCCTGTGGCAAAAGATTTGGCTCATGCCGTGACGTATTGGCAACGTACACCTAGGCCATCCTCAAATGCTGGTCCTAGCTGAGCAACTAATACCCGGCCCGTAGACAAAGAAGAAGTGATCAGAGGTTCCGAAACGGCGGCTATCAGAACCATTTCTTAGTCAGTATGTATGACGGGGAGTGACTCTTGCGGTTCCTTCAGCTCCTGGCATGGGATCCTTGGTGAGCGAACCCCAAGTTGAACAAAGCTTTGGGTTGATGCTACGCTCTCCCTGTGGCGCACGGTAGGCTCGGGGAAGGGGTGCTGAGACGATACGTCGCGAGCTCCAGCCTCAGAAGGCCAGGTGGCTTACGAATGTGTGGCTGACAGTGATTCTTAGGTCAGACGGCAAAAGCTACACGCCGTCTACCGTACAGTGCCGAATCCGTCGTCGTTTTGCATCGCCAACAGGAGGCTGTGCTCTGGTATAGAGATTTGAATGCCATTGTCATAGAGGCTGACGAGTAACTTACAAAATTCTAGAAAACGGCCAGTTCGGGCTTCATTATATCAGTGTGTCCCTTGCTTCGAGTTGTAATGGTGGTCCCTCGGCCTGTAAGATGTCCATCGCGGAGCGTAAGCAGGCGGCAAAAGCGCAGTATGCGCCGAGGAAGCGAGGCAGAAATCGTGGTCCAGGATAGGGATCCTTGATTCTAAAGCGCCGTCCAATCTGCTCCCAGTTCACCCTATCGAGCACTCGACAATTTCGGCGGAGAGACCCAAAGCGGCGGACAAGACTCAAGAGCCCGAGGCTGAGGTGTGGCTGAGGTTAGGGGTTGGTTTCCCAATTCAGACATGAGTATAACCTCATCCGTGCCCAGGTACTTGCTCCCGTTCCATGCGCTCGAGATCAAGCGCCTACTACTCTATAATCTGGATAAGGGGTAAATCCTGATCCTACGGAAAAACAGTCAGAATGCCGTCCCCTGTTTCTGTAGGACGGGAGACACGGTGGGGTCTATCAGTCATATGCTATGTGTGCACAAATGCATCATGAGATTGTCACTTCACATGCTAAAATTGTGCGCTCTCTCTCTTGATTGATTTTCAGGTCCCTTAGTCTGCGGGTCTAGTAAGAAGTTGCTGCCTCGTTCTGGACGAACTAATTCTATGTTGTGCCGCTCATTGTGACTTGTAGGTAAGCCCTTGCCCACAAACTTCAAAACACCACCATAGTTTTGTGGAACAGTTATCGAAGTCCTGCATCAACCCTGCTATCACCGCTTTCTACATCTTCCTCTTGGCCACTGTTTGCATCCTCCAAGTCCGCGCTCTCCAGGTCCTCTCCACTGATACCAAAGCTGGCTAACCATCCAGCAAATGCAATACCGCCAAACACACCCCAAGCCAACGCTTCTCCTTTCGGATGTACTCGAGTTGCAATGGTAAAAAGGCCACCTGAAAGGAACGGGCCTGCAGCCCGTCCTGCGGCAGATATCGTCTGGGCAACCCCATTTAGTGTTCCCAGGACGGCATGGTTAGGTGCTGAGTTGGTGACCTGTAAATCTCGTTAGCATCCTCTCTATTCATTGAATGAGTGGCGGTGAAGCAAACATACAAGCAGTAGAGCACTAGACAACCCTCCTACAGACGCAACCGTTTTAACAAGGAGTATAGCGCCAATCTCGATCCACATCCATATACTACCATTGCCTAGTCCGAACAGCGGTTTCGAGTCCTTATACCCAACCCAAGGCATCAGCATCATTGATATGAAAAAGAGAAACAACCCGACGCGATATGTCCTCTTATTTCCCATCTTTTCTTTCAACTTGCCGAATATAGCCACCTGGAATACTATCGTCACTATACCAGCAAATGATAGAGATCCACCAATAGCTTCATGAGAAATGTCACGTCCGATTGGTGCTGGGGTGTACGCAAAGATCGGGTAGAGAGTGTGAAAAGAGATATTCGACAGTTGAAAGACGAGATATGTTCCTAAAAGGAGTATGGTATTGCGAGTGAAGATTTTTTCGCCCGTTAGATGCTGGCTGTCGCTAGAGTAGGCCTCATTGTCAGATAGCAGAGATTGTGATTCGCTTTCATTGTCTGTCTCGGAGTTATAACTGTGCGCATCTGCTCCAGCGCTCGTCCGATGTGCGGAGTCGCGATGGATAAACCTGTGGCGGAGGTACGTAGGGCGGTGGGCGCCGCCTATGAACTGCCAGATCCAGGCAAAGAGGTTGTCTACTCTCTTCCTCAGAGGTGGGAGATCTTTAGACTCTTCCAGACTCTCGTTGAGGAAGAGGGCGGTGAGAATGACCTCCACCGTTAAGATCAGGGCTGAGAAGAGGTTGGGGAATAAGTATGGATAGGGATTCTTTTGCCCCTTCTTAAAGGGGTTTTCCTTGAACACAAACATGCCTCCAAGAACGGGACCTGTAATGCCTCCAATGCCATATACGACTGGGAGGTACACAAACGCCTTGCTCTGATTGCTTCTGTCCGTGATCTCTCCCAGGCAGGTGCTGATAACCCCCTGGTTTCCATTCACCAGTCCCATCAGTGCTTGCACTATTATAGCCTGTGCCAAAGTCCTGCAGAAACCAAAGGCAAGGAAACATCCTGCCGTGAGCGATGCTCCCAGCAAGATCACTGGCTTTCGTCCAATACGGTCGGATAGCCATCCCCAAAAGAAGTTCGTCGCGAGCTGCGCAAATGCAAAGGAGGATGCAATTGTGCCAACATAAACTCCTACTTGTGAAGAATCAACCTCCGGAAAGCTTGAGGTCATTTCTGGGAGGTACGGGCCTATCGAATTGAGAGCTGTCTGCTCGCAAAGAGCGATAACCGCCAGCATCGCTAGCTGTTTGGTCGGCAGCTTTGTCTGTCCATTATCTGGGATTGACTCCCCTCCATTCCCCTGTAGATCGACAGATCCATCTTGTACTGTTGAGCTTGCTTGGGAGGGCGGGCGACCGCGTGATTTTGGAGGCGGCGTCGGAAAAGTTTGGTAGTGGGGTGTAGATGATTTTCGTCTTTCCATCTCTTCTCAACTCCTGTTACGGAATGCATGCGAAGCGGTTAATGTTGTAGCCGATTTCTCTATGGGCCTAATGGAGATAGGAATTGCAGTCAGTCAAGTGCTGTGCTTGGTTGTGCGCGAGAGTGCGCTCGAGAAGCCACCGCAGATGATTCAAACCGCGTAATTAATGGTCATTCGAGGCCTAGGTACAGTAGTAGTTGGAAGCGGAGAGATGCTCTTCCTTACCTAGTATTCAATTCATCATCACTGTGTCGTGTTCATCGCGTTCATTTGGCTCGCCATCCAGAGGGGAAGAATTTGTTGAAAGGATTGAAGAGGGCGTATTTTCACGGCAATGACATAGCCGTGGGGACCGTACAATACTGTAGAGCATCGTCTCCACCGATAAGATAAGACAGTAAAAATTGGTCCTCCCGATCTCCCCACCCTCCCACCCACTATCCCCCTTCTCCTTATAACTGTCAAAATAATTACACGATAAATGCGACCGGCAATCCCTCGAACTCGAACTCATAACAGGCTGGCCACATCTGGCTCGATACCCTCTTGTACCCCGTCCAGTTACCCCACTTAAACACGACGCCGAAAGAATTATTTCAGACCAAATATGGGTTCTAGCCAGATGCCTGTGGGGATCATCTGTAGCAGCCTTATATCCCACACTCCAGCATGAGATGCAACTTTGGGGGACACATGTGATTCATTTGCAGGCGAGCTCCACTGAGCGTTATTGGTAGAGCATATAAAGAACAAGAAGAAACCGATCTTTGACCAACCATTTCCTGTACCAAGAACGATGTTTAAGCAACTGGAGGTATCAAGAGACAACCCAGGACGCCTTGCTCAGACAGGACACAAACATAGTGCAGTGCTTCTGGTTCCTCCGGTAATAAGACTGGCAAGTTTGGCTCCTGTTACCCGCTTGTTTGAACAATTAGAGCATTAAAATGCAGCAAGCAGCGAGATGGTATTTATGTCTATTCGAGTCATCTGGACTATCTATCCTTTTGTCCCGCGAAGTGGCATGTAGCCCACGGGAAAATCAGGCTTCTATATTAGAAAGCAATATAGTCTTTGTTTCGCCTGATGCTAGAAGGTAGGGGAGGGATTGAGAACGAGTAGCATTATCACATGCAGTGACCTGACATCCGTACGTGCAAGCAGCGGACCAGCAATATTGCACAGGAGTCAAGCTATATGCGTGGCCTGCAGTTAGTATGGTGCCTGGCATACTGTTGTCAGATAAGTCACTGTCGGTCATACATATCCCGACAAAATCAGAAACTATGATAACGGCCAAGTGTCCCCTTAAATCTACACACCATAATGGAGCACTAATATATATATATCTGCTGTGGAGTCAGCGACCGAATACGCAGTCCGCAGGAAGACCACCCCTGATTGGATAGTAGAATGGCAATTACCAACCCGAGAGGGGGACGGGCAAACAGGAGGAGAGGCGTAGCACAAAGAACGAGCGATGCATACAGCAGGTGTTAGGCGTGAAGGATCGGCCCCCTTTCAACCTGCAGTGCTGCATCGCCAGGATACGCAAAGATGGGGGAATCTGACCACCGTCAAACCAAGCCAAGGGTACACGAGAAATCTGAACATAGCTAGAGAGCGAAGGTAGCCAGGCTTCCCAGGAGTGTGATTGAAACACGATACAATTCCCAACCAAGGCAGCGTCACGAAAGCCGTCGCTGGCGAAAGGCCAAGCAGGAATGAAGACAATCTCCAGCTCCTTATCGGAACCTATCGAGTCGGCGTTTTTCCGGGGAAATAAGCGATCTTGATGGCGTCCTCGGCAGTGCCGGGGAACAGAGCCCGTACCTGACATGAATGCCGAAGATCGACGGTAACCTCCTGAAGCGCACAGCAGAGAACCAGGAGTTTGGTGAGGGGCAAAAGGACCATTCTGGCATGTCAATCGCGCGAAGCACTGTCCCTGGAAGCCCTCAACTCTCCAATTGACCTCTACCTTCCCGAATAAGCCCATACGTACGCGTGCTTCCCTTCCCCATGCCCGAACAGCACCCCGCAGCCTAAGGCGAGACCTACGCTATCAACGAAGCATGGCCGATCACAATCTGGTCTCGCGAGACTGTCTCCCACTGGTCTAGACTGCAGACTCCGCGCAGCATATAACTCTCATCATGCCCCGTCAACACATTGAGCGCCTAACAGCGTGCAGTCAAGATGGCGTTTATAAACCTTCTCTCAACTGCTGTGCTCTCTGTACTCGTCGGACAGGCTGCAGCCACGGCTGCACCCACCGACGCCAACGCAGATGTGCTTCAGTACGTCAATCAACTAATTGGCAGTAGTAATGGAGGTACGTATGGTAGCAGTTAACGTTCAGAAATTTAACTTGACTAACTGTGCTCTAGGCAATGTGTTTCCGGGAGCCACCCTCCCCTATGGTAAGTACTCTACGTTGTACATGTTGAGTCTCGCTCACTGTAGTAAAGGAATGGCCAAAGCTGTGGCAGATACAAATTCTGGATCCAACCAAGGGGTAAGCACCTGCTCATGGTCGTCTGAAATCAGCGTCAAAAAGTTTCCCTTTGAGAGAAGTCATACTCAGAAAGGTGAATAGGGCTTCACAACGGACGGATCTGATGTCACCGGATTCTCCAATATGCATGACAGTGGAACAGGTAAGATTTCCTTTCTGAATTCGAGATTTGTGCTTAGACTAGTACTAGGTGGATCGCCATCACTTGGACTATTCTCGCTATTTCCCTATGCTGGATGCGCTGGAGACGATGTCAATGGATGTGCGTATCCCAAAAAGACTCGTGCTATCCCCTTCGACAATAGCTCGGTGGTAGCAACACCGGGATATTTTGGCTTGACCCTAAACAGTGGGGTGAAAGCGGACATGACAGTGACCCAGCACACGTCGCTGTTCCGATTTAACTTCCCAGCTAAGGATTCCTACGGGCAGGTCTCCAAACCACTTGTCCTCATGGATCTGACCGATCTGTCAGATTCACGCCAGGATAATGCTACAGTATCCGTTGACGCTGAAACCGGAAGAATCACGGGAAATGGCCGATTCCTGCCTAGTTTTGGCAGTGGTTCTTATGTTGCGTACTTCTGTGCCGATTTTTCCGGGGGTAAGCTTCGAGATAACGGCATCTTCGCCAATAGTCGCGCCAGCACCGCCGTCAAGGACTTAACTATCTCCCGTTCCATCAATGGATATCCTCTTCCTGGAGGTGCTTTCGTTCGTTTTGACAGTCCAGGCGATGCGTCCATCTTGGCACGAGTGGGTGTCAGTTTGATTAGCAGTGACCAAGCTTGCTCAAATGCAGAAGCAGAAATTCCGTCGTTTGACTTCGATGCTACGCACACCGCAGCAGAGAGTGCCTGGAGAGAAAAGATTAGCCCAATTTCTATTTCTACCACTGGAGTCGACAACTCTTTCATAGTAAACTTTTATAGTGGGATCTACAGAACCATGGTGAATCCGCAGGACTATACCGGAGAGAATCCTCTTTGGCAGAGCGATGAGCCATACTTTGACTCATTTTACTGGTATTTTATGTTCATCTCCATGCCTGGGCAGAAAGCTGACAATAACAGTATCTGGGACCTGTTTCGATCTCAAACGCCATTCTTGACAGTGTTAGATCCTGCTACTGTGGCGCGAATGGTACGCTCCCTGATTGATACTTATGTCCATGAGGGATGGCTACCGGACTGCCGTATGAGTCTCTGCAAGGGATATACCCAAGGTGGTTCAAATGCGGACAACATACTTGGAGATGCCTATCTGAAAGGTATATCTGACGGCATTGACTGGAAATTAGGCTATGAAGCGGTCGTGAATGATGCTGAAAATGAACCGTACGACTGGTCCAACGAAGGCCGAGGAGGTCTCGATTCTTGGAAATCTCTCGGATATATTCCGGTCCAAGACTTTGACTACAAAGGATTTGGCACTATGACGAGAAGTGTCTCGCGAACACTTGAATATAGTTATAATGACTTTGTGATCGCTCAAATCGCGGCCGGTCTGGGAGAGAGCAATGATGCGGAAAAGTACACAGGACGGAGCGAAAACTGGGAAAATCTCTTCAAACAGAATCAAACCTCGTTCTTTGCAAATGGAACAGATACAGGATTCCAGGGATTCTTCCAGCCAAAGTACCTGAACCAATCATGGGGTTTCCAGGATCCTCTGAAATGTAGTAACATTGACACCAATCCAAATAGCGTGTGTTCTTTGCAGAACACTGGCGCCGAGACTTTCGAGAGCTCAATCTGGGAGTACTCTTTGTGCGTTTATGATAAGAACCCCTGTGAAGTGTATTGCTGACACTACCCCGCAGCTTTGTTCCTCACGATCAAGCCACACTAATAGCATACTTTGGAGGGCCATCAGCATATGTGGAGCGCCTAAACTTCCTTCACGATCAAGATATCACCTATATTGGAAATGAGCCAGCATTCCTGACGGTGTTCCAGTATCACTATGCCGGCAGGCCCGCTCTCTCCGCTCTCAGATCTCACTTCTACATCCCTGGATTCTTTGCTCCTACGGATGCTGGACTTCCTGGAAACGACGATAGTGGTGCCATGGGTTCATTCGTTGCATTCTCCATGATGGGACTGTTCCCTAACCCTGGTCAAAATGTTTACCTCATCACTCCTCCATATTTTGAGAGCGTTTCAATCACTCACCCCGTGACTAATAAGACGGCAACGATTCGGAACGTGAACTTTGATCCCACCTATAAAAACATCTACATCCAGTCTGCGACATTGGATGGAAAGAATTACACCAAGAATTGGATCGACCATTCTTTCTTTACCGAAGGGAAGGAACTAGTTCTCACTTTGGGATCGTTGGAAAGCTCCTGGGGAACCACAGTCGCGGACCTACCCCCCAGCCTGGGTACATATGTGGGGTTTGGGAATTCCACAACAAAATCGGCTGGGCATCTGAGGAGAGCAATGACATTTGATGGCCACCGTGACTCGGTTTTCCCTAACACCATGCCAGACCTGGGTAGAGATTTCAAAACTGGAGGTGCCTACTGGGCCGAGGCTGCCGGAAAAAGAAGAATGTAGCAGATCGGGCACATGGCGATGGGTAACGTTCTCATAGTGTATCGTTGACCCGGTAATTCTTGGTATTCATATAATAGAGAAACGTAGGATGTTCGATATCGCTTCTCGAAAGCCAGTTCCATGCATGATGTCAACATGGAAGAATTTCTACTCTAAAGGTATGATAATATTCGTATCATCAGCATATTAGTACACACGTCCAAGGCTGAATGCTCCAAAAATTTTGCCCCCGAGTCATTGTGGTTGGATCTGTCATGGGCCCAATTATTGGAGGAGGTTTTACCAAAAAGGCAATCTGGCGTTGGATCTTCTGGTTGAATATCTATTATGTATCATTGCCGGCATTGGAATTCCAATAATGCCTACGACTTCCTGTAAAAGAAGGGCCTGCATGGCTGAGGGCTCCAAACGTATGACTGGCTAGGATCATTCATATTTGTATCATCCACTACGAGTTTCCTTATACCCATAACCTGGATTAGCATTTTACTTGCCCAAACCTCTCATTATATATTCTGATAGTATTGAAGCGGAAGTTATCCACTCCTGGGCGTCTTGGAGAGTTCTGGTACTTTTAATACTTGGTATTATTGGACTTGCTGGCTATATCCTCTACACCATCTACATCCTCTCAGAACCTCATATCCGCCCCAGCCTCTTCAATTTCTCTATAGCCATTGTATAGTACTTCGAAACTCTCGTCTATGGCATAATTATCTAGTCTTTTATATTACATGCCACTATATTTTGAAGTCGCGGAGACTTATGTCCTATCTCGTCCGGCATAAGTCTCTTCCCGTTCATATTCACCATGACTCCAGCAACTGTTACCGCGGGCCTTCTAATCACTAAATCAGGTCACTTCAGGATATCAGATGTGAGTTCTCATAGCAACACGACATTTCGCAGTGCTAACTTCTACAAGTGGGTAGGCTGGTTTCTGATCACCTTCGGCATAAGGTTCCTTATCGACCTTAAGCAGACCACAAATATCCCGTCTTGGAAATTTCTCTGCGTTGTTGGAGGGCTCGGAGCCGGGATTCTCTTCTCAGCAAAAAGATTCGCTATCCAGAGCTCTGTAGTTAGTATCGACCTTCCCTTCGCTGGCGCCATGTACTCCTTCTTCCGCGCATTCGGACAGACGATAGGGGCTGCCATAGCGGCCTTGATCTTACAGAACGCTTTCAAGAGGAATGTAGAACAGAATGCCTATTCGCGCTATGCGGAAGCTTGGTCTTTGGATTCCAGTACCTTCGTAGAAATCCTCAAGACGTGGAGTTCGGAAGGTGGTGAAGGCATCATGAAGGCGGTCGTGGCTCAATCGTACGTTGAGAGTCCCCAGATGGTCAAGATTGTCATGTATATCTTCGCTGACGTACCACTTTTATTGAGTTTGGCATTCGTTAAACAACTAAGTCTAGAGATGGTTTGGACACAGATCAGGGCTTCCGGGTACGATGATGAGAGAAAAGCAGTGGACGGGGTGACCCATCTCAGCTCGTGAATCGGCATTTCGAGACGCTTGAAGTTAGATTGGGTACAAAAATAGCAAATGGCAAGCCTATATTTTATGTTCGCGATATAAAATATTATTGTTATTTGCTGACCTAGCTATAGAGATTGATCGCGAAAGCCCACCAACAGCAACCTTGGGCGTGCAGTCCTGCTTTCAAGCGAAATGATCATGGTGCGAGAAGGTGACGATAAAAGTTACTCTAATTGTTTGTATCACTCCGGTGATACTGCATATGCAATATAGGGTCAAAAAGGTTGGTTGAATTAGTTGTTCTTGTTCTAAAGGTAAGGCTACTGCCTTGCTATTAATATATTCGCTTTCCCGGTGTATTGTTCACCCATTCCATATAAGTTGACCCGATCCGATTCGCCTTGGTTATACACTGGCAACTCTTTGTGAATAGCTTCATTCTTTGACTCTTTCCACCCATTCAGTAGCCTGTATGTTGATCGTATTGGTGTCGATTAGGTCCTTTAGTGCAGAGCAGGGCTTTGACTTCGTCATGGCGTCAGCTGGATTGTTATTGCCCTCAATCCACCTAACCTCAGTGATCTCCCTTCTCTCATATGATTGTCGAAGACACATCAAATCCACCATTAGCCTCTTCTCTTGTGTGGTCCCTAGCTTGACTAGGCAGTCGTATAAGGACTTCGAATC